>CM023487.1:80714331-80751147 GCA_013339685.2 Hyalomma asiaticum | reverse complement strand
ATTCAAACACAATTGATTTGTGAGGTTTTACGTATCAAAACGGCGATTTGATTACGGGAGACGCCGTAATGGAGGGCTCCGGAAATTATGACCACATGGGAGTATTTAACGTGCGCTCACATCGCAAAGTACGTGGGCTTCGACATTTCGCCTCCTTCGATGTGCAGCCGTCGCGGCCGGGATTCGATCCCGCGACCCTCGGGTCAGCAGCCGACCGATTACCATAGCCACTAAACCATCGTGGTGGGGCCTCATTTCGAAGAGAAGGCAGGTACGCTATTGCACAGTCTTTAGTATTGCAAAGAGGGTACCAAAGCATGAAAGGATGATGGCTATTTCGTCAACCTGATGTACACACGTGCGAAAAAGCGAAGAACTACGTTGTAGCAATGGCCCAGCCTTCAAACAGTTCACATCCCGGTAGGGTTCTTGGTGCCGGAAAATCAGTGCGCATTTATCAGCAATGACACTTTAGAAAGCGAATACGACATAATCTATACCCTGCGAGTAACAGCTTTCAGAATGCCTATAATCATTTTACATCCAGTAGAAAGACGAAACTCTTCTGTTTGCTTACACGAAGCGCAATCCGCCCCTCGTGTCTATCTGTCTTTCTGCAAAGTTGCATGTTTAAGGGTATTGAAACGCGCATTCAAGATATGACAATCTAACCTTATTGCTGTGTTTGCAATGGATAACGATACATAGTAGATGGGCGGATTTTAAAAGCAATATTCTTTGTTCAAAGGGCTGAGCGCGCTGACGTTATCTGTGACAAGCCTGCTGGCGGTGGGCGTCAAGTGCATATTCCCATCTTTGCTATTTTTAATCGGTCATCAGTACAGATAGTAAATATGATGGGGATGCCTGGGGTTTTACGCCCCAATACCAGCTCTGATTATGAGAGACGCCGTAGTGGAGGGCTACGAAAATTTCGACCACCTGGGGTTCCTTAAGGTGCACTGACGTCGCGCAGTACACAGGCCTAAGTGAAACTGGATACTTAACTGACCATCTCATTTTTCCGGGGCTGAAACGAATATTTACCTCCTGCATATTTACCTGCATTGTATAAATTTTTTTGACACGACTAATAAATATTGATTCATTGATTGATTGATTGATTGATTGATTGATTGATTGATTGATTGATTGATTGATTCCGCGACGGCGCCCCGAAGCACATGGCGGGCGCGCCCAGTGTTGCCAGATCAAAATGCATTATGAATATTCCCTATTGAACGTGTACTTCAAGTGGCACTTAGCAGTTTTTTCGCTCAAACGGTGGTATTTTAGGAGAGCGGCAGTAGCAGTGTATGACAGAGACAGGTTCATCGAAGCTCACAATTGTTAATAACTTAGCAAAAAGGAAGCGCAGTGCAGTGGCAAACCTCTCATCATCATTTTTTAGTAAGCCGTACAGATCGACAAATATGTGCGATTGCATTTGAGTCAGAGTGCGGCAGCAACTTTCCGTGACATGTATGTGCTTGCTCAAAGTGCGTCGCTTCGATGCTCACCGCTTCATCTTCAAGCACAGCGAACAAATAAAAATCATCTGTTCAGGTTAATAGATGCCAAGGCTGTACTGAGCAGTAATTTTGATTCGTCGTAGTAGCGTGTTCTTAAGCCTTGGAGTGCCGTTCGCGTGTAAACGGACTGGGCCGGTACGCTATGCCCAAGCTTCACTGGGAGCATACTGGGACAGACTGATCGGGGCCCGGCGGCTTGAGAAAGCTAAAATTATTGTATATTAGCTCAAGAAGCTTTCTCATATGATTACTTTCTGGCGCATTTAAAGTAATTGAAGGCGCAGCAATCGCCAGAGGTGCATTTGCAGCGTGGTGATACCGATCAGCGTTCTTTTTCTTTTTTTCTGCGTGAGTTAATGGGATCGACGCTTTGAGAGCGTCATTAAATTGCGCGGCAATGTAAAATGTTATTGTTACTTGCACCGCGACTCCTCCACACAAGTGAACACTAGAGCAGAACTATTACCAGAGTGGTTCATAGACGTGACGTTGTGTATACTAAGTGCGGGGAAAAATGCACAAATGTAAACATTCACAGCTGCTAGCGCTTAGTGGGCGCGGACGCCATACGTCGCAAATTGCTGCACACTATAGCTCGCAGCGAAGTACGGCCAAGCCGTAAATGTACTCAGAGTCTTCACACCTAGTGAAATCAATACTGGCCCAATGCGGAGCGTGCGCCTTTCCAGTGTGTTCCGACTCGTGCCAGCGCGCAGCCTCCCAGTGTACAGTGCTTTCCAGCGAGCGTCTCACTAGCACCAGTGACAATCCAGCTACGCCAGCTGGTCCCAGTACAACGCCAGCGCACACCAGTGCAAGCCAGCACTGCCGGCGTCCCAGTGCGTACCGCCCAGTGAAATATCATCGTACCCGGCGCGTTTACAGTGCTCCCAGTACGGAAAACGTACTGGAAATGCACTGGGGCCGCTGGTTTTTGCAATAGGATGGTCTTACAGAATCTATAAATGTTACGTGATAGCTAATTCCTAGGTAACTGATACCCGATTGATAGATAGCCGATAGGTATTCAATAATTGATCAATAATTAATATATCTAAGAAAATGCCTGGAAGGCCTTAACAGTGCCTAGGTTAGCCCTGAAGTATGTCGCTACCATGTGATAGACCACCGATATAATGAATCCATAATCGAAAAAAATTCACGCACCTCCACGAAGTGGACCATCACGAGCGGGCGAAGCACAGGGGATCGTTCGGTGTTACCGTAAACCACCCGTGACATTCCCCACTCATGCACGTAAATGAGTTACAGCGCGTGTGTGTATTTACACACGCGTTGTCATTTATGCTCCTCGTCTTTATGAGGTTCCTGCGCTCCTACGTCGCAGATCGTGCCGTGTTCCAGATTAATTTTAGTTAACGCGAACGCTGCGAACCCTTATGGTTCAACTATGCACAAGGAAATCTCCCACCAGCACTGCATTGCAGGTCAAGCTTCAGTGCCTACATACACGGGGTGGCCAGTGAAGGGTTGTGCAGCGCGAGCGGTCGGTTTTTTCAGTCGAGAAACTCGCTAGCAGACGCTGCCTGCGTCAGCGTTGTCTTTCGCAGGCGAGGGCGCGTTAAAGTTTCTTGCGAGCTAGTAAAGCGTTCATAGCCGAAAGAGGGTGTCCATAGTCAACGCGCGCTGTTCGCTCTCTCTCTCACAACACCGCAGTGCCCCTTGCGGACTCCATGCAAACCAGAGCTATGGACGACGACGACGAGGGAGGGGGGACAAGGTTCGGCCCTCAGGTGCTTCGCCCCTAAATTCTTGAAAAATGCCGAGGATGGCTTGTCGGCTCCTGTGTAAACCACGTAGCATGCCGATAACGTATGACATCCGACCAGTACCTGTTAAATAGCTAATCTATAATTGAATAATATTCAATAAATGGCTGAATTTGCCGGGAATTACTTGGTGGTGTCCAGTGTGCCCTCGTGCATGTCGATACTCTCATAGTCGATCCACAGCTCATCAATAATCGATCAATAATGCATAAACTTCGGAATTGCGATGAAGGAGTTGGTGTTTTATGTAGGTTGGTTTTTGGTTCACTGTGCTCTGTTTTTATGGCTACATATGAGGATCGAATAGCTTCGATGTGCCGTAAGCTTTGGGCAACGTAGCGCATACTTCCACAATTCTTTTTCTGTGTTCGCATGTTTCTACTTACAATACGGTATTTTTAGCTGGGCGGATTTTTTCGTGGTGGTTGTTCGCTCATGCCGTTCTTTTTCTTCTCTCCTTCTGTGTACGGGGGAGCGCGTGCAATGGTGTATAGAGACGAGCGCTCCAGAAGGCAGTCGCGTCCTGACGAAGAGAAGTCCACTTGTCGAAACGTTGGCTCCCGCGACATTCCCTGTTCTAAATCGTTTTAGGGGCGAAGCTCCTTAGGGTCGAGGCTTGTACCACATGGCGCCGTAGTAGCCACGCTCGTTCTATGCTCTCGGTGCGTGCCCTAGTTTGGTAGGAGACCGCTAGAGGGTCGCGCCTATACATAGCGCTCGCTGTTGGCGCGCCTCCTTTCTGTTTCTCTGGTCGAGACTCAATGCGCTTCGATACTGCTACCCTGCCACTATGAACACCGAAGAAGACAAGGCAGCGGCGGAGCGGGGGGGCTCGCAAAGCGGCTGCGGAGCGGGCTCGCCTTCAAGGCACTGCGGTGAGAGCTCGCGAAGAGGAAGCGCCGCGGGCTCGTCGACAAGCGGACCTGGAGCTGAGGGCCCGCGAGGCCGAAGCAAGACATCAGTACCGGCGGCAAGCACAAGCCACCACCGATCCAGAGGCGGCGAGGGCTCACGCAGCCGAAGCGAAACGGGCACAAAAACAAACGGACCCGAAGCTGAAGCCCGCGAAGCCGAAGCAAGACGGAAACGTCGGCAAGCACATCCTGAGGTTGCGCGGGCGCAGGAAGCTGCTGCACATAGAGTTTCTTACTTATAAACTAGAGAGAAATCTGGCGCTAGTGTCTATGGCGACTCGTTCAGCAGCGCTTCAACCACAATGGGAATTATGGGAAGTACAGGCTTCGGATCTGCTTCGGATGGATTTGGTTCTTGAGACTCGCGACAATTGTTTCCTGAACTTTAATTAAAAGGAAAAGGAAATATTTACTATTAATAGTTGCTTATGTCTCTCGCATTTAATAACTGATACATGAAGTTTGCAGTAGATGAATTACGGTCACTGGCCAAGTCGGATGAGTTGATCTGACGTTTCGGAACCGCATACGGGTTCCTTGTTCACTTAGCAGGACTAGAAGTCCTTGTAAATTATATAGGAAGAACATGACGTAACGAGCATGCGTAAACGGCTGGCATAGTTCCTGGTGTCCTGTTCATTGTAGTTGGCGTCGACTGAATGATTAGCGATTCCAGAAGCCGGCGCGATGACGCATTCTTTTCCTTGGCGACGATGGCGGCATTATCCCAGTCAATGGTATGATTATGTGCATGCGCATGATCAGCGATGGCGTTTGTCGTGCGGTTATTCTTAGTCACGTCACGTTGGTGCTCTTTGAGGCGTCCAGAAAACTTTCCTGTTTCGCCAACATGCACTTCACGGCAATCAGCGCACGGTATCTTATACAAAAACACCCGGAAACGATTAACTTGGTAGCCTGTCTTTCACATTGATGAGTTGGTTCCGGAGCTTGCTGGTCGGGACGTGAGCGATGCGCAAATCGTATTTTGAAAATACGCGCGAAAGTGCCTCGCTGATAGCTTCGACGTAAGGTATGGCCGCACGTACACAGGTTGTCACGTAGCTCTGTGAGCTGGATTGAAGTATCCGCTTCTCAGTTTTAGAGATGAGATGATGAGGAAAACCATTGCGGTTTAGCTCCTGATGGATCGTCCGTAGCTCTTTCTTCAACGCACCCTCGTCTGAGAAGACCCGTATGGCGCGTGTCACCAAGGATGACACTACGGACGTCTTGTGGCCGATGGGGTGATGCGAACTAAAACTGAGATAGCGACCTGTGTTTGTGGGCTTCCTGTATACTGAGAAGGCGAGGGCGCTCCCATCCAGGCGCACCTGAACGTCCAAAAAAGGCAGCATGTTGCCCTCCTCGTGTTCAACGGTGAATTGTATGTTCACGTTCTGGGCGTTCAGGCACTCCAAGAAGCGTGGGATGTCTTGCTTCTTCAAGATGCAGAAGAAGTCATCGATGTATCGGGAAAAAAAACCTTGGGGGCTGGAGTGAACGTTGCCAGGACCTTTCCTTCCAAGGGTTCCATTACTAGATTGGCCGTGGTGACAGATATTGACGCTCCCATCGCCGTACCATCTGTCTGCTGATCAATCTTGCCATCGTATGAAAAATACGTGTTGCTGAGACAGAACTGCAGCAGCTCTCTGAGTTCGGGGATGTCGAAGGAGGTGCGACCAGGAAGACCACTGTCTGCTTTTAAGGCTTCTTCACACGTGGCTACTGCCAAGTCTACCGGGACACTTGTAAAAAGTGACGTGACGTCGAACGAGACCATGGCGTCGTCTTCACTCAGTGTGACATCTTTAACTTAGCAACAAAAACAGACGAATTTTCGATGTGCGTCGAGGTCTTACCGGCTAGAGGACTCAACACTTGGTGAAGGTAGCCCGATAGTCGGTAGAGCGGTGACCTGGTGAAGTCGACAATAGGCCGAAGCGGAACGCCATGCTTGTGGACTTTTGGCAGGCCATACATTGCAGGGGCTGAACCGTTCGTGCAGAGCAGAGGGTGATAGAGACCGGTGTGGTGCGGAGGAACCAACTTGAACAAACTGGCCAGTAGATTTTGCAGCTTAGTCTGTAGCCGACTTGTGGGGTCGTAGGCTATAGCAGCATATGTATGACGGTTACCAAGGAGGGCCAACATTTTCTCGTGGTAGTCGTTCTTGTTCAGCAAGACCGTAGCATTTCCTCGCTGCCATCACACACCCAGAGGGTAATGTCATCGGCATAAATGGCGTGATGGTGTCCAGGGATTGCCTGTAGGTGCGACGGAAGGAAGGTTAAACAGCATGGGAGAGTTCACGGAACCCTTCGGGCTGCCCGCGCTTCCCATGGTTATCTCGGACGACCTGAGTTCTCCTACAGTGATGGTGGCCGTCCTATCCGTGAGAAAAGCTCTGATATAATTGTACGTCCGGAGCCCCAAGTTTAAGGTGTTGATTTGATTGAGGGTGGTGCCATGTGTAATGTTGTCAAATGCTTTCTTAAGATCTAGGCCGAGAATGGCCTTAGTGGAGCAGCCTGGGCTGTCAATGATGTCATGCTTTAGTTGCAGCATGGTATCCTGGTTCGAAAGATACCTGCGGAAGCCAATCATGCTTTGTGGAAATAGGTCGTTGTCTTCTAGGTAATTTGTTAGTCACGCTGGTTTTTCGCGATTTAGCATTGTAGTAGCTTTGGCTGTAGTCACGGCTGGTTATCTTTCTAGCTTTTCTTTTTCCCGAGTGCTTTGCACGCCTCGAACAACTTCGTGGCAGTGTACGGGGGAAACAAAACCAAAACTAGAGAAGTAAATGGCTTGTGCACAGTTCGCAAACCAACGCGAACCAATCCGAAGCCTGTACTTCCCATAATTACCATGGCGGTTGAACGATCGCAGTGCCAGATGGCCCTCTAGTTTATAGTAAGAAACTCTATGCTGCTGCAAGACGCCTTCAGCGCTCGCTGCCTGAGGTTGGTGGCGCCGATGCGCGCTTTAAGCGCGATTTCCTATATCGCAGTTTCGACCACAGCTGCAAGGTATGCGACCGCATTTGGTTCGACAACAACCTGTTCACAATCTGAACCATCAGAAACAAGCAGTCCCGCGCCAATACCGTCACCATTCTACAGTGGGAATACGTATATAATAAAGAATTGTTTATATGCTGTATATATAATCACACCACACCAGCTGTATCGTGTCTTTGTATGATGACCGAGTGGGCAAAATGTACGGAGGATTCTCGGTTTACCACATTACCTCCGGATCTTCGCCCACTCATCTTTATTCCCTTCGTGGATATGGCGTAATTCTTTAGTGGTCCGTTCATTGAATCAAGCTTCCATCTTCCCCTTAGCTTCCCTTCTACTTTGGGTTATTTTTTAGAGTTAGGTGCCTTTTTTCCTCCTTTGTTTGTCTCCGCCTTTCTTTTTTAACATTTAATCAATGCTGTTTGTAGGTATGTCAGTGCACGCTAAAGATCCCCCAGCTGGTCGGAATTTCTGCAGCCTTCCACTACGCGCCTTTCATAAGCAAATCGTGGTTTTTGGGACGTAAAGCCCCCGAAATCAAATTATTTTTACTATTGAAGCACATTCTTGTAGTACTTCAGGTTGTTTCTACTGCAATAATTATTCTTATAGGTAATTGCGAAATATATATATATATATATATATATATATATATAATATATATATATATATATATATATATATATATATATATATATATATATATATATATATATATATATATATACTTTTCATTTGTTTTCTATTAGCCTGCACCTTCACTGATTGTACGTCGTCATACTCTGCTAAAACACCGGAATAGGAATTGCAGTGTCAATAAATGAAATGCCGTTCTATATTCGAACTTTTCGGTTACCCCCCGTTCCCATGAAATTCAAGTAGATTGAAACGTAATATTCGACGAATACTGAGAACATTCAAATATCCGCACACCCCAAATTATATCCCTTTGTTTCCAGCGTTTACCTTCAATGCTCCAGTTTCTTAAGTGACAAACCCAGTTCCTAGAGTCATTTAGCACAACTATACTTGTCTCTACGTATGTGTAGAATGAAAAAGCAAAGCTGGTTTTGCTCTTCGTCAAGGTATTCATTCATAACCTCCCAATCTATGCAAGATTATCGTGTGTAATTCCCCCAACACATTACTAGAGAGGACCCAACGCGCATGCACTTGGCGCTAACATGCGCGTGTGCTCCTTCTCTGAACGCATACGCTGAACACACGCAGTATAGCACCATTCGCTTATATCTTTCACTTATTCATGTATTCGTGTGTCTTGTAGTCCAAGTAGCATCCTGCTAGGACGTCGGCAGCGTGCGACCGCGTTCTTTTGTATGTTGCAAGCAAAGTTGAACAACATTGTTAGTGGGATACGTGTATTTGGAATATGTACCCGGCCAATTGCCAGCCAACACTAATGGCAGGCATGTTGTTGTTGTTCACCTGACAATAGATGGCTCACGCCCACTGTGGGGGATTGGCCAAGAATTGGGTGCTAAAAATTTTATATTTAGGAATGGAGTAATCTACATTTCCAAACACTTCGTTGCCTTCATCCTTTTGTCCTGCGTACAGAGTAAGCCCCTCTGCTACTTTCCTCCCAACACTGCAGAGTAAGCCCCTCTGCTATCTTGTGAGAATAACCCCAGGCGTAAAAGCGCCGACTCGGCGCGTGCCACAGCAGCATAGAGGTGGCAGGCATATAGGGCTTCAGTCGCGCGACGTTTACAGTTGTATAAGCCGGTCTCGTAGATTGAGCTGGGTCGACGACTCGTTCAATATCATACGCGAGGTCAGTGACCTTGCGTAAGACCTTATAGGGGCCATCGTAGCGGGATAACAGGTTTTCCAAGAGTCCGACGCGGCGTGATAGGGATCATAAATGTACGAGGGACCCGGGAGAATAAGAAACGTCGCTGTGGTGGCAGTAATACAGGTCTTTCTGAGCGACTTGAGACATGGCGAGCCGTTCAAGGGCGACTTCACATGCTTCGGCGGCTCGCGCTATGGCGTCACGAATGTACGTAACAGGGTAAATGGAGGCGGGAAGCAGCGTGTCAAGAGGCAGTGAAGGCTCGCGGCCGCAGAGTAGGTAAAACGGAGAATAACCGGTGGGTGCATTCCTTGAAGAGTTCCAGACAAGAGTAACGTAGGGCAAGGTTGCGTCCCTGTCGCGATGATCTGCGGAAACATACATGGCTAGCATGTCGGTGAGAGTGCGGTTCAGACGCTCCGTAAGGCCATTCGTTTGAGGGTGGTAGGCTGTTTTCACCTTGTCTTTTGTGGAGCAGAAGTGAACTCCTGAATGACGCGGGACAAAAAATACCGGCCTTGAGCAGTAAGAAGCTGCCGAGGAGCACCGTGTTGCAAAATGATGTCATAAAGAAGAAAGTCATCGACATCCGTAGCGCAGCTGATGGGGAGAGCGCGTGTGATAACGTATCGCGTCGCGTAGTCGGTCGCGACGGCAATCCACTTGTTAGCGCATGCCGATGTGGGAAAAGGACCGAGAAGGTCGAGTCCTACGAGGTAGGAAGGTTCGACAGCCGGCCCAAGGAAAAGGTGCTGGTCTTGCGTCTTCCTCTTTCCATTTTAATTTTAAGAAAAAAAGAATTGGACTGGTCACGTGATGCGGTAAAGCACATACATTAAGAACGATTGTATGTATAATGAGGAAGTAAATACGGAGTAGAGGAAGGCGAGTAGTATCCCGGGGTGGTGTCATTGAAAAATTCTCAGTCATAAAATGGCATACTATCGCAACAGAGGAACAAATGGCGGACATTCGGAGAGCTGCGTTGAAAATAGGAAATGCGGTTGGTACTACAGTACTTATGGTTGCAGCGATCAGCGCCGCCGATACATCGACTGGCATTAACTTGATGTGGCTTTCATAATGCACCGTCCTCGATGTCTCCTCGTCAGAAGTTGGACAGAGGGCAGTCTAAGGACTAGCGCCGACTGCGGGTAAACAGACACCCTACACAGATTTACGCGGACCAGCTCATAAACTACACATAATTTCTAAGATACAACGCTCCCATTATCTAGATGATTGGCCATAATTCGCAAGAATACTGGCACTGGCTACGTTGAACACAAATATACATCGCTCGGCGCTTCGGCAACTCGGCGCTGTCACCATCGTACATTACCACACTCGGCACGGGGTTGCACTCTCGGAGAAGGCTTTGAGAAGCAAAAGGGCAACCTTAGATCAGGCTCGGCGAGCCGATATAGCCAGCGGAGCATTGTACAAAGAGCCATGCCCACTTTAGTTTTAAGGAATAGTGAATAAATGTTTATTCTCTTTCTGTCTTCCCACAGCTCCTTAAGACAAGATCTCTTTATCTGGCTACTCTGAACAGCAGCGCCTGAAGGACACGTTTTACGCTCAGAAGACACTTGGCGAGGTGGCATCAGTCGTCATCGTCTCTGCAAGTGTTCCTGTCGAACAGAGGCACTCCGACAGGACAGATCTCGTTGTATTTCTCCAAGCAGTGCTGAGGAACGTAGAGAACCTGTTCCCTTTTTACCCAGAGTGTGCAATCTGCAGGAAAACAGAGAAAAGGGCGCGTTATGCAGGTATATTTTTTTTTTCGGGAGTATGTCCATAAAAAGAGTGCATCGCCCTCACGAACCGAACACACAACCTACGGGTATTTGGGCACATGCAAGGTGATCGCCTTTACGAAGATCGTCTGGAGATTGTGGCTCCAGCCTTATTTATAAATTAGCCAAGAGAGACAAGGATTGAGAGATGCCTACTAGTATGATACAAAGCGCAATATTTGCCCCGCCTACCTCGGTGGTGCAGGCAGCGTGTGGCCTAACGTTTTCCGTTTCATTTCTTCAGAATTTATTGGTGAGCCGAAAAAAATTCTTTTATGCACATTTCAAGCGCGCCTGAAATTTCTTTTCCAGCTACTTCACAACCATTATAAAATTGACATTTCATTGTACATCTGTCCATCAGAGTCTCGCGTAACCCGGCGCAAACATTCGCACACACTAAAAGAGTACTGTTACCACAATGACACTTTCAAGCATTCTTTTTTTCCGCGTTCTGTCAGGGAATGGAACTGTCTGGATCCCTCGGTCACTAACGCGAATTCGTTATCTGACTTTGTCTCAAAAGTAGAAAGTATCACCTGAATAATACAATAGCGCTACCCGCCCCAGATTCATTCATTTCGTCACCATTGAAAACATATCAGTGGCCAAGTGCTCAGTACAGAGTGTTTTCTGGTTTGCTGTAACTTGCCTGTGTAGCACTTCATTTCATGTATACTTTCTGTACTATATCTATATTACATGCGTATTGTATGTTGTATATTTGTATATTGATTCTTTTATATTTCTGTATATGATTTCCATATGTGTATTTGCATACTGATTGTCCATTATTATTAAGAAAATTACATTGTATAACTCTTGATCACTGCACTGGATTCCTGCTTTTGTTTTGTTGCACTTGCATGTCCAACCTGTATGCCCAACTGCTATGGTCTCGGAAAGAGACTGGCAGTATTGAAAATAAAATAAAATAAAATAAACAATGATTCTCTGTATTCACACGTCCTATAGTGCGCTGCTGTGCACTATGGATGCACAACACACGGCAATTAACACAAAGCATATGCATAAGAAAGAAGTATCTAAGCCTGTTTCACACGGAAGGTTGAATACCGATTTGAAAGTGCACTAGATATGACCAGCAGTTTCTAAACGCCAAAGAGTCGGCGCTCTTTCCTGTGGTGTCCTTCATTTCCCTTTTGACACCTTACCGCGCTTCTATTGCGCAGCAAATTTAAATTTGAGAAACCGAAGATCTTTTTTCCGTTAACAAAAAAAGGGACGAGTGCAAAGCATATACCACATATTCAAATTGCCTTCCCTCGGGCGAATATTGAGGATATACCCCAAGAATGTGCAGCATCGCCTGTGAAATGCTCACGTCCTCTGCGCCTTGTACGCAGGTGCGATCTGGGGACTACGCAGTGCGAAAATAGTTCCTGCGTGTGACCAAAGCAAAACTGTCTTGCTTGTGCGGCGTGGGATGTAAGACACACGCCTCCAAGGACGAATGAATGAACAAGTCCAGTGGGCAACTTTGGTTGCTTATACCGGCGAGCTATAGCGGGTACAGCTTTAGAGAGTAGCGGCTTTTCAAGTGAAGGCTTGTCTTTTGCCTGATATTTGTCGGTGCCCTTCTAGCTATGACCGAAAAACCGACTCGCACAGCTGGTGCAACAAGTGAGGCGCAAGCCCGTGACTCGCTCGCGGTTTTCTGCTAAATGTAATTGATTGATTCTCATGGGCCAAAGCCGCATATGGTTAGGAGGCACCCCGCGTTGTTTAGGGCACCACAGTAATTTGGACGATCTTGATTTTCTTTAACTAGCGCCGAAATCTAAGTTCGTGGGTATCCTTTTTTAGCACGGAAGTGTTCCATGCCGTAGTCCACCAAGAAATCAGTGACGCACTTCAGTAACAGAAGTGTCTGAAAAAATTATTACACATTTAAAATGAAAAAGCATCATCCGTTGGGACTCGAACTCACGGTCACCCGCGATGCGGCGAAAAAAGCTTGAACCTCCACCGATCTTGGTCATGTAGGGAAGGACCCGCTTTACATCTTTATCATACCACTTTACAAGTTAGATCTAATTGAAATTACGTTAAAGAAAATGTGTTTAGTGGATGGAACTACAGTGCTCAGAAAACAACGTTAGTCTTTCATTAATATCGCTTCCCTTCTACTGCGCTCTTGGTTCGCTTAGGTTCGCTGCGGTGTGAGCGCCATCTAAGAACGAAAGAGCGAAACATATTGTGATGCGTATGGGCGGCGGTAGTAAGCGCTGGTAGTCTGCCCCTCGATCGCTGTAGAAGTTAGGGGCATGGGAGCATTGTGACCGCGCGTTCCAGGGAAAGTGCACTGCGCTAGGAAGGCAAGGACAGCCGTCGACAAGCGAATGATGCGCCTCTCGCTGCAATGGGCTGTGTCTTCACTAAAGGATCCACTGATAACCCGTTCGGTTTCACTTCAAGGTGTCGCCGTTTGCGAACGCTCCTTGTTTATGGCTGGGGCGCTCAGGGCCCTGACGCGTGCATTTCAGTCTTTCCGGAGCAATGTGAGTGAGGGAGATAGACAAAGAAATGTACAAGTAGATCAAAGCCCACACCTTGATCCCTTGCCTCCGTTTGCCCGAATGGGGAATTTCCCCTGAATTTTGGCAGATCAAAGGCGGATAAACACAGGCATGGTCCAATGAATGCGCTGTCTAGACTGACGTCATGAGCGGGACAGGCCAATGATCCCGGTGGTCGACATGTTGGAGAACACTGGCCTGTCGCGCTTCAAACTTCAGCGTTTCTCGTCTACTGTACGCATCTGCACTCGTCGTAAGGAATTACGATACCAGTTTTGGCGCTGTATTACGCCTGACAAATTACCAGAAGCTCAGAAGACACCATGTGTGCCACTGCGCTTGTTTTCGTGGAGCAGTGGTCAGCCGAACAACAGCGACAACGAGAATTGGTGACGCTGCACTGCTTCTGAAAACAGGATTCTGCTGCGAACAAATGTCTTGTGTGCTTGTTCCACTGTGCATTCATTTATCCCGGAGAGAAATTACGAGACTGACTGTTCGACGAATCCCCGTACCTACGCCAACGTCCGATGTGTTCGTGCAACGCGTCAATCGGTTATTTGGTGGAAGTGGCGAAGCGAGGCATAACCACTGCATGAAAAACCCCAAGCGCACGAAACAATCATGCATTTGCTTCGACAGAAAACGTGTAAGCTCCGGCACAGACATTTGTAGCTGTCCGCTGAGCACATAAGTAACCAGTGGCAGCAGATGTGAAATCTGCTGACGACGCTACCGCTTGGCTGTATCAATTGGCTTTGAGGAGCATGCAGTGTCTGATAACGGCTACAGGACTGCTTCAGGCGACTGTAGCTTACGAGACTTCCTCGCAGTGGATTCTTTAACGTTATTAGCCTGAAGAGGATCGAAAGCGGGGAAGGGCCGGGCCCGCTTGCCTGGATAGAGGACATACAATCAGTGTGTCGGCATGGCTATTATTTTCTTAGATTGGCTTAATAGAGTAAAGTGAGCTGACGCCGCGTTGTTCTTAGCTCTCGGATGTATGTATTGGCTTCATTCATAGCATATCAATTGTATTTCCTGATAAATCATTGTGACGTTGCTATATTGTACGAAAATCCACTCCTTATCCCCTCGGGGGTGTTCAAGGAAATGGAAATGAAATGAAACGACCATTAAACGGCAACGTACGTAGGTTGCTTTTATTGTGCGTGTGCTTGAGACTATAAATCATGGCTGTAGCACCAGTGAAACTGGCGAAGTCAAAGCACATTATATTTTAATTTGTATGCGAAGTTGACTTCCCAGCCGACAGCAGCGTCATACACCAACACTTTCCTGTAGTGGAAGTGACGCTTCTGTGCTGGCTACGCCGTCGGTTTTAGTTGGCCGAGAAAATTTGGGAATAAAAATACGCATCGCACGTGCTACAATGTCCTGATTATAGTCAATTTTAAAATGCAAACATCTTTTATGCTTGCTAAAACTACTAAAAGGCAAGAATTTGTACATCACAATTTTATTTTGCGTGTAAGTGAGAGACGGAGTGTTGTGCGTCCCCGATCGTTTCTGTGTGGGAAGGCCACAGTGGGGAGCACGTCTTCGGGGGAGTAAAATGCGAGAGGGAATGCCAAATCTATCGTCTAGCTTTTATTTTAAATTAGTAAATTGGATAACTTTCTTTTTCCCGCATCGATCTCGAAAATTCTTCTTGAATTTACCTCAACGCAATACTAAGAATCCGTTTCGTTGCAAAGCTCGGCGAATAATGTAAGGGTTAACGGCCCCTTCAATAGGCATATAACTCTTTATGGCTCAAACTAGTGTGCTTCAGCAGCCCCTAATCTTACGGTTGCTTCGCTTGCATTGATAACATTAATTGAAAAGAGCTGTGAAGAATGATAAGGACGACACAACGGCCCTCAGACAGGCAATGGGGTCATGTCAGCATGCTGGAATTGCTATAGCATGATTTCAGTGACGCAGTGAATTAACGATGACTGTGCTATGGAATAAATGGGAATGACAGAGTGTTCTTATCATCGCTTTGTCTCTAATTATTCGTCTTTAGGGCTGTGAAACGCTTGGCCGCAGCTCAAAGAGGGCTGCATCAAAGTGCTTGTATTGGAATACATTATCGTTATCCCGCCCAGCTCGAAAGAATAGGGCCGACACAACAAAAGAAATGGAAGCTCGCAGTGTTCGTCTTTCTACGAGCGACAAAGCTGATAGACACCTGTCAACACATCCTTGCGGTCCTGGATCGCACAACTCGATACGAGTGCTATTCTGCGTTAGCCCTTCCTGATTGGTCAATTCTGCCTTGACAAGTAGAACTAATCGAACAGGAAGGACCAAAGTGAAATAGTATTCCTATTCCATGGTATCGTACAGGCCCTCCAATAACGACTCATTAGAGGCTTAGGCGGAAAATCTGCCGGCTGTGTATTATAGGCCACTACCGACAGCTGCTACACCACCATCGTCACTATAACCCCAAAGAAAGGTCAGATGGATATTACTCGCTCATCCTTACTTAAAGGCAAAACGACAAGCTAAGACATGGATTAAATTGGGATAAAATAAATTGCCGACGGAGGGCGCATGATGTCTTTTCGCCTTGTCACGTTTTGTTTTTACGTTTTGTTGGTTGAGTTGTATTGTTTTTCTTTGCTGCCCTTTTTATTAAGAAATTGACATTGGCATCGCGAGACCTTGCCAAAAATATGTATTTAAATAAAGAGACTGCACATTTTGTATTGCATTGAATGCTATTGATTCTTGTTTGGTCGCGTGCGATTGACTGAAATAGAAAAATGAATCCTTCATGTTCTTGTTTCCTTAGTAAATGCTCACTGTAAATAGGTGCCAATATCCAGTGGCGGTACGGGGAAACCAACAGCTCGTAAAGCGAAATTATTGTGACAATTCCCCACTATCCTCATTTCTTGGTCTTTTGAGGTAATACGTAAAGGCTAGGAAATCGAGGTATAAAAGCCTTACGATCTTTCCCTCCATAGGCCATAGTGATCACCGAGCAAGTGGCGTAATCCGAATAGTGGTATAGGGCCTTGTGAGGGCGCGTCTTATCTGCAAACAGAAGAAACAAACCACAAGTGGAAATATTTGAGCGAAATAAAATGGCAGCATCCTCTCCAGGGCCCAAATTCACAAAACTTCTCTTTCGTAAGTGCATCTTGCGATTGGCTGGCCGGCTTCTATAATGATATGTCCGGCATGAAGATTGGCTGAAATTTTCTCTTGCGAATATTTTTGTCGTTAGTTGTCTTTGTGAATACGGGCCCAGATATTTATTTATATATTTATTTACTAACGCTCAAACTAATGCACCGAATATATACTAGGGACACAGTCGTCAATCGCTACAACGATCTTCTGGATCCAGGTTACACGTCTTTTCGCTGTGATAACAAGAAAATAATATTAGCCTATAACTGCAGAACAAACCCTCGTCACCACTCATTTTTACACAAAACAATAAGAAAGTGGTACACTTTCCCAAATGATTTCACTGAATGTCACTGATAATAAGACATTTTGTTCTTTACTCACTCCCTAGTGGCTCTCATATAAAGCAACTGCTTCTAAATGTCTTAAAACTAATTAACATATGTTTGTTTTTCTTTATGAGATGCGATAACGATTTTTCTTGTGGTATTTTTCAGAGTATACTCTAATGAAAATATTTGTCTATTTCTTAACAGTCTTGTGTTGTTCCTGCCTATGTAATGTCATTACGGTGATGTACGCACACTAAAAAATAAATAAATATATAAATACAACCACTCAAAATAATGTTTTAGAATAGTTGGGATATTGAAATGGGTTCTACAAGCTGGCAAGCAAACAAGGTCATACTTTCTGGCGACGCGATACAGTAGTAGGCAGTAAGCAAGCAAGAGTATGAAAAAGAAACATAGCGCCAAATTTAATAATAATCGCAACTGGAGGTGTGCGCGAAACGTTTGAAGGATGGTAAGGAAAGAATTTCATTTGGAAGTTTGTTCCAATCTGTGATTGTCCTTGGAAAAAAACGAGCACTTGAAAAGGTTATTACGAGCCGTGAAAGGCGTTATTGTCAAGGTGTGTCTTGTACGCTATAGGGCAAAGGGCAGGAATGGAATGCTTTAGAGCTCGTCTGAGATGGAAGAGTTTGAATTTACTAGAATAACCAACGAATAATATTTGAAATGCCTTGTTCAAGTAATTTCGACCTTACTGGCTTTCAATTATTCAGTAAAGAATGCAGACATCTGCATTTATTCCAACCTTTAAAGGTACACCATGCGAGATATCGTTTATAAATAAGAGAAACAGGGGCCGGATTCACAAAACTCACTTACGAGAAAATTTTCGCGTAAGAGAAATTTTTCTGCATAAGTGGATTCACGAAGCGAAGAAAACGTCGTAAGAGGACGTGGTTCCCACATCGGCCGCTGCTATAGCGAGCGCTGGGGTTGCCGATTAATATATCAGCGATAGTGATGCATTTGCGACGTAGGCGAAAAAGGCTCGTAAGTGGATTCACGAATCAAAAATGGTCGCCAAAACAGCGTAGCTAAGCGGAAATCCTAAGAGTGGTCCGGAGCACTCTTACGAGCAACATGGTGGCGTTGGAACGGGCAACCGCGGCGGGTATTTGGGTGCCGTAGGTGACACTAAAAAAAGAAATTATGGCCATGTAAGCTGGCTGATGATTTTCGCGTATGTACAAGGCTCACAGCCTTGAGGTTGCTGTTGCAATTCTCTTTTACGCATTGGACAATCTTGCCACTAGCACTTGTCCAGTAAGCTTGTTGTTGGAGTTATTAGAGGTGCCTATTGGGTATTTGCAGCAAAATAACTTATGCATGCAAATGCTTGCGATTGGATGAAGAATGAAGAGTTGCGTGAATGGTGCTTGATGCCAAAATCGGTGCGGTGTATGGTCAATATTTTTTAGCTTGTTTTTGTTGCGTCTCCCAATAAGGCGTACAAGCTGTGTTGCCGTTGCAGCATTGGTCGCACATGTACCACCATAAGGGAACGGACAAAATTCTGTCGCACACTATTGGAATGGAAGTTGAACAGTAGGCTCCAGTCAGCCATTCACGAACTCCTTATGTCGTTTACAGCTTCTCTAGCTGCAGTGGTCTTTATTATTTCCCAATAGGAACGCTCACCCAAATGCAGCTTCCGCTGTACATTATAGGCTGATTTACTGAAAACATATTGCTTCAACATATCCGCACATACAAGATATGTGTGATTTTGCGCATAAACTGAGAAATAAATTGAGTTTAATAGACATTCACTGTCCGTAAAAGAAAATGAAAAGGTTTCGCTATGGCAAATACTTAGGACGGAATGCAAGCGCCTAAAATGCACGCGAAAGCCTGTGCTAATGCAGTGCAATGTCACCTCGACTGCACTCGCGCATTTGACAATTAGTTTCTTTTTAATTGGACGTCAGAGTCTCAGCAAAAGGCCGCTTCGTCCCTTGAGGTGCGTATTGTGGCTGGAATGTTAACCTAACCAAAGTTATCGCGTAGTGATATGCCGTGCATCACACCCAAGCCTACGCCAGGCATCATAAATATCGTAGCAGACGACGACAGCAGACGACGGTTTGAGCGAGAGGCCAAGCATGTGATTGGTTAGAACGAGGCAACTCTCTACAGCAGGCCATTTTATGACGTCACTAAAATGATGTCACTCACATCTTTCACCGCGCACTTCTGTGGTGGTCGTCACATTATCCCCCTCGCAAATAAGAGAATTTTTCATATCACCGCAAAGAACACGGAAGTATTTTTTAAGAGCTCTCTTAAGGCGAAAAGAGCATCATGGCGACGTAAACACAGTATGTGGGTGTTGTTTCGTGGTAACGTTTCTTGCTTGAGCTCCTCTACGATTCCATGGGATGTGTTGTTAATGCCGTCGCTTTTCCGGTGCGTGAAAGTTTTGTGAAAACCATCGCCAGTGTCTCTATTTGAGCGGTGAATACTGTTGAAGCCTCTGCCTTTGTGCTCGTGAACAGGGAACCGCGGTCAGTGTGCCGCCGTGGACTCACATTTAGGAAGCCTGCATTGTGTGTTTGAAGACCGGTCAGTTCGTTTGCCTTGCTTTGTGGTCGTTTGTTTTTGTGGCGTTCGCCGTTTCGCATCGACTGTGTTTGGGCGCGTTACTTCAAGGATAACTCCGTGTTTAGAAAGATACGACCTAGGCGTGTGCGTAGGTGCTGTGTTGACACTTCGAAGTCTTTTGAAGAGGCAGAGACCATGTGGAAGCAGTGCAACAGGTAACATAATTGTCGACTGCGCTACGCTTTGCCTTTGTGCCCTTCCACACCGTCACTTTGCTTGCGTTAGCGGCTAATGTGCGGAACCTGAAATAACACACGGATACGTTCTGTTGTGCATTTGTTATTTTATTTATTTTATTTATTGACACTCTATGGCGTACAGGCCAAAACAGGAGTTTCAATATTAGGCACAAATGCAGTTGTTAATAAAAAATGCAAAGAGCTTGTAGTTTCTTTCACGGAACTTATAAAAACCATAAAAATTCAGAAAGAAATGTAATGAAATAAGTGCACGAGGTGCTATTTAACGACACACATATCAACTTGTTCAGCAGAACACTCAACAAGACAATGCTTTCGAATATATAAATTGCTATTCCGACACTATTAAACGACATTAAGTACAATCGGTAAAATCGCTCAGCAAAGCCCTTTCAAGGATTTTAACCTCATTGAACGTTGCAACATCGTGCGGTAACCTGCTGCACGCATCGATAGCCTACACAATAAAGAAGTTTTTAAAAGAAAGTGTGTTGTGTCTCAAAGGCTGTACGTAATGTCTGGGGCCACTGCGTGAAAGTGATGTGTCAATAATTAATGTTTTGGCTATTTCGGTTTCATATTTCCCATACAATATCTGGAAAGGAAACATTCAGGCTGTTGAAGCGCATTCTTTCCTGCACATTAGGAATCGATGCTTGCGCAGCTCTTTCAACGCCGTTACCGACTGCGTTCGTTTGAATGAGTTAAAAACAAATTGTAAAGCCCTATTTTGAACGCGTTCACATTTAGCAATGTTTCTGCGTGTGTGTTGTTTCCATATCGGACATGCGTATTCCAGCAATGGCAATACTCTAGTCTTATATGCTACAAGGTTTACCTCAGTTGTCGCATGACTTAGGTACGACGAAGCATCCACGGTTTATTTTGTGACACTGTCAAAAGCGCAAAGATTTCGGTGGCGGAAAAATTCGGCTTCAGCGCTTTCGGCATGGCGATGGCTAAACAGCAATCGGGTATGTCAGAGGCGTCTGAAGTTCGCGCACACACGGAAAATTTCGTTTCGGCTATTGAGGAGCTTACAATAGCAGTTGGCCAATGCTCTCACGTCGCTGGCGATAAACGCTCTTTCCCTCTTACGGCGCTTAGCACTCAATGTCCGGCATAACGTAATAAAAAAGAAGTAAATTAACTTGTGCAACGAAAGGAAGCTATGGAAGGCTCTTTCTGCGCGTGCGCACAAAGAAAAGGGGGGGGGGGGGGGAGATGACGTCTCGCTTTTCATGATTTCTGGGGCTTAACCTCCGAAAACCACTCAAGGATTATGATAGACGCCGTAGTGGAGGTCTCCGGAAATTTTGACCACCTGGGGTTCTTTAACGTGCTCTGACATCGCACCGCACACGGGCCTCAACATTTCGCCTCCATCGAAATGCAGCAGCCGCGGACGGGATTCGATCCCGCGACCCTCGGATCAGCAGCCGAATACCATATCCACTAGACCACCGCGGCGGGGCCTTGGACTCCTTTTTGTTACTTCTTAACTGCATACGCCGTCATTTACAAAAGCAGCACTTACTAACGTATTAAAGATACAAACACTACCTAAATTACCGAATTTCCTCAGTGAGTCATGAAATAGCTGTAGTATTCAAAAATCTGACAACTAATTTATTCAAAGTGGGCCTATTTATAAGCATATGTATCTTTCGGTATGTCGGATTTATTTAAATCCATCCATGGCTTCAATTTCACACATCACGTGGAGAATGCATTTTTGGAACTTGTTTGTCAAGCCGAACAGCTTCTATATGGCCTCAAAAGCTGCATCGATGTTTGTTCTAAGATTTTTTAGCGAAACAACAATTTACGTCGAGCTACAAGACATTATCATGTAAATAAGAGTACTGCGTACGAACGACCCGAATCAATAGCGAGGCAGTGCATATTCATCAAAATGCATCTGAAATGGCAGTGAAAGGAGCAAACCTTGAGTGACATCTGCCCACCTTTAATATTTTACCTTAATTGCGGCTTCATGATTCCGGTCGTGTTGTTCGGCGGCACCTGCCGGTGTCACCAAGGGCGTCATTCTTTTTTTTTTCTTCTTCGAGCTATCGTCGTTGATAAAGCGCTAGCGCACGGGTTCACGCTGACCACGCGGGCGTCTGCTGCAGCGCGATGTGCATAGGCACTGTAGCAGACGCCCGGAACAGGAAGATGAGGTGCAGCGAGGATCGATTCGCGATTATAACATAAACTCGACACCAGACGCTTTGAGTGCTGCGAGGCTATCATGTGACCACACATCTTTCTTTTGTTGTCGTTCCGTCTGCTTTCACGTTTCCTCCTTGCCCTCAATAGTGTCGAATATGTTAAATGCGCACCCTTCCTATCGCATGCCTTGTCGCTAAGAGATTTCGTAGCTAAGAATATCGCCCGTAAGAGAAGGCTTTGTGAATCCGGCCCCAGGAGCGGTGCGAACACAGAGCCCTGAGAAACACCAGAGGCAACCGGAACCCTGTTAGCGCTGTGAGCATGATAGAAACGTATTGTTTCATATTTGAGAGGTAGGCAGAAGACTAATTGATAAGCTGAGCATTTTCAAACTTTAAATCCAATTGGAAGAGTAATTTATTTTCAGATATTTTATCGAAAGCTTCAACGAAGTTCGAAAAAATTGCATATACCCGTTTTGCGGAATTTATATATTACGCGAAATCATGTATTGCAGTGCCTGAATGCAAGCAGAAAATATACCTTCTTGCATCCGCGTTGGGAACTTGGCAAAACATTGCATTTCTCAATAAATTGTAAAATATGCCTATATATTATATGGTCAAGAAGTTTCCAGAAAGTTGACATTAAAGAAAGTGGGTGATATTTACTAACGAAGCGTCTATGTCCGCTCTTGTGTAGGGGGTTGAATTTTGCAGTTACACAGTGATGCGTAACTTGTCATGACAGCCATCGCTAACACATCGAGCAACGTGATTTATGAACCCACGCCGCATACTATTTGAGAAACTCATTTGGCATCCACTCCGGTGCAGATGATTTTTTTAACACCGAGTTTCCAACGTAAATTAAAAATTCCTGTTCATTAATCGCGATACCGGATAAGGGACGATAATCAGCAACACCAGTATCAAGGACTCCATTATCCCTAGTGAAGACAGATGAAAAATGAGAATTGAATGTATTAGAAATAAAACGAAAATCACTATAGTAGGACACAGTTTAAGAAAACAGCAATTGGCAAGAAGAGCCGACGGACTTCGCGCATCGATGTTACTCCCTCAGCCAATCACAGAAGCAAACGAAAAAGTCGCCATGCGACCTTTTCAAAATGGTACCGTGTTTATGCCTTTGGCATCTGCGGAGCATGTACTGTTCTCGAATCCTTTCATTGGTAGAAGCTATGATGTGCTCGAGGAGCAGGGACAAAAATATGCAGTCTCAGCGTTTCCATCGGCGAAGGCCCGCGGTTACAGTTCATTTCGCTTGCAAGCTCGTTTTAGGTGTGATACATCAATGAACTGGGTTGAAAAAATCGGGTGTCGGAACTTGAGGCACACCGAGTTTTCGCATTGCAAGCGTTGATTTCCGTTCAGTAAAGAATTATCCCTTCCTAGTTCCGTTCTAATAAACGAATTAAGATATAAAAATTTATTCACCTATCCATTATTTTTGCCACCCAGGATTTACTTTTCTAACATGGAAAGTTCAAAGAAGAAACTTTTTGAAGCTTCACAGAGGTATAGTGTATGGGGGTTATGAGGGCGTGGGAAGGGCTTCATTGCAGACTTGAGTTGTATCCGACTATAGTTTCTATACCACCTATTTCAAATAGGCCATAGATAGAAGTGCTTTGGAAAAAAATGAACTCCTGAACCTCTCAGGAGCCGACGGCATGAAATTGGAAGGCGCTGTCCGTAATAGATTACTCGTCGGCCAATACCTCACTTGAGCGGAAACATCAAATAATCGATGCTGGAGGGCACAGTTTTTCTTAAACCGTTTGAATCGTCTTTTAAGGTGGAACATCGCCCGAGAAATCCAAGGTTCTTTTGACCATACCATTTCTTTGCAATCTACGAAACATATGGTCCTCATTTATAAGGTCCTTAAATTGCTTCCGTAAAGAAAGTCAGCATAACCTTTTGAAAAGGAGTTCTATTTCAATGAAAGTGAGTCGAATATAGAAGTGTTATCCGTGCATAGAAGTTAGAAACAAGGACCCTTTTGTAATGTTTCCTAGGAAAACATACGAAGGTGTAAATTTCATGGCCTGATGATGAGACATTCCAGGAAGGACCTCTCAGCTTGCTTGAGCAGAGATGTTCCCGCTAAAGAAAGAAGGTGTGCTATCCAAGTAGGGCTTTTCTGAGCTCTAGTGAATTCGTTGACAATTTGTGCCCTATGAAAGAAAGAACCAGATCAATCACTTTTTACACCAATTTTTTAGTTAGGGTGTCCCAACGTGGAAGAGGAGCAATTAACACGCGGCAAGTTAAAATTTCCAGCTAAAACTAACACGATCGTCTGCCTTTATTTGAGCAACGGGGCAGTTACTTTTTTAATTAAGAAAGGCAACGGGGGAGCCGTACACGCATTAGCCACGTCGAATGAATTTAATATCCCGTTATAACCA
Organism: Hyalomma asiaticum; assembly: GCA_013339685.2. Classification (NCBI taxonomy): domain Eukaryota; kingdom Metazoa; phylum Arthropoda; class Arachnida; order Ixodida; family Ixodidae; genus Hyalomma; species Hyalomma asiaticum. The sequence continues at coordinate 80,726,811 of CM023487.1, read as the reverse complement.
CATTTCTGTTAGGGCGGCGGTATGTGGATCACAGGCCAAAAGACTTACATTCCATTCAGCACTTTTCTTAGTCACAAGCCTGTAGTATACATTTGGTGCACGCAGTAACGGAGGGCCGCACTTGTTCCGCCATCTTCTATTTTGCTTTAGTTTACCACGTACATTCTCCGTGTCACTTCAGCAATACAAGTTGACGTGGCTCTTTCTATTTTCGGGTCTCTTTCTATTTTCATTTACCTGACCAAGCCTTATGGCGTCTCTTGACAATCGTTGTTGTTATACCTAGCTTACCTTCAAGAATGTCATTCACAGCCTCCTGGAGCATTTCAGGGCTATCGTTGTGCGGTTCTCTAAGGCCGTAAATAGTTAAGTTGGTACTATAGCACCGATTTCCGAAATGACTCTTTTTTTTTTCTCGACGGATATTAATTCACACTGCATTTCGTTCATCCCCTCTTCAATTTATTTTACTCCTTCAAATAATAGCGTAAAATGTCTCCTGTGATATTCAGCGCCAACGGCACGTTCATTTAGCATGCCCAATTTGTCTGCTGCATCATTCTTTCTATCTTTCTTTTATTATAATAGCTTTCTATATCTTTTGAGTGCGTTTGTACAGGCTAGTACGTACGCACTCAATAGCTACTTTTATTGTTTCTTTTCTTTGGCCAGAAAGTAACTCAAACAACATTTCTTGCTTAGAAGACGACCGGGCTTACGGTGATATCGAAGCTATATCACCGTAAGCCAACAGATTAACTGGCGTGGGGACGACACAAACAAAATAAAGTTCAGGACATAGTGGACAAGGTGGTGAGATATGTCGTATGAGATATGACACTGCTCGAGTTTCATCAAAGTATAACGAAAAGCGAAAAGGGGAGGAAAAATCCTATTTCAGTGTAAGTTTATTGGAAGAACCATACTTGTACCGACAATGGTTCTTGAGGTCTGAGCAACTTAGACAACTGCAGCACATATTCGGTGTTATGAATGACACCTGCATTCTGACGGCAAACTACTCAATATAGGATGCTTCAGCGTGTAAATTGTATGCAGGAGAATCCACACCTGAACTATTTCGTTGACTTGCATTATATTACTTAGAAGTTCTATCTTGAAGCCTTCATGCTGCTGGGCACGGGCTTTATGCTAGTTAACCAAACAAGCGCGTATCCAGGGTTGGTGCCCTAAGGGCACATACCCATGTTCCCCTTCCGCAATTTTGGTTAGGGGTAGTGTAGATAACACAGTGTAGTGCTAATAAAATAAATTTTAAGCATAATGCTACCGTTGCATTTAAAAAGTCAATGCACATACTGCGATTTTTACCGAAAGTTATGGAAATATAACATTTTGTGAAATAGCAAGGCCTTCAGCAAGTGGCCCCCGGCGAAATAAAATTCCTGGCTACAGGCCTGTACCCAAATGTTCGACACAAATTTCTACAGTTGCAGATGCTCACGTAAAAGTACAATAGTTCGTTAAAAGTACGTGTCGTTGAGATGTGCTGTCCACCTATATCCACTAATGGGGAGAGAAAAAAAAGAGCCTTACCATAGTTCACAAAAAATGTACCTTCGCCAGGAGTTTCTGAGAAATCTACGTCAAGGACAACATCTCTCCTGCAACAGATGAAACATATGGCTAGTTAAAGTATATATGTGGTTAGACGCACGCGCATCTGCAGCATCAAAGCTTCTCAAAATTACACGCTGTCGCCTAGTACTGACAATTAACGATAAAATGCAAGCAATAATGCAGTGAGAAATATGGCCGATCCCACGCATTGTGGTAATGGATGTCATGCTGTGCACTCACGGAGAAAATTGGCTATGCCAGAATCTTGGTTATTTAACCCAGTGTAGCGAACACAATGAACGTGTTTGTGCAGATTGAGTAGGTTAACGCGTAATGCGTGTTTACCACACACGTCCACAGCACCGGCGACTGAAGGGTAGCTCATGGTACTGAGCAACGCGGGCCATCCCTCAAGTGGGGATGTGTTCGTAAAGAACAGAACGGCGCACTACGGCTCCGATATGTGTCCGTATCATAAGCGTCATTTGCTGGACTATTCCGACAGTGCAGAGAAAAGCTAGGCAGCACCTTGATGAGTGTTAGCAGAAAAACATGTGTATTGTTCCATGAAAGGGGTAAACAGACACTATAACCGCAACTCACGCTAGAGCAGTGCCTACATAACTACTTATGAAATGGTTTTATTAAATGCGATCCATTTCTTGGTGCACTTAAGTCCCTTTGAGTGTGTCTATCTATCTATCTATCTATCTATCTATCTATCTATCTATCTATCTATCTATCTATCTATCTATCTATCTATCTATCTATCTATCTAGCCGCCTATGTCTCGGTGATCTCCTGGTTGTGTCGTTCACGTGGTTTACACCAAAATCTCGATGCGAGGGTATAAATGTATGACGAATATCAATTATTTATATTCGTAATGCATTTATTTGACTGGTACTTACTTACCACCCACATTATTTACTTCTCATATACGTAGCGATTAACGACAAATCCTGCAGATTCGACGCATTCTTGGAAGCACTAGGCGAGGAAACCGCTCATGACGAACTGTTTGTCATTCAGCCAAGTATCACGAGTACGATCAAAGCCTTTGTGCACGGCGAATGAACGGGTGCACGCTTAAGGTGAGCTAACGGGGATCGATGACAGCACAGTGGCGACCGAATGGTAGCTCATGACACGACGTAAAGCTGGTACTCACCTAAGCGCACAACACAGATGCCTGTTTTGCCGAAGAAAAATTCCCGATACAGTGCGCTGATATGTGTATCTTAAGTGTCAAACCTTGATATATTACTACTGGATCGAGTAAAGTTAGACAAGAACATGGCGGATAATATTAGAACAAATTTATTGTTTATTACATTTCTTTGATAGCGCTTAACACAGACTAGATGCGCAGCTGACACAAGAGCCATCACTACAACTCCTGGTACAATAGGTTTATTTACAATATACACCGTGTGAGACCAGTCACAGTGCCCTAGTGGTAGCGTGCTTGCATGGCACATCGGGAGCCTGCGTTCCATTCTTACCCCCCTACCGTTTGGCAGGTTGCCTTCGAAGATTACTTCTCCTTCGCCTGTGTGCTGGTTGTGTTCCAATGGTCAGCTTCCCGTCCATTTTAGTATGCTCTTTATTGACATGGGCTGTTAGGCTGTATGAAATTCAAACACCCGTGGCACATACCCGCAGACCAGGGGCCCATCATTATGGTTATAAGCCACACATGATAGCAGTATCGTTGATCGTGATGCACATGACAATTATACCATGATATCGACGTAAACATTAATCATTCCTATTTGTCGTACGTTTATACCCCACCATACAAGTGCCGGTGTATACAAGATGAAAGAAACAACATAGAGCGCACCGAGACCTCGGGGCTACATAGATAGATATACGGTCAAAGTCACGGAAGTTCACGAAAATAGGTTTCGCCTTTATTAATGCAATTACGTTTGGCTCACACCCGCACTGCTTGGCCTCTGTGGCGCTGCTCTGCGCCACAGGTGTCATATTTTGAGCAACCTACGCGAAGCAAGGACCTACTAAAAGAGACATTTAATTATTATAACACGCATAGAAAGAGGAAAACACCGTTTGACGTAGCTTTCGATTGCACTGAAGACATAACAAGCTTGCTTACACAGACGAATGCCCTGTTATCTCCACAGGCAACTTAAGAAGCGGTACTTGGGCAGGAATCGAACCCAGGCGTCCGAGGTGCCAAATAATCATGCTACCACTAGGCTGCGGCGGCTCCTTCCACACGGTACATACAGTAAATGAACGCATTGCACCAACAGTTGCAATGATTGTGCAACATTTGTGACATAGTTGCGCTTCTAGTGCTTGTTAGCAACTCCCGTAGCAATGCAAAAAATGCCGCCCGCATCTTCCCACCGGAGGAACTCGAGTAAATGCGTCGCAGAATGGTGGGGGTATCGCGTGAATGTTGCGTAATGGGTTATGGTTTGGGAAATCCTTAATTGTTGTTTCGTCTTTATTATTCTTATTTATTGAATGAAGGAGAAGCGAAGGCAAGGAGTGTGTCTTTATTGCTTGGTGCCGTCGTTGTATTGGACGGCACCAAGGTGGGCGCCTGCGTCCACGAGCAGCGTCCGGAGCCGCGTCTCGTTGACGACGTTTGCACGCCGCTTCTCGCTCACGTACCTGGGGTCTTAAAGCTCGCTGCTGACGTTTCGCCGCTGCTTCTCGTGCACGAAGTTCGGAATCCGCAGCTCGGCGTTGCCGTTTCGCAGAAGCGTCGCGCTGCCAGAGTGATGGATTGAATTCCGAACGCGCGCTCCGCCGCTTATATACACACCGCCCGCGTTCGAGGGAGAGGAGAGCGGGGGAGAGGTCCGCACCCCCACTGCGCATGCTCGGCTTGCTGAACGCCCGGTAGGCCGGCGCGAGACGAGCCGAGCATGCGCAGTGGGGGTGTTGACGGCGCCGCCGACGCCGAAGCGCGACATCGTGCGACTAAGAAATGCTCCGCATTTAAAAACAAGTAATTATGTTTTACAACCACTCGGCATGCTTTTCTACAGCTTGCTTCATCCCCATAGAATACATCAGGGGACGATGCTTATGATGCGCACGTCAGCGCACCGTAGCTTGTACTTCTTTTCGACAAAACAGAGTCTGTGCACTAGCGTGAATGTGTACGTTGGGTCGTACCATGAGTTGCCGTTCAGGCACCGCGCTGCTACCGACCTTCCTGGCTCGCCCACGTTAAGCACATATCCAGTCATTCACTTTGGACAGAGACGTTCATCCTAATCGTAACGCTCGGCTAATGCCAAACAATTCGCGATAGGAAAATTGCTCGCTGACTGCTTGGCATGACACCTATTTCCAAAAAGGGTGGTATCCGCAGATTCTTTAGTTGTGTTCAGATCATTTATTCACGTTTCTCACACTGATGCCTTACGAGGGCAATTTGGGTCATACCACAAGAGGGAGACGACCAGGACAGCACTGATAGATAGATAGATAGATAGATAGATAGATAGATAGATAGATAGATAGATAGATAGATAGATAGATAGATAGATAGATAGATATGGGGAAAACATACTGATGTTCGTTACGAAATTCTTCTCATTTCATACCACGTTGCGCATTTCATAACATGCTGGTATTCCCAACACCAACAATGTCAAGGCGATGAGACTACAGAACATGGTACAGAGCTTCAATGACCCTTCAGTAACACACCTGAAAATTTGTAACGGCAGTTGCACATGCATTGCTTTGTGGCACTTTCCATAATTCGCAGAGAGCATTTTCTTGGGTGCCTCTGAAGCGCCCGTACCACTTTAGATGCAAGCTGTGACTGCACGGTAACGAACCCCAAGGGTCCGAAACACCTGAGAAGTTTGCCTAATAGTCATATCATGCCTTTGTGCCCGATACGTCAGACTTGCGGACTTAGTGTACGAACGATGGATTATTTGTTAGAGAAAAAAAAAAGATAGTGTTGACGTTTTCTGACGCTTCCATTGACCCACCTCTCGTAACCAGTGTGGTTCTTCAAGTGCCAAACGTAGGTAACCGTCTCCTGCCGTGGGTTAAAATTCCTTCTCGTGGCGCTAAGGCATTTCAATGCCGTGTCGTTATGATTCGTGAACATGGCGACGGCGTGGGGAAAAGTAGCGAACATCTGCGATCGAAAAAAAACAAATAGAGGGAGCAGTGTTGCAGGAGTTGTAGGAAAGAAAAATTACTGTTAAGATTGAGTTGAGTTGAGTTTGAGTTGAGTTTATTTCCCACGTACAGTTTTACAGTAAGTGCTTGGGACAGGTAAAAAAAGCTGCATGAAACAGCTTGACAAATGCCCCACATCCCCGTAAGATTACAGCCCGACAACTACAAGACTGACAAATTCAGTCAGATGTCGTCCTTCGTGGAGAATAGATACACGCTCCGCGTCCCCTCATATGCTAAACTGTCATTGTAGCAAAGCTGTATGTGGCCAGGTCCTGGACGATTGTTCCTGCGCACAAAACCGCATCTTGAAGAGCAGTGTTTCAATAGTGGGCCTATTTGAGACAGTGCATTGCGTGGAGCAGTAGGTCCCACACAAATTAACGTGTGAATATATTTGAAATCAGTGGGACTAAAGTGAACCGAAAACGCATTGAGGGACTAGACTTGATCCTAATCAAGTGCGAATTATGCAAATAATATACTAATGAAATACTTAAAGGTGTGCCCCTCTTAAACGAACAAAAGAGAAAGCCAGGGAGTTTAACCAGAAACGTGTCCGGTTAGTTAGGCTACACTGGGGCATAGGGAAAGGGGAGAGAGAGGGCATACAAAAGCTGAGAGAGGAAGAAAAACGGGGTGGGGAAGAATAAAGGATACGTGTAGGATTGCGCCATTAGTCATAGGCCTTGGCTCAAACCTATCGTTCTAAGAAACACGTGGGAGCGATAGACACAAAGCATTTAATTGGTATTTATATGGCTGAGGCTTTGACCAAAAGTGCGAGTGCCTGTCGAGTCGCGTCCACCTTGGGTTGCGTTGGGACCAACTTCATTTTTGCCTGCAGTTGGCGCGCGGGCGCCCCGACGATGGCTGACGTCGACTTCGGGGTTGCCATTACTCGGGAAGGGAGGGCCGCGCAGAGCTCATGTGCTGTTTGAAGCCAATCACCGTGGCCTGGTACTGGCCTTCTCGTTCGAGGTGTCCTCCCACCTGTTGAGCAGGACGTGCTCCAGCACCTTGCCACGCAGCAAGTGAGCGAGACGGTCGGACTCTGTCCTTGTGAGACGGCTTCCCCGGCTCGGGAATCAAAATGTTCTTGGCTGTCTTGCATTCATTCGTCTATGGAAGGCAATCAAGACAGCCAAGCTGCGGTGGTGCGATTGGCGGCGCACAATTTCCACCACCACAGTCTCGCTGGTTTTCTTTCTTCACAGAGTGGAAGGAGGCTAAATATTTACCATTGAGCCAGCGACATTCGGTCTAAGCCAAAGAAGCAAATTTGTGGCCGCCGAAACTCTCCGCACTGCGGCGTCAATTTTGTTCACCTTAGGTTAGACAATAAGAGCAGTCTTCCTCTATGGCCTTCAGATTCAACTCATGATCATTGTGCCATGAAATCTTGAGAGAAGACTGCCACTAAGGGGACGATGGAGGCGTGGAGGTGAGGACTAGTAAAACTACCCGTCATTGGAGCAGCATAAAACGACATTAACCGACTGCCATTATAAATACACTTTACAGCCTGATCTAAAAAATAACTTAAGCGACAAGAAATCGTTATGTCCACGTTAGATATAACTTGGGTAGCGTTTATTTTTAGGCCTTTAGTTGGCTAGGAAACTAAATTTAAGTACTTTTAATTTTTAATTCATATACTCTAATGACCCATTCGGGCAAGAGATCGGTGCCAAGAAAGTTACAACGATGGACGCGCAAAGAAAGGCACTGGTTAGATGTGCTGACACATTTTGTAGAGTTATGTTATACATAAAGAAGTAGATGCTACAGAGAAATATTACCACATGTCGGCAGATCTTCAATTCATTAGCCAAAAATTGTGGTAAACAGGCGCACTAACTGCCATAAGAACACATGAATGACGACAATAGTGATTAGTGCTTCGGAGAAAAGGTTGTGCTTGAAATGGACGATCGGAGCGCCCAGGAGCATGATCAGGTACACTTACGTGAGACTTACCGGACAGGGCTTTACAATGAAAAAGCGATTTGATGACAGCACCAGTACTATGCGTCTTGAAGAGAGGGCGATGACAGTCGTTCCTTTATATCTGGAATACTTAGCTACACAAGCATTTTGTGATTCAACTTGCTGTTTTAACGCGGTAGCCTTAAGGTCCCCATGTCGTGAGAAATCAGGCTTCCCTGTACGGTGTAGATCCAGACGTCCATGACACAACAGAGAAAGAAAAATAAACAACCATGAACGGCCCTAACGATGCTGGGCCTCCGCCATAGCGCAGATGAGTTAGTAAAAAAAAATGAATTTCCCAAAAATTAGATCTACCAGGGAAATTGTCAACTGTAGCTTAACTACAGCCTACAAACATGATAGCACGGACTGTAAGTGACTATACGCGAAAACACATAATTATGTCACAAGCAAAATCAAGTACAAGTTCATTTTCGCGTATTTCTATTATAGAAACATCGGCGCTCCCGGGCAGCACCATCCATTGAGAGGCGGTATTCGCTTAAGTAGGTACACGCGTCCACGTGTCGCTCGCCGACCTATCGCCTTCTCTCAAAGGCGAAGCTTAGGCGTCCTCTAATTTATGTCTTAGTTTTCATTATGTCATTAAGAGATGGTTGAAAAGATATTCCTTATGCAAATTGAGAACAATAAATGCGTATTCTACCTTTCAACGAACAGGCGCGGTGTAGGCCAATAGCTGAAGGGGAGACTTCACCAAGTGCAAATCACCCCGCCACGGAGGTCTAGTGGCTATGGCAGTCGGATGCTGATTCAAAGGTCGCGGGACAAAAAAACCAAACCGCGGCGCCTGCGTCTCGGTGGAGGTGGCATGTTTTAGCCCCGTGTGATGTGCGATGTCAGTGCAGTTTGAAGAACCCCAGGTAGTCAAAATTTCTGAAGCCCTCCACCACGGCGTCTCTCCGAATGAAAGCTGGTTTTGGGACGTAAAACCCCCAATACCAATCAAGTGTAAATCACGTCTAACGAAGCCGAGTGTATTCGGTGTTTTACTGGCTGAGTTATGAATGTATCCTTTGCAAAATAAATCACATGAGGACTGCATCTTGATTTGCTTTATTGCGGGTACTCGCGGGTACTCTTCTCTGGTGTGCGTGTGCGTGAACTGCCATGTTTTCTTACGACACGCTCGAACTACTTCGAGAAATAAGCTGCACGCAGCCGGTGTGCAGCCACTAAAAGCGATTGCCCTTTTCGGTAACCACATTTTCAGGGAGATTGAAACAAGGTTCAACGAGAGGGGAAAAAAGTACGCTGGTATCGGCGAAACACAAATTGTAAAGCAGCTTTAGCTGGCCCCCCGACATGCAGGCATTTAAAAAAAAACATTTCTTTTCAATACTTCCCGCCTGCAAGAGTTTATAGGACCGCCACCACTTTGTGATAGGAACACGTTCTTCTTTCATTTCAATAAGCGAGACGAAATCGAAGCTTGTTGGAATAGACGGAGGCTCCCGTAGCTTCATTTTCTGCACTTGACCACAACGATGCTTCTGATTAGGCGGTCCATAATTAATCCACGCTCATAAATTATCTTGACAACTACAGCATTGACAGAATTGCTAAGCCAATTTGCTTGCAAGGATGAAAACATTACGAAACTGATTTCTATTACTGTAGGTGGGGACATTATGAGGTTGTTATAAGGAAGAAGAATGCGTGTCGTAATTTCGCATTCTAATAGCCTATATACATTGAAGCCCGGGTTACCGACAAACCCGCACATAGCCGACTCACCCTCACGCTGTCTGTTGTGTCGCTATTGCCATTCACTGGCCGACTTGCTGCTGCCAGCGCACATGGCAGCAAGCAGAAAGCAAGTTTTACCCAAACCATATTCGAACAGCAGCTCAACACTCGTCGGTGCTAGTCTAGTACAGAATGTAGTGGCTTCTCTGGGCGGAAAGTGTGCCTCAAGTCGTCCGACCGAAGAGAGAGAGAGAGAAGGGGGAGGGGGGGGACGCCAAGAGTCTAGACTCCGCGCCTTTTGTAATGACGCTAGAGCAGACACCTAAAGAAAGGCTAGCACAGAAACGTTGTTTCACGAAGAAACAAAGTCCCAACGATCATGCGCCACGCTTATTTTTCTAACCCGGGTCGAGTGAGACGTGCTAGCGGAGTCCTGAAACACTAGACGTCACCGGTGAAACCCTCCCACACAGCGAGATTGCTGCCGCTCCGAACCGTGTACCATTGCGTCAGCTAAAACCGGACGGGCCAGCTATTCAATTTTGCTTGCGTAGTGGCAGGAAGGTGGAAAAGCTGAGGTGACCGGCAACGAGTGAGCAACCTCTCGTCTCAGCGAGAAACAGAGGTCAATGCTCCTTCCCACTCCTTGTTTTCTTTTTTTTTTTTTTTTTGAAGATAGCATCTCGTTTCACGATTCCTTTTCCGCGAGTCTCGGCAAATCGTTATCTGCGGCGCTCCCGCACTTATGTCCAGTGGACCTGTGAGCTTGTCCACTTGCCTCCCGTCGCTTAAGGTAACAATTTTGAAATACAATTCCTAAAAATTACAAGTATGCAAATGCCACAATTTTATGAATAAGAATCGATTACGCATACGTAGCCCTGAATATCAAATCCAATATCGGATATGAAATATCGAAACAGAATTGCGCTTTCAGTAGTGACATGAAAAATGAGTTTCGCGGAAATTGGGGTGGTAAAGAAATGATGACGAAACCCTCGCACTGGCACCTAAACTGCTTAAACTCCTGATTAGCTCACTTGGCAGAGCAAGCTCGCCTCACATTCCAGGTTAGAACCCCGGACAAAGACGAAGTTTTCATCAGCTCAGATGCTTTAATTTCTGGGATATCCGTGTGTATTTCCTTCTACCTTTGTGCCGCACATGGCCGCGTGCTAGTTTTCCCATTAACTATTTAATGATACTGCATTTCGCACGTTAGTATGTTCAAAAAGCAAACTATAACAAAATGAAACTGTCAACAGCGTCATATATATGATATATATATTATAGGGTTAATGTCATTCGTAAGTTATTCAGTAATATATCGTAAAAGCGAATTATATTAATACCATGAACACGCTGTATAGGACAGCTTGTAAAATCGTAACGTCAGTTCTGAAATATCGCAACATGACGCAGCCGATTACAAATAATAAGGGCTATCAATATGGCCACATGGCCATTCCACTGTAAAGCATGCCGAAGAGGTCCTCAGCAATGTGTGGGACAAATTGGCTGCCCGTTAAAGGCGTGCGGTATGCCATCAAGCTTGCATGAGCGCAAACAGTATTGCCGTTCACGTTGTTGAAGATATGCTTATTGTGATAGTGCATGTTGGCGGCGAGAAATATCATAAGTAGGCGAGCTTATGTTTGGCGGCTGTCAACCCTCTATTGCACCTAGCGTATACGCGTATACGCGTACACGCGTAGCGTATACTGGATCACATATCTGTCTTTCTAATTATTTCCTATCATTCGAGTATTCGAACATTTAAAACAAATAATTTTCGATGGAATACGAAGAATAAATAGAAAGGATTATATTACACGAATATTCGAATTATTCGAATGCCCGCACACCCCTGCCAAAAATGAAGATGACGAAGCAGAATTGAAAGCACTTATTGTTTCACGCAGAGGATACACAGCAGCAGAAACATATACGTCTAGAGATAGGCGCTGTGAACATCGCCTACATTGCGAGCACCATGATTCTCTTGGTGGTATTTGAAAAGTTGCTTCCGAAAGAAGTATCATATAATATGCGAGCAACATAGACATAGACATGCAATGTTCCGCACTGTCGAAATGGTTACGGTGGGCAAACCGCTCGTAAGCTTGTAACAATCTTCGGCGTTTTACTCAATGATTTCAAGAATGAACAATTGATATCGCCTTGTAAATTATGGTTTCTTCATAGCTTAAGCTCTTTGTCTAAAATTGCTTTTCTTTATATATTGTACATTTAAAAGGCCACTAATGGAACACCATATAGGATGTGATGAAGTGTTGTGTTCGTGCATCACGCTGATGTGAACATGATGCATGCAAATGCAGGACGGTCTGCGTAGGGTAACAAACCAGGGTGTATATCTTGGTGGTTTGTTGAAACTGGATGTATTGCTTAAAAGGATTTTTGCAAAGTGTATGTATTGATCTGAGTTTGATTGTGGCGTTTAACGTCCCAAAACCAGCTCTGATTATGAGAGACGCCGTATGGAGGTCTCCGGAAATTTCGACACCGGGGGTTCCTTACGTGCACTGACATCGCACAGCACACGGGGCTCAACATTTGGCCTCCATCGAAATGCAGCCGCCGCGGCCGGGATTCGATCCCGCGTCCTTCGGATGTGCAGCCGAGTGCCATAACCAGTAGACCACCGTGGCGCAGCAAAAGTGTATGTATAACAGTGTTACGAAATGCTTGTACTCAGTGATGTCCTTGCCTATACTGCGGCGAAGGACTCCCGTCAAGCCATTCTGAAATGGCTGTTTCCCTTCGCCTTCGACCACATGTGTTTGAGATCAATCAAGAAAAAAAAAATTGGCAGATCCCACGTGCAGTGGGAATCAAGTGAATGCGAAGCACGCATAAGGAACGTAAAATGGATTGGCATTGTTGTCTCGATATAGCGAGTTTGATACATATGAAGTTAACGAAACGGCCGCAAGAGCACCAAGACTGTAGCATGTAAACCATGCCGCTCATACACGCATGTCATGA
>CM023487.1:80507164-80714231 GCA_013339685.2 Hyalomma asiaticum | reverse complement strand
GCGGATTGTCCAGACATTCGGTGTGACTTGTTATGAAAGCGGCACTGGGGGTGGGTCGTTCCAGTCTGGGCAGCCCGTGGGAAATCGAAGGCTCGAAACGTTACAGCCCATGGTCAAGGATGGGCGACCTGCAGTTGAGGGCTGGTGCGTTGTGACGTGCGAGAAGATTATGGCGTGATGTTAGGTGGGTGATTTAGTGAGTTGTAAAAACTGTATGAAAAAGACAGAGCACAACACGACGTGGCAACACGACGATTAAAAGCGACGGATGTCAAGGTAGATTCAGCCTTTAAGAGATAAATGCTGACGTTACAGGAATGTGACGATTGGATGAAGCTAGCGCCACGATCTGGACAAATTCTGGTGCATTGATTATGTATTCTTGGCGAAGTTTCGAAATGGCGGCCGCATATTCTAAACGTGGTCTGATAAATCGTTTGTACGCGAATAGCTCAGCGTCTTGCGGAGCGTGGCAGAGATGACATTTCATTAATCCTAAGGTCTTGTTTGCTGACGAAAATGACGTTAGTCGCATGCACATTCCAGGAAAGCTCGATGGACAGGGTTGCGCCTAAGTACTTGTACGCTAGAGCTGGTTCGAATGGGACGTTTCCGATTGTGTAAGTAGAAAGAAATGGATTTCGGCTGCGGGAAACGGCAACCAATTTGCAGTTATTAGGCTGTAAGGCCATTTGCCACTAGGTGCACCAGTTATGACCGTTGTCGCATAGCAACCAACTATATTCGAAACCAAATTGTGAACTTCTAACGACTGATTGGCACGGTTTTCGTGTGATTATCAAAAAGCGTTGTAGGACCCCTTTAAAACTGGACTGAATATTGTTATGCATAGCACGAAGAGAGTGTTCTACAGCGTGGGGAAACAACACCGCTTACAAGCTGACAGCCAGCGTCCAGAATATATGCATACCCATGCATCGCATAAGGGATAATTATAAACGCGGGCGCCTACTCAAGCCAACACACTTAACCGAAAGATGACCATGTGGGTAGCCCATAAGGCTCACATTGCCAAGTCGTAACAGGCACTGAGAAAACATTGTAGAAGGTTCCGGTACATTGAGGCGCAGTTTGCTCCAAGCGGTAGCATCTTTAACAGATTCGAATGCGAACGCGAAAAAGGAAATCCGAATGCCCATGTCAAATTTAGAGTGAGGACTAATGGCTACTTCAACACTGCCATGCTCTTTTTCAGGTGAATGCGGCGGAAGTCTTGTGACACCTTCCTTGCGAAAACTGGTACGAGATAACCTCCATATTCCACTCAGGGTAAGTTCCCAATGATTGCATAATCTTTTATTATACCAGCAACACTTGTTCATATTTATGAACCCACGTATTATGCGTGGGGCCAACCGTAACAAGTAGGGGCGTTTAAGAAGACGTCACCATATGCTGAGTTCAAGGCCAATATATTAAATAAGGCTCTACTGACCAAGTGTAACTATTTTATACACCGAGTCATTGTCACGTATAACTTAGTAAAAGCTCTCAGCACGCACTCATTTCAGTATGCGGCAAGAGAAGTGTTAGATGCGCCAGCGCCTGAGGTTGTCACATTGCACAGGTCTTGCATTGGCGCTATGGGAAGCAACATTCCTGTAACTCTCTTTAGTTGCCTGCAACAATATAATTCCAATTTTGTAAAGTACGCTTGAGGGTGCCTCCATTTGCAAGATAACCTAGCCCTCCGAAGACATGCTGGTAAACGCTTGCTCAGCGTGTCCGTTTGTAATGGTCTTTTCCACGTTAAATTATGCCGGTGTCTTGCTCGCGTAAAGTAATCGCGAATTGCACATTCAAATGCTAGAGCGAGAAGCGCCTGGGACATTTCCACTTGGCTACTTCATCACGAGAGCGTTCATGTGTGACGCAGGAGGGAGGAGATTATTTTCCTAGTTCATGTCCTCAAGGCAGTATGCCTATCTTTTTCTGTTTAAGCAATGTAATACTTTGACAAACTCTTGATTGTGGTTCAGTTTCCTGCTATATGCATGTTGTAAAGAGCACAAAAAGAGAACTGTGGGCAGCGTAAAAAGGAACTAGAAATCCACTGAACGAATAAAGAGCTTTCCGCGGTGCCCATATTTATTTTTCCTTGTTTTTGCGCTGCGTGCTTCATTAATGTATATATCTAGCAAAGGCTTAACACTTTTCCCTACTACAGCTTGTAACGCGCAGTTCGACAATACTGTGCATTGCTATATGCAGGTGTTGTTCATGTCAAAAACACATCGTGAGGGTGGTGTCATTTTGCGCCACAGGGCAAAACGCAATTCAGAAAACCGAGGTGACGGCTTCCTTCCTGATATCCTTGGGCCGTATTCAATCGCCAAAGGCAACTGTATTGCCCTGCGTGCCGTAGAATATGGCCAGTCAACTGTTGAAACTGCTCCCTACCGACCCTTCCCAAAGCAGCCAATTAGCGCGCACCAATGACAACACTGGGCGTCTTCGCCGAGGGCGATCGTTCTCAGAATGCAAACCCTACCCGTTGTATGTCACCTCAACATAAAACGTCTCTTGTCCTTTTTTAACAAAGCCTCTTGCTCCTACGCCTTCCCAGGTAGGCTACGGCACCACGGAACTCACCACAGCGACTACAATAGTGGGCGAAGACGACCCAGAAGACAAGCAATTGTACACTGTTGGCCAACCACTGCCTTACCTCGAGGTGAGTGCCATATACATCGAGAGGGAAGGGGTGAAGGGCTCGTTCTTTATTTGTTAGAAACAACTTAACGGGCAACCAGACAATGAAGCCTAGGGAATCCACTTTGATTTCTTTCTACTTTCTACAAAATTACAATACCACAAGTAACTTCCGATATACATCGAGGTGATATACTGAAAACAGGGTCAAGTTGCTAGACCACATCTCCACTGTACTTTAACATTTGTATTACAGGTAATTTCCAACGATCTTTATTGGCGCAATGCTGCAGCCTTTAAATGCGAAGTTTCTTGGCAGACTTTGACCGCATCTATCTATCTATCTATCTATCTATCTATCTATCTATCTATCTATCTATCTATCTATCTATCTATCTATCTATCTATCTATCTATCTATCTATCTATCTATCTATCTATCTATCTAGTTTCCTCATGAAATGCTAGTATCGCCGACTGTCGGTTCGGCATGCAGGCGGGTCATGGGAGTTGTATTTGTAGAATGTGTGTCAATTACAAACTGTGCCAAATGGTGTCGTAACATGACGGTGGAGATATGCTAGTAGAGTTTTCAGAAAGAAACCGACTCCGAATAATCGATACGTTCTTTAAGAAGCATAATAATAGGAAGTGGACGGTAGAAAAGCCGTAACGGGGAAACAGAAAAGAAATCGACTTCATCATCTGCGAACAACCAGGCATAATTTGAGACACAGAAAAGCAGTAGGCAAGATCAAACGTAGCGACCACATAGTAGTAATGGCAAATATTCTGCTTCACCTAAAGTAAAGAAGAACTAAATTACTTGCAAGAAAAAGCGCTAACCTGGAGGTATATAATAAAAGCAAAAATCGAGAATTTAAAGTCCCTCTAAAAAAATCACAGCATATCCACGGGGTGAATGATGATGAGTGGGCGAAGCTCCGGAGGGAATCATCGGTACACCGTGAATCTTTCGCGTAAATCGCCCAGTCGATCATCATGTAAAGGCGTGAGAAACACTGTATTCGTACGCTGGGATCTCGCGTTTAAGGGGGATATGCTGTGCTAGAGCCAGGCCTGCGCGGAACTGCAGGACAGTGACAGCGTAAGCAGGAGGAGCTACTTTCTTAGAGGCTACTTTAAACACTTGAGGAAACTAGTGCAAGTAGAAGTGGTAGGTATCTCCTGCGCCATAACTTATCATTTTGCCAAGTAGGGAAGTACCCACTACGCCATAATTACCAGTGCCTCCGTAATGGGTTCAAAGCTACAAAGCACGCAGCTCTGTGTTCTTTCAAATGATGCCTCGACCTCGTTATACAATCCATTTTCCGCGTCGTGTAGCGGTGTATTACTATTTTTCAACGTAACATTACGTTTGTTAATGCGATTCCGCGGGAGACATTATACCTGTTTAGGTCTTTTAGCGATAATTTTTCAACCACAGGCGTAGCTCAGTGGTAGAACGCTCGACTGCCACGCCGATAGCCTGGGTTCGAATCCAGACAGAGGACACACCTTTCGGAATTTTTTTTTTATAAAAGTAGACGTGGCTACGTACATCACCAACAACGAACACCATGGGATGTACAGACCCACGCCCTAAGGAGCCTCGCCCCTAAAACAAATTCAATGCGCTTCACGAAAACGATGAAGAATTACAAGTGAACAAAACCATAACGAAAGTAACGATCGAAGGAGCGATAGAACTAGGGGGTAAAACCGGAAACAAGATGTAAGGCAGTTGTCCCAATCCACCAAAGGCTTAATAGGAAAACGCCAGCAGACGAAACTGAGTAAAATAGGCAAGGAACTTTAACGTGAGAGAAATAGAGAAAGCAGTAGAGAAAGGTACCAGCATTAAATCGGCAAAACACTGCAATTAGGAGAAACCAAAATTCATGAGCTATAAGATTAACATGGTACGTTATCAATAACTTCAACAATATAGTAAAGGCAGCAGAAGATGTGTACTCAAAACTGTTCAACTTTCAGAAAGATTAAGCAACCTTAGTAGAAATAAAATCAGAGGAGAACACTGAAGTTCCATGGATATTCACCTACGAAGTCAGAAAAGCCGTCAAAGGCATGTCCCGTGGTAAAGCAGCAGGTGAAGACGGCATAACAACCGACGTGGTCAGAGACGGAGGATACATTACATTAGAAAAAAATGAGTCTCCGTTCACGAAATGTGTTTACACATCTAGTCTACCCTTCAGCTGGAAAAACGCTAATACGATCACAATACACAAGAAAGGTGACATGAAGGAGATAAACAATTACAGACGACTTAGCCCACTCCCAGAAGTATACAGACTCTTCACTAAAGTAATTTCTGCTACGATAAGGGATACAGTCGACTCCAACCAATCAAGAGAACTTGTTTTAGGAAAGGTTACTAAACAACACATCGACGCCATGCTATCAATATAATGAATGAGAAGTTCGTTGTACACAACAGGCATCTTTATATGGCCTTTATAGACTGCGAAAAAGCGTTTGATTCCATAGAAATACAAGGAGTTCTACAAGCTTTGCCTCAAGAAGCGGTAACTGACGTATACATCGAAATCATAAGTAACATCTAGAAAGATTGCTCAGCAACACTACTCCTACATAAGAGTAGCAGAAAAATTCCGATCAAGAGAGGGGTAAGACAATGACATACGATCTCCACAATGTTATTAAGTGCATGCCTAGAAGAAGTGTTCAGATATCTGGACTGGGAAGAAAATAGAATTAGGATAGACGGAGAATATCTCAGCAATTCAAGGATTCCAGACGTCATTGCGCTCTTTAGCAATGACGGTGGCGAACTACATAAACATGGTTCAGGACCGAAACAGGGACAGTCTGCAAATATGGCTAAAAATGAATAGGCGAAAGACAAAAATTAGGCTCTACAGTCTAGCGAAAGAAGAGGAAATTAAAATCGACAATGAACCCTTAAAATGTCTGAACGAATACGTATATTTAGCGCAGTTACTAACAGGGACGCCTACCCATGAAAGGGAAATTCTCTCTAGAAAAAAGATTGGGTGAAGCGCGTTCGGGAGACATTCCCAAATCATGACTGGAAACTTGCCAATGTCATTAAAGCCAAAATTGGTTAATCACTGCATTCTCCCAGTAATAATGTACGATGCTGCAACATGGAGGGTAACAAAGAAAAACTAGAGATGAAATTAAGGAGCACGCAGCGTTCAATTGAAAAAAGAAATCGCAGGTGTAACGCTACGAGACAAAAAACGGGCGGAGTGCATCAGAGAACAGGCAGGAGTAGAAGATATTCTCAAATTAATTAAAGGAAAGAGTGGAACTGGGCAGGGAATATCACGCGGACGACAGAAAGCAGACGGACCGTAAGAGCGGAGGAATCGATACCAAGAGAAGGCAAACGCGACAAAGGCAGGCAGAAGGTTAGATGGAGCGAAGAAATTAAGAAGGTTGCGGGCATAAAGTGGAATTAACTCGCCCAGGGTAGGGCAAATTGGTAATCATTGGATAAGCCTTCGTCCTGCAGTGGACTTTAACTTGGCTGGCCATGATGATGAAACCTGGCGGCAGCCGTCCAAGCTATGCCTTTCGTCGAAGGTGAAAGTTACCCCCGTGTAACTCATCACTTTATCAAAAAATAAATGTTGCTGCAGGAGTGCACGCTATCGCTCTCTTCCATCTCATGATTATAACAAATTTTGGCCGACATATTTTCAAAGGCGAAGCTCTTTATGCTTTTCGTTGCGCCTGCGACGTGGTTTACTGACGTCTGGACGACGGATAACGTCAAAAGCGAGCTCCGACAAACGGCGAGCGTCAAGCAGCCAAAATCCGGGCAAGCGCTCGCTCGAGGCACGAGACTGTCGCCAACGCTGCGGCTTGCTTCCTTGCCTTCCTTGTCTTCTTCTTCATTACAATGACCCCCGGCGACGAGCGTAGCCATCCTGGCTACTTAAGGCGCTGATAGTATGGCGGGGTCATAATAGGGTTTGAGGCGGCTGACGTGGACGATTTCTCGTCCACGACGACGTAAGTCCTGGGATGGAGTCAAGGGCTCGACTTCGTAATTGACAGGAGACGTCTGTGTGAGGATGCGGTAGGGGCCGTGGTAGCGTGCGAGGAATTTCGACGAAAGTCCAGGCGTGCTCGGGGGGACCCAAAGCCAAACGAGGGCTCCCGTCGGGAAAGTGGAAAGCGAGCGGTCACAATCGAGTCGTACCTTCTGGCGACCTTGAGCGTCTGTTGTCATAGAACGAGCCAACTGTCGACAATCTTCCGCGTACCTAGCAACATCAGAAATCGGGGTGTATTCACTGGAATCAGGTGTGTATGGAAGGATAGTGTCCAGCGTACAGGATGGCTCGCGTCCGTACAGAAGAAAGAACGGTGAGAATCCGGTGGTCGCTTGCGTAGCAGTGTTGTACGCGTATGTGACAAATGGGAGGACGGTGTCCCAGTTGGTCTGGTCGGACGCAGTGTACATTGTTAGCATATCACCAAGAGTTCGATTAAAGCGTTCTGTCAAACCATTCGTCTGCGGATGATATGCGCTGGTCGTGCGGTGAATCATATTGCACTGATCAAGCAACGCTTGAATGGCATCAGAAAGAAAAACACGTCCCCTGTCGCTCAAAAGTTCCCTAGGAGCACCGTGGCGCAGGACAAAGTTGCGTAGGAGGAAAAATGCAACGTCTCTCGCAGTAGCTGTGGGCAACGCCGCGGTCTCAGCGTAACGTGTGAGATGGTCCACGCCAACAATTATCCACCTGTTCCCAGATGAAGTCGAGGGAAGCGGGCCGTATAAATCGATGCCAACGCGGTCGAATGGACGGTCAGGGCAAGGGAGAGGCTGGAGTGTGGCAGTCGGGTGTTGAGGTGGAGTTTTGCGCCGTTGACATGCAATGCAAGCACGGATATACTTGCACACAAAGGCGTACATGCCGCGCCAGTAGTAGCGTTGACGAAGGCGGGTGTAAGTCTTGAGAACGCCGGCATGAGCACTTTGCGGGTCATTGTGGAAAGCGGCGCAGATATCCTTGCGCATATGGCGCGGTATCACAAGTAACCACTTGCGGCCATCAGGTGCGTAATTTCGCCGGTAAAGGAGATCATCTCTAACGACGAAATGGGAAGCATGGCGACGGATACTTCTTGAAGCGGGACGAAGGGATGGGTTTGTCAGAAACTCAAGGAGTTGGCGAACCCACGTATCCTTGCGTTGCTCCGACGACATGTCGACGTAGTCAATTGGCGAGAGCGAAGAACCTGTCGGAGAAGCCGTGTCGGACGCCAGTGGTGAGCGGGACAGCGCGTCAGCGTCGGAGTGTTTACGGCCTGACCGGTATACAACACGAATGTCGTATTCTTGCAGGCGGAGCGCCCAGCGACCGAGGCGCCCTGACGGACCTTTCAGCGACGAGAGCCAACACAGAGCATGGTGGTCTGTGACAACGTCAAAGGCGCGACCATAAAGATACGGGCGAAACTTAGCCAACGCCCAAATTATGGCGAGACACTCTTTCTCCGTAACTGAGTAATTGCGCTCGGCTTTCTTGAGGGTGCGACTCGCATAAGCCACAACGTATTCCTCGTAGCCTGGCTTCCGCTGAGCCAATACAGCACCAAGGCCGACGCCGCTGGCGTCAGTATGGACCTCCGTAGGCGCATTGGGGTCAAAGTGCCGGAGTATAGGAGGCGACGTTAGCAAGCGTCTTAGCGTCGTAAAGGACGCGTCGCACTCAGGTGACCACGCAAGGAGGCCGTTAGAGGCTGTGAGAAGATTCGTAAGGGGCGCGATGATGGTAGCAAAGTCGCGGACAAATCGACGGAAGTACGAACAGAAGCCAATGAAACTTCGAAGTGTCTTCATGGAGGTGGGCTTCGGATACTCGGCAACTGCACGAAGTTTCGCGGGGTCCGGGAGGACGCCGTCTTTGCAGACGACGTGGCCTAGTATCGTCAGCTGACGCGCCCCAAAATGGCACTTCTTGATGTTAAGTTGAAGTCCGGCAGATGTGAGGGACTTCAGAATAGCACGTAGACGAACAAGGTGAGTGGGGAAGTCTCGAGAAAAGACTACGATGTCGTCAAGGTAACAGAGGCACGTATTCCATTTGTAGCCGCGAAGGATGTTATCCATCATCCGTTCGAATGTAGCTGGCGCGTTGCACAATCCGAACGGCATCACCTTAAACTCGTACAGTCCATCGGGAGTAGTGAAGGCAGTCTTCGGGCGGTCAGGTTCGGCCATCGGGACTTGCCAGTAGCCCGACCGCAAATCCAAAGATGAGAAATATTCTGCTCCTTGCAGGCAATCGAGAGCGTCATCAATGCGCGGCAAGGGGTACACATCCCTCCGAGTTATCTTGTTGAGGCGGCGATAGTCAACACAGAATCTGATGGATCCATCCTTTTTGCGCACGAGTACAACAGGCGATGACCAAGGGCTCTGGGACGGCTGAATGACGCCGCGTGTAAGCATGTCATCGACTTGTTCATTGATGATACGCCGTTCTTCCGCCGATACTCGGTAAGGGCGCTGACGTAAGGGAGCATGGGAGCCGGTGTCGATGTGGTGTGCAACACTCGTTGTACGGCCT
Organism: Hyalomma asiaticum; assembly: GCA_013339685.2. Classification (NCBI taxonomy): domain Eukaryota; kingdom Metazoa; phylum Arthropoda; class Arachnida; order Ixodida; family Ixodidae; genus Hyalomma; species Hyalomma asiaticum. The sequence continues at coordinate 80,704,960 of CM023487.1, read as the reverse complement.
AAAGATGGCTGAGCGCAATCGAAGGACGAGCGGAATTCTTGCAGAAGAGAGATGAGTTCTTCGCGATATGTGGGCGGTAGATCGGTGGCGATAGAGGGGCAGAAACTGTCCGGAGCTGGTGATCTTGGAACGGGTGACGTCATAGCATTCACTTGAAGGCAGGGTTGGTCTGCTGTGAAATCCAGGGAATGCACGAATTCGACATCTTGTACATGACCCAAGGACTCACCACGGAGTAAAGTAACAGGCGACGAGAATGAGTTGGAAACCATCATTGTGGCAGCACCAGACTCCATGGTCAGTACTGCAAACGGCAGGCACAAACCACGACGACGAAGAAACACATCGGAGGGGGCAAACAAGACCATTCCGTCAGAGACGGCCGGGCAGGAGACGGCTACGAGGGTCCACGTTTTCGGCGGTATATCGGTGTCTGCAGCAACGACAAGTTTGTGAGGGTCGGGCATAGGGTCAGCCGAAGTGGAGTCTTGCAGCGGAGTAAGAGCCACTTCCGCCCGAGAACAGTCTATGACGGCACGATGACGTGAAAGGAAATCCCATCCGAGAATAATGTCGTGGGAGCATGACGGCAGCACATAGAACTCTATGACATAAAGTACGTCTTGAATAACTACACGCGCGGTGCACATGGCAGAAGGGGAAATGCACTGTGAGCTTGCAGTGCGGAGCACTAGTCCCGGGAGCAACATGGTCAATTTCTTGATCCTACGGCAGAGGTTCTCACAAATTACAGAAACGGCGGCCCCTGTGTCAATAAGCGCTAGTGCGGCAGTTCCTTCAATGTTTACGTCGATAACATTTCGCGGCGAAAGAGATGGAGGCCTTTGATAGTTCGAGTCGCGTGCAGCTCTTGCCTCCGGAACTGCAGCAACCAGTTTCCCTCTTCCGCAGTTGGACGGCGACGCATGGGTGATAGCGAGCGTCGTCGAGGTGATGGAGAGCGACGGTTTGAAAGGGGTGGACGATCCTCAGCGGTATACCTTGGTGGCGTACGGAACGACGAAGGAACAGGCGCGTCAAATGTGTCGTACGGGCAAGGAGGATACCGGCGACAGAAGCGGGCGACGTGCCCAGCGACACCACAGGCGAAGCAGATAGGCTTGTTGTCGGGCGTCCGCCACGCGTCCTGGCGTCGGAAGAGCGGAGCCTGAGGCCTCGCGTAAGGGGGCGTCGCAGCACGCATGGTCGTCGGGACGGTGTGGATCGGAACCGCGGGTCGTAAATACGGTGCAGGCTCTTGAGGCGGCCTAGCAGCGACAGACGCGTAGGTAAGAGGCGCAGTGATAGGTGGTGGCTGTGGCATAGGCGTGAGGGTCTCGGCCACGTGAGTGGGAATGACCTGTTGAAGGTCCGGAGCCAAAGACGGTGTAGGCGCTTGCGTGAGAGGTAGCAAGGAGAGCTGACGTGCTACCTCTTCACGGATGAAATCTTTGATTGTCGATAGCAACGGTTGCTGATCGGCAGGATGGGGGGCCGGCTGCAAACTTGCCAAACTAGAGTGCGCACCAGGATTTGCGAGGGCTTGGCGCGCGATGGCGCGCTGCCTACGCAACTCGTCAAAGCTCTGACACAACGATATGAGGGCGTCCACCGTCGTGGGATTTTTGGCGAGAAGCATCTGAAAGGCGTCGTCCTCGATGCCTTTCAGAATGTGCTTGATCTTCTCGTCCTCAGTCATTGCGGAGCTCACACGGCTGCAAAGGTTGAGCACATCCTCGATATAGCTCGTGAAGTTCTCGCCTGGTTGCTGAGCACGTTGACGCAGGGTCTGCTCAGCGCGAAGTTTGCGCGCTGTAGGTCGGCCAAAGACGTCCGCAATGGAGGTCTTAAAGATAGGCCAAGTTGGAATATTGGCCTCGTGGTTATGATACCACAGTTGAGCGACATCAGCGAGATAAAACGTGACGTGACTCAACTTCATGGGATCGTTCCACTTGTTGTGCTCACTTACTCGCTCGTAGACAGTCAACCAATCTTCAACATCCGAGTCACCTGAGCCGTTGAAGATGGGCGGGTCCCGTTGACGGTGAACGGCGCCGCAGGTGACATGGATTGCCGAAGGTCCAGGCTGGGCAGGGTTAGCGTCAGCCATGATAACGTTGGGGACAGGGACAGGTCGAAGCGTCCGGGAGCGAAGTTCCAGGTTTGTAGTGGGAACCCACGCACTTCCACCAAATGCGACGTGGTTTATTGACGTCTGGACGACGGATAACGTCAAAAGCGAGCTCCGACAAACGGCGAGCGTCAAGCAGCCAAAATCCGGGCAAGCGCTCGCTCGAGGCACGAGACTGTCTTTTCTTTTCTTTTCTTTTCTCCTTGTTATTTGGCTCTTGCCCACTACGGGGGATTGGCCATGAAGCCGGCGGTTAATATAAAAAAGGAAAAAAAAAGTGAGCTAAAACAAAGGAAGAGTAAGGAATCGGTAATGTAAGGAAGAATGAAATGTTAGAGTGATAGACTATTTATAATACTAATGAACCATAATAAATAATTTGAGGTTTAATAAACTAGTGGCGGCAATTTCGAGGTACGAAGTTTTGGTTGGAAAGATGATTAGCAACGAATACTTCTTGTGTCACGAAGGAAATTGCACATGGCTAAGCAGACGTTCCTGTTGCTGTAACCTAGTGAGGACGCTCCAAAGGAAAGAATGTTCTGAGAATTCAGGGGAATGTTTAAATTCCTGAATAAAATTTCGAAATGCCTTTTCCTCTGACTAACGAGACTGTCGCCAACGCTGCGGCTTGCTTCCTTGCCTTCCTTGTCTTCTTCTTCATTACACGCCATACAATGCGAGCAGAAAACTGTCGTTAGCATGAACCAAGTGTGCGTGCTCTTCTGTGAACATCACTGCATTTGTGCATGCTCTTCTCTTGCGCTCATGCCCTCAGCCTACGCTGACGGCGAGGAGGAGGAGAATGGTGAGCGAAACACCAGAAGCTACGCTGTATTCCCAGCCTTCGCACCAAGAGTGCGTAGCTGCCCGGTTTTATTTTTATGATAGCCTGTCGATTTCAGGGCATGTAGGCTTATCTCCAAGACGCTGAATCAGTTTTGCAGTTCCGTCTGCCATGATGTTCAAAAGATTTGTGTATGGCTGGCCACGAGATCAGTGCCAAGAAATTTCTTTCTATTGCTTTTGTTCTTTTTTGTCTGTTATCTGTACCCTCCTCGGTGCTACCCAACCGGATTAGCTGCCAATGCTTTTTTCGGCATTTAGAATTTCAGATCTTCGAAAGCATAATTGGATTTCCACGACAAATGAACTCATCGTACCTTTTTTCTTGCGCTTGAAGTAACATTTGTATGATTTATTAGCCCCTTATCGGAACTTAAAACACCTTATAGTATGTTAGAATCGCCAATTTTTGGGCTTGTTGGTAAAGTGAATCTCACAGCATTTTGAGCGCTAGGAGACAAGGAAATGAGGAGGGCGACACTACAATGCGCTAGAAATATGCTTTATTATATGACTTCACTAATGAGAACTGTTCAACGCAGCCGCTGAACTCTCTAGGCTTCAAAGCATGTTGGGCCTCACCGCTCAGGTGCAGTGTGGAGGTTGAACGTTCGACACTGTTGCCGTAATTCAACGGAAATAAAACCCGACGCGTTTGGACGCATTCCAAGAAATAGGTGGTGAAAAATCAGACGAGGCCGCCCTATATACTGTGGCGTATCTCGGAGAACCAGTGTTTCTTGGTGCCCTTTAAAAGGCGAATTACAATTTGTGTGCTAGCGAGTACATGTTTGCTTGTGATTTCACGTCATTACAATATGGTTGGCGAATAACCTATCCAGCTTAGGTGGACAAATTTTCCCTAGTGCGGCTTTTGTGTCAAGCGTGAACATCGACTACTAAAGACTGCGTGCCCCTGCATTTTATGATTATGCTGTCCTTTCGCAGGTGAAGATAGCAGACCCTACAACGGGCCGCGAACAGCGTGTAGGAATACCGGGTGAAGTATGGTCCCGGGGCCATAATGTCTTCCTTGGATACTACAACGATGAGCAGAAGACGCGAGAATGCATCACGGAAGCCGGCTGGTACAAAACTGGGTACGTTCGCTGCAGCGAAACATTCAACCCAGTTCCACGCTGCGACAACCTTCGGCACGACTTCGCTGTGCCGAAGGGTGTCCTTAGTTGTCACGTAACTAGCAAGGACGTCATGTTAGGGATCGCGTTAACTATCAGTTAGCTTAGTCATACCGCTCTTGATCATTATCTACCGACCGTATGTGATCCTGCACCATAAAATCATGAACTTGTTTTTTTCTTTGTCTCTTATTTTGCATTTCGCGCTTTTAAACATACAGCCGCGGCTGCAGCAATCGAACCCGCAACTTCGAACTAAAACGTCTCTACACTTCATCGCTCATTGGTCTTATCATAACCACCATCATGTATAAAGTGGATTAGTGCCGGAGTGGTTTGAGCGCAGCAGTGGTTGTACTGTAATACAACATTTTAATGACGTAACAGAGAGGCATTAGGAAATTGAACGGACACCTTTATTTGAGGTTCGATCATATGACTAGGCCAATTGGTCTGGCAAAAAAAAATAAAGAAGGGCCGCCTTTGCACCTAGTAACCAGAACACTGAACATGGAGGCGCATGTTTTCTCACATACGAGTACCATCTTGTTAAGACAAGAAAATCCCAACAACACTCAAAACATTTGCTTCAAATTACGGCCTTACTGTAGACGCTGAGGAGGCCAGCATTGCTTTCTAAGTCTTCTCAAGGGAACAGCACGCTTGCGCAGTTGTTCCCGTAGGGCCAAGGTAATACGCCAGGCTTCATGAATGGCTGGAACTGAGCCTTCCTTGAGTACCACTTTGTATTGGAATTGAACGCAACCAGTACATTGGAAATCGCTGCACCATTCCTAAAGCAGTACATCAGGACAATTTGGTGTTACAGCACCGACGTTCCTCGTCTGAGCTTCTATGTCTAGTGTGCCACAACCAGCATCTTATGTCCTTCCTTGACAAGGAAAATTGCAGCTAGCAGCAATAGCGCCCGATAGTAATCTGTTGCATAATAATGCCGAAATACTTTGCTGTGGAGCCGCTGTACGATCCTTCCGTAGAACAGCTGCGGCTGAGGGGTAGTTAGGTTTGATGCTCTCGTAGACGGAAAACGGCAGCAGATTCGCTAGTGAACCAGTGCCAGGCATAAGCAACACTTGCTAACTGCCAACGTTTGCCGTGACCATTCCCTCCCTCTCGGCTTGTACGCTGTCATCCCCACCATCGGTGATACTGAAGCCACAGTAGTTGTCCCTCAATTAACTGACTTGCGCTGCCTTTCGAGAGCAGGCCGTGAATTGGTTTTTCCACTGGCACGCTCTACATGTTTCGTGTCTCGTGTCCTCTTGTCTTACTGTGCCTGCCGCCCCTAGCCAAGACATTACGACATCACAGAACTCTCCTAGTCTCATTATTGTTTTTCTTGGTAAAGGCTACAGCGTTAATGGTATTTGCAATATAAATGACCGAGCAGATTTATAGTAAAGGAAGCACGGATGCATTTCCGAGCAATTCAACCACCGTAACATATCCTTGCATTTTCGAGCAGTGACGTGGGCGTGATGGATGAAGATGGCTACATCGACATCGTCAGCCGCATCAAGGACATGGTGATACGCGGAGGGGAAAACATCTTCCCAGCAGAGGTCGAAGAAGTGCTAAACACCCACCCTGCTGTCCAAGAAAGCCTGGTAAGGGATATCAGTTTTTCACAGTGGAGCTCGTAAGGCCGAGGAAAATCCTCTCGTAGTGGTAAGGGCATTTAGTAGCGGAGTTCCCACGCAGAAATGGAAAAGCGGACCCATGATTATGCAAAGGGCAATGCAGAAAGACACAAAGTAAGAAAGGGAGCGAAGTATCGTGTTGTGCAGAAGGAAAAAGGGGATGCGCGCTTGCCTTCCAGCCACTATCTTCATTGTTGCCTTCTGCGCACTCCTAGACGAGATTGAGTGTGACAGTGCTACATCAGTGTAGTAGCGAAGAAAAAGAAAGAAATGAGAAAAATTCGCGTAAAACTGAAGACGGCTTGGCAGCACAATGTGAGCGCCGCAAGCTAGTATACGAGGCTCGTTTACCTCCGCAGCTAAATCCGGCACCGGCTCTAAAGATGCCCCGCCACGGTGGTCTAGTGGTTATGGCTTTCGGCTACAGATCCGAAGGTCGCGGGATCGAATCCCGGCTGCGGCGGCTGCATTTCAATGGAGGCGAAATGTTGAGGCCCGTGTGCTGTGCGATGTCAGTGCACGTTAAAGAACCCCAGGTGGTCGAAATTTCCGGAGACCTCCACTACGGCGTCACTCATAATCAGAGCTGGTTTTGTGACGTTAAACCCCATAAATCAATCAACCGGCTCTAAAGAAACAGCACCACCAGCGTGGAAAGAGATTACATAGCATGGTGCAACCCAGCAATTCGCGTTGTGCGCGGGAGAAGCGCCGTTGGGAGGAGGAATCTTGCACTCGACAACGCCCTAGATCGCAGAACGTATCAGAAGCGTTCTCAGCGAATTTCAGAGAATCAATAACGGCAATTATGGAGTCTTCCTGGGCAACTGAAATATTTTACACCTTCTTGGTTTATTTCAACCTGTTTCTGAACTGTTTCATCCTTCTTTTAGACCGTATTTTTTGACATTTCTTGAACGTGATCACGCCACAGGAGGCAGGTTGTCACTCCTGTGACAGGAGAAGGTCGTCGACAAGGCGGGCCGCTAAAGTTCTCCGCACTTAAAGAGAAAAAAAAAGAAATTCTCGTGTTGCTCAGAAGGGACAAATGGATCCATGCTTGCCCTCGACTCATTATCCTTATCACTGCCCTCAGCCCACTGTTAGATGACAGTGATTGTGATAGTAGCAGTGATACATGAAAGAAAACGAAAGAAATCAAGAAAGGAAGGAATTCTCGGGTTGCGCAGAAGGGAAAAGCGGATGCGCGTTTTTCCTCTACCCACTACCCTCAGCTTTGCCTTCAGCTCTCTGCTGCATGTAATGATACTTATAATGATAGTGGTGGTGAGCTCAACACTTGCTCCAGCTCCAGTATCTACTCAGATTTCGCAGGCGCGGAGATGGCTTTGCCTTTTCTGTTCATTCACTTTATACGGCTAAGAAGATTCAACGTTCCCTCCAGAAAGAAGTGGTTCAGCCTTCACATAAACATGGGATCATAGGTGACACGTGGTCAGAATTGCCTTATTGGCAATTCTGACCACGTGTCAGAATTGGCAATAAGGCAATTCCGAACCGGAATTGCTTTATTGAGAGCCCAAAGGTACAAAGACATTTCCCATCTTTCTTTTAAAGGAGGCTTCCAAGGGTCGGCACTGACAAAACTGTCACAGAAATCAGTTATAATGTTGTCATCGTGGAGAAGAAACCGTTCAGTGTGTGAAGAGTTTTACACAGACCGTAAGTTGATATAACAGGCAAAGGATGAGAAGCTGAGGGGAAGATGGAGGCTTGAATCGAGGAACACATTGCTAAATACAATGTAGAACAGGGAATGTCGTTAGAGCCAACGTCTCGACAAGTGGACTGGTCTTCGTCAGGACGATGATTGTGGTTCGGTTAGGAAAGGACGCTAATTTCTGTAGCCCATGTAGGGAGCACGGCTAAGCGTCCGTAAGGGTGGGGTAAAGGGAGTGAAAGAGATAGAGGAGAGAAAGGCCGTAGTGGAGGGCTCCGGAAATTTAGACCACCTGGGGTTCTTTAACGTGCACTGACAACGCACAGTACACGGGCCTCTGGCATATTCGCCTCCATCTAAAATGCGACCGCCACGGTCGGGATCGAACCCGCGTTTTTTGGGTGGCAGCCGAGTACCGTAACCCCTACACCACCGCGGCGGACCGTCAGGACGACGACCTCTCGAGCGTTCGTTTCTGTACGCCATTGCACGCTCTCCTCCGTCCACAGAAGAGCGGCACGTGCGAGCAACAAAAACAAGAAAAAGGGGCGGGGGAAGTTGGTCGACAGGTGTTAGCGTGACTACTATCACTAGAAAGAACAAAAGCTTCCAAAGAATCCGATCGTGGTTTTTGTTCGCACATGCCGCTCATCTCTCCTTCTGTGGACGGGGGAGAGCGTGCAATGGCGTACAGAAACGAACGCTCGAGAAGGAAGTCGCGGTCCTGGCTAATGCAAGTTCACTTGTCAAAGCGTTTGTTACAGCGACATTCCCCTCAATCAAGCAATCAAGCAATCTGTTATCGAGGCAAAGGATGAGGCATTTAAGGATTGACCGACGCATTTCAGTAATCAAATATACACTTGCCGCGTTACCTCTAGAAATGTTGAAAGAGGTGTCATGCACGTGTTTATGATTTATTTATTTACATACTTGCTTACATATTCATTTCACGAAATCACTGCCAACCTTATTTCACACTTTGGCCAGTGGTGAACAATGCACTGAAGATAACAGACTACAAATGAGAAAAGGTTTTCAAGGAGCACTAAGAGATATAACGGTGGAAAGAAGGAATAATATCTACACGTACATCAGCGAGTGAAGCAGAAGCAAGCACCCCTCGCACTATAGCTAGCGCACTCTACATAACAGGCACTATATGGATCACTAACATTGCCCCTTGTCATGAAAAGAAGCTGAAATCCTAAAGATGCGAATGTCCCGTTCAGTAGCGCGGCCGCCCGATGGAAATTCCACTTGCGTCGAGTGACCCCGTCAGTAAACAAGCAACGGGTAACACGAGTAAGTCAAACAGTACAACTGTGCTACGCGGCTGCTAGTCTAGGGGTAGCGGTTTTTGAGAAAAACTGCCTTAAACGTAACGATGTTCTCGCTGGCGTGACGATTCATTGAGCTTCGCTTCAGCATGTTTTCGTCCAGCCAGACGAGATGTCATTCGATACTAGGTTCATTATCTATAAATATTATACTAGTTTCGTCACATAACCATACGAAGTTAAAAATATAAAGCACGCATGCACATTATGAAAGTAGATGTATACAAAAGTGCCTCTTTCTGAAATAGCCGATCAGGGCACATGAGGCTCCCAACTCTGGCCGCGTTTTTTAGGGGCGACGCTCCTCTTAGTCTAACCTTGTCCCGCGTCAGGCGTCAGGCTTCAGTCGTCAGGCGTAACCCGCGTGCCGGGAGGCACGTGCTCGCCCTCGGCGCGTGCCTCCCGGCGCGTGCCTCTGCTGTCTTGTGAGAGAGAGAGAGAGAGACAGAGAGAGAGCGAAAGGCGCGCGTTGGCTATGGAAAGGCTCTTTCCTAGAGGAACGCAGGCAGCGTCTCCAGGCAGGTTCTTACAGGTAGTGTCTCCTAGCGAGTTTCTTGATTGAGAAGTACCGACTGCTCGCGTTGGAGAAGCGTTCACCGGCAACCCATATATATATATATATATATATATATATATATATATATATATATATATATATATAGGCACTGGATCTTGACTTGCAATGAAGTTCCGGTGGGAGATTTCACTTGTGCATAGTTGAACCATGAGGATTCGTAGCGTGAGCGTTAACTAAATTAATCCGGAACTCGGCACGATCTACGATGAACCTCCCGAGCTTCGCCCACTCATCATCATTCACTCCGTGGATATGCTGTAATTTTTTTTAAAATGGCTGTCGTTATGCTTGCAAAAACCCGTCAAAATTAGTCAGGATTCAGAACTACCACGCTGTGTGCCCGAAAGCTTCGCTTATTACTTTGTTTTTTTGTATGTATGCGTACTTCGTCTATAACACAGACAGTGCTACTCCAGATTTGTACTTGATGCATTTTTTTTCTGTTCGTCTTATTTGCTTACAAGTGCAGAACCCTCAGTGACTACACTACTCTCCTCTCATACCTAATTTTGCCATGGCATCAAGCTTCCCTCATCTAGACTAGCCGAACAATCTACCATTCAGCAAGAAACGGTACAAGATAATTTTGCCCTAGCGCTCAGATGAACACTCGCTTGTAACTGCTTTGTATGGACTAACTGATGCGCATAAGGAAAATGCACGTATCAGAGCATTGTTTTGGTGCATAGTTTCTTGCACGAACCATCTGCGGTTGCATTCAGTCACCATTATCAGCTTGCTCATAAATATGACCGTCAGCAAGCTGCGAAAATTACAAATAACTCCTGATACTGATTTCTGAGATTTACGTCCCAAAACCAGCGGTGATTGTGAGAGATGACGTAGTGAACGGGTCCGGAAACTTCGACGACCCTGGGTTTCGTTAAGATGCAATGATATCGCAGAGTACATGGGCCTCAACATTTTGCCTTTTTCGAAACACAGCCGTCGCGGCCTGGATTCAATCCCACGACCCTCGGATCGGCAGCCGAGTACCGTAGCCACTACACCACCGTGGCGGGGCGCAAATGACTATCAAAGTAACTATTGGCTTAAACATTTGCGATAATGTAAAAGCTTCACTTCATGATTCTCTTCTATCATGGCAGGAGTCATCAGTCATGAGCAGTTGGAATGCCCAAACCGTGATAGCTGTGCAGCAGCACACACCACTTCGCAAGGAAATCGAATTCGTTCAGCGTTCTAGTAGCGGGTCGTCATGAAAAACGATCCCCGAAAAAGCAGCACAATGTGCATGTTTGTGAACGTGTCGTACCACCACCAAATCAAGTGTAAGGGTGCCACAACTCCGTGGTTCTTATTCCCCTCAGTAATGCCACACGTGAGTAGCTGGCATGTAGCCAGTGAGCTACCACATACCGGTCAGCTTGGAAGAGATCCCCCTTTTAACTCCTCTTTACTGAAATTGGATCAATGTCACATCAATTAATTCTTTATTTTTTGTTCACAGGTGGTCGGTGTACCTGACGAACGGATGGGAGAAGAGCTGTGTGCGTGGATAGTGCTCAAGGAGAAGGGCAAAGTCACCGATGAAGAGTTGAGAGAGCATTGCGAAGGAAAGGTAAAAACTTCGATCATACAAATAAAGTTTCTCCTGCTGACAGATCGCCCACATGCGATTTCTTTTAGGAAAGACAACCAAACTATTAAACAACATAAAGATATTCCATATTTCTTTATTATTGCGAATTCCTGTGTGCTATGAAGCACACAGAAACGCTTCCATATTAATGTTAGCCAACAATAGTCTTCAAAAAGTTTTGCGGGACCCTTAAGCTTTGCCTTAAGAGTTCAACGCGATAGCGATGCGCGGCCCCATTGTCATCGCGCTCTATCATTTGTCATGCGCTTCAGTCGCCGAGCCACGTAATTTTCGTGGCAGGACACTTGTTATTTCATGTCTGCTCTTGCAGTTGAGATTGTGAATTACTGCAATGTAATGAGCAAAGTACAAAGTGGCGATGCGCCATCAAAACTCACCGATAAAGAAGGCATTGCAGCTCGCCTGGCGCTTCTACACAGCACGAAACCCATCACAAACGCGCCCACATGGCGTGAATGAACGTCTACACGCTCCCGAGCACAGGCCCAAACACAAGCAACCTCGCCCTTAACCAAAGTGCAAGCGTCCTACTGCGTGCTCCATGCATGCCGGACGGCGAAACACAGCGCCGTTAGTGTCCCTGCATATGCTCCCAACTAGACACTGTTTGGGTTCCTAAATACGTACCACTCTGTAAAGTGTGGTCAAACCCAATGGCCGCTGCAACGCCATTTTGAATCGCAGGGAGCAGTTGCGCTTCTTTTTCAAGCCCGTTCCTCGTTCGAGATGCAGTGCGCGCCTGTTTGGTTCCCGTGCTTCTTTCGGGACCCAGACGCACACCTGAACTTCTTCATGAACGCCAGCCCAGCTGATTCCCAGGTCTCGTGTGGTTGAATATGGAGGGGGGTTTTCAGCATCCTGTATAGAGTAGTGAATATCGTGGCGTCCTTGGCACCGTGGGCCCTTTGCCTCATGTCGCGGGTGACATTCAAGCCTCTTCCACGCCGAAGCACCTCCGAGATGAGCGCATGACAAACGGAAAATAGTGCATATCGTCACGACCACGTGACAATATGCACATATGCACAATTTCCATGTGTCAATATAGAAGGATCGCCGTAAAGGGTACTAGCAATGCTTGATGCGGCCATGCGCGTAGTGCATCGCATTCCGCAGCGAGGGGTCGCTCGTTCGATGGCCAGTCGGTACGAATGTTTTTTTCTTTACATCTACCTCGAATTTTCGCTCACGGAGAACGGTGACTTTCCGCTTACAAGCAACGATGCCGACACCGACACCCAACATTTCTGCGAAACGAGCTTTTTAACGCTATGGCGTTAAAATGTGCCAACCGTATGAAGGATTTGTTTTTTAACAGGAATTGTGTTTTGCGCTGGGATCCACCAAGAGATCCTTAAGGCACTTCCGTCGAGGAAGTGGATGTTTGAAAAATGAACACGCATTTCAATATGGAAAAGCACCTCACGTTAGGATTAGAACTTACAACCGCTCGGGATGAGACAATAGGAATCGAGAGTTGCCAGCTCCACTGATCACACCACCTACACATTGATAATACGGGGAGGCGCTTCAATAATGACAGATGTCAGGCTAGTCGATAATGCATATTTCGTAAGAACACCACAAAAACACAAAAACCGACGACACGAAGCAGGAATACACGTGACAGTGCGCTGACTTCAAGTAACAGTTTATATTGGTTCAGCTTGCACATTTATGAGGGTACGTCTTCAATAACAAGATAAAGCCAAAAAACCACAGAACAGAAGCGCCGCTGATACCTCGAGCACCGCCGCGTCATTCACACAAGATGAAGCGATCACACCTCAACTAGCGATAGGGAATCATGTTCCTTCTTCGTGAGCGAAATGAAAGGAGCGCTAGCGCATGATGAGCCCGCTCGGCGAATCTCCCGAGCCTCAATTATTTCACATGCCGCTTTATTCCGACTTTTGCGCACCGCAGAGGTTTGGGTGTAAAGCGGATTACAGCCACAGTCTCGGCTATGCGTCGCCAAGTGACCCGTCATCAGTGTTGTCACGTTATAGTGGTGCTCCTTGAGTCTGTCATTCAAGCACCTGCCGGTCTGGCCTATGTACATTCTCCCGCAGAATAGTGGAACGGAATACGCGACGTCATCGACGCAACCCACAAACGCGGACGGTGTCGTTTAGTGCAGCGGGAGGCAGGTTCATCAGTGTTTACTCCTTGCATATCCGACCTAACTTTTGAGGCACAGAAAAGGCGACGTGAACGCCCGCGCGATAACCCACCTTTTTTATATTGTGGCAAATCGTATGGCTATATGGGATGACGGTCACATTTCTTTTTTCTTTCGCTGCGGTTTTCTCCTGGAACCTCACTGGGTTCTTCAGCCTCAGTAGCAGGCTTTAAACCACTGTTGGCAGGATGGGGATGGGGTATCCAGCTTTCTTTAGGCGTTGCACTTGGGCATTGAGGCTGCTCTCCAGTCTATGAGCACAAGAACTCTCCAGTGCCCAGGACAAAGTCGACTGAACGATAGTTCTTTTGTTAGTTTTGAGTGAGCCGATCTAAAAGGAAGTAGCGGTTTTTTCGCACGTGGCTGAAATTCCCAGCCAACGTGCTCTTTCGACAAATTGAAACCAAGATCAAGAAATTTCATAAAATTTTTAACAGGCACTTCATGCGTAACGACCAAAGAATTCAGTGTGCTTGAAAAAACTGACAAAATATGCGAAATATTCTTCAAGAAATCATCATCAGGACAGGTAAGAAAAACAAGAAAATCATCGAAAAAACGGTAAATCTTTGCGACGCAAGTGCCTTTAAACGATCAGACAGCAGTGTACCAGCTTTAGAAAGGTATATATCGCTGAGAACTGAGGCAATACAGGAACCGATACATGCGCCATCTTTTTGCAAAAACACAATTTCATTCCATTTCGCATAAGTAGATTTCAAATAAACCGACAGCAGTTCCATAAAATCAGCCGTGCGTATTCCAGTGGCGTTTTGAAAACTAACTTCGCCATGAGCCTCGAAGCATTCCAGCACGCTTGTCGTTAACCCATCTTGTGGCAATGAATAAAACAGATCCTTAATATTTACAGGAATAGCTGGCATGAGTCTGGTCCTGTTAGTATCTAAAAAGTGCGCGACCTGTTCAGAATTTGTTGCCCTGAAAGGGCCGTCAATCTTTAGGATGGACAGCTTGGTTAGTAAGAACTTGGAAACATTTTGCTGCCACGATCCACGTTCAGAAACTATTACCCCAAGAGGGCTGTGAACTTTATGAGGGTTAGCGGTAAAAAACATATCTAGTGTCAGCTTCTTTGTTTTATCGATGGCGTGTACGAGTTTGTCCAGAGTGAGCTGGTTGCAAAGTTGTTTTGCCTTGTCTAAGCAATATGACTTACAGGTGGCGAAATTTAGCGCAGTACCTTTGTCGTTGGAAATCTTGCTCTCATCCGCAGTGCCATAAGCGCTGAAGCCAGCAAGCCAGAAACAGGCAGAAATTGCGGTTCGCAGTCATTAGTCCGCCGCCGGTTAAAGCAAAAATGAAATGAAATGGGGAGAATATTAAACCTGGATGTCAGGTGACGTCCGCCGCACTTCTCCGACGGCGCTTTTTAGGCGGGAGCAGATGTGACTGCTCCCGGCTACTCTCGTCGCAGCGAAACTGCTCTTGCTTTACCAATGGATATCAGTGCTCCCGCTCCTGCTCTACCTCTGAAACGCGGCGGCCGTGGAGAGAGCACTTTCGGAGTGCTTTTGAGTACTCCTGTTGTGAGTACTCCTGTAGTCCTGCCAGGGCGGCTCTTGGGCAATGCACAGCCAAGGCCTCCACATAATTTGCGTTGTGTGGCGTATACGGTAATTAGTGGTGATGCGACGCGCTCGGCTCAAGGAACGCAGATAGAGCTGTGGACAAACAAATGGTGCCCTTTTTGCTGCAGGGGAAGTGCGTTCAAAATACTATACCCTGGTAACCCGTATGGCTTCGCTTGCAAGGTTTCACTGTTTGTAGACGCTCTCGGTTTATAGCGGGTTTGGGCAGGGCCCTGGCATGTGCAATGCATTGTCTCTGGAGGAATGTGCGTCGATTGAGACCTTCGCTTGTGAGCATTTGTCGAGGATGCCTGTGAAGCGTCGACGAGCCGCTGATCCGTGGACAAGCAAGGGACATGTCCAGAATGCCCATCTGATAGCCCGCCCCTCTATACACCAGATCGCCATTTATGCCACAGCTTCGCGAAGTTTCATTTCGTGTTATACCGATTCCAATGAGACAGAAATCAATCACATTTATGTTCTTTTTCTCTTTCTGTCTTTATTAGTTCCGTGATCAAAAATGCAGTCTTAGGAAACAGTTGATATTTCTGAGTGTGAGGAATGGAGGGCCTGCTGAGTAGTTGGTACGCGACACATATTTTCTACGCCACAATCTTTACCACATGTTCAATGTTTTCACTGCACGTTGGTTAGAGGAATGGAACTTGTTGAGACAGTCGGTTCCTCTTTTAGCGCTGGGGATAAAAATTGTCGTCGCATTATTAACGCATCATAGTGAAAGTAATAGTGGTATAGTCTTCAAATATTAATTTATCGTTCGTTATTGCCAAACGACGCCACAAACGTTAAGACGGAACACAGAGGGAAGAGAAACGAATTGATTCATTGATTCATATCAGCGCCCCTTCGATGTTTCCTAAAATTACGTGTCTTCTTTGATTAACGCTGATTTGTGTATTTGGCTTCTTCGCAGCTCTCTCGCTTCAAGATCCCTCGCTACTTTGTCTACAACCCGAACGTGCCGCGTACGGCCATCGGGAAGCCTCAGAAGGCGAAGATGCGCCCGCTGGCTGCAGAAATGCTGGGACTCGTCAAATGAATCTTCAATTGGCATCTTGCTGCCATACCTCGAATGTGTGATGTTTCAACTAAAACGGTGGCACTTATTGACTGCGCTGGTCTTATAAGATCGTAGAATACCTTTGTTTTTGTTTTTTTCTTCCGTGCATAAACTGAAGCTCGTCCTGGTGAGCACCCTACAGCAACAAGGTCACTTACGGCTGCTCATGTATCTTCGAAAGTGCAACTATAAGACAAATCAGGAAGATAGAGAAGAAAAAGGAGAAAGGAACGCAGTGCTGGAACGCCCACTTTAGACTTCAGAATATTGATCAGTCGGAGGTGCCGCCTTTCCAGCGGTATACCTGATTTATCCAGCAAGTGCTGTGCGTGCTGTGAGATGAGGGAATAAAGAGCCATGAAAGTACTGTGCCTCCCAATGTGGTCACAAAGCATGGCGATGAAATTCGGTGCGTTAACTTTGTGTGTTCTGCGTCCATTGCATTATACTCGCCTCGTTCATGTATATGTACAACTGGAACACGACGCTGTAGTTTGCGCCTCTGATGTTGTCTTTAACGCGTCAAACTAGGATGTAAAATTCCATATTTCATACCAAATAAAGCACGTGGCATACGTTCTGATACCAATCGTCAAATCACTTATCGCTCAATACCTTTCTTTTTAGCCTAAGAAGCTAGTGACTCGCGCAGAAATATGCATATGTGTTTAGCAGCAAAACTTATCGAGGCTGCAGGAAGAATGTATCTGTCTATAAAAAACGTAAAACGAAATGGTGCCTCGAATTGGCTCAATCTGCGTCAACGTACAGTGTTCAATATAACACAGTGCGCATTAAAAAGAATGTCGCTAATAAATTAAGAGATCTTTTTCCCTACCTCCACTGAAACTCGCTGCCATTCCCCATTCCCTTTCTCTCCGTCTACCTGGTTTTCAAGGGGTTTTTAATCTGGAGGCTCAGTAAACGCGTTGTCAGTGTTCTATTTTTCCTTTCTGGAGTACTAGATTCCGCTCATCCATTATGCATTATGCATAATGCATTATGCATTATATGGCACTTTTTTGCATTTAATGTTTGTTTCTTATTTATTGTGTTTTCTTCTTTATTATGATTTAGTCCTCTGTCTGTGGCTAGTTGGTTCACTTATTTTTCAGCTTTTGTTCTCACTTTACGTTGGTGCCGCCCAAATCTTACCTTAAATCCCGCCGTCCAAAGAAGGAGCTCGCGCCGCCACGGTGGTCTAGTGGCTATGGTACTCGGCTGCTGATCCGATGGTCGCGGGATCGAATCCCGGCTGTGGCGGCTGCATTTCGATGGAGGCGAAATATTGAGGCTCGTGTGCTGTGCGATGTCATCGTGTCCGAACAATGACATTTCATCTCGCCTCGGAAAAATTTTGAGCTCGATGGCCTCCTGGCCTTGGCTCTGCTGCACAGAACTCCTGAAACAGACTATATTTTGTTTCCCGTGCCCACTCCCCTTTTTTGTTCAGTTACTTTCTCTATTTTCGGTCCCTATGTTGCCACGCATGTTAGTATTTATTTGCGATAGCCAAGGTTCCCATCAAAAAAGCAGCGCCACCCCTGCGATGCTCCCAGTCCCGATGTACCTGCAGTAGGTGGCAGTAGTGCAGCAAATGCAAAGTTCCACAGTGCTTGGGATGCGTCGGACCCTTTCATAAGTGAAAAGCTCCATCAACATGCAAATATTGTTTCGGTTAGAAGTTCTTGTTTTTCATTCATTCACTCCGAGGCCAGCGGTACAAATGTGCACCACTTTTCATACACTGCAATAAAGGCAGTGGTAAATATGTGTGCCACTTTTTTTTGCAAAAGCTGTTGGGCCAAATTTGTCTGAAGTAGTGTCAAAACCTTTGTTAAGTTATTTTGAGTGTTGTTATTCACTCTAAAAGCAAAAAAAGAAATTAGGAATCAGTGCCTTACACAGGGCTAGCGTATGCATGCATTTAGTGTTCGCCATACCTTAGGATTCTCCTAATGCATAAATGTATTAGTAAGCGACGCCACATGAACAAGTGGCTCAAGAGAACAGCGTGTTTATTGTTGTGCTCGACACGAGTGTTCAAAAAGGCATGAATTTCCTACCGGTGACTGAAAAGGACTGGTTTCGTGAACCGCGTGCGGTTGCGTCCTTCAGTGGTGTTTACATTCTCTATCTGTACGGTGTGATGCTGTACTATACGTGCGACATATGCGATGCAGTTTCGTACCTCAAAAGACGCGCGAAACGGTTCAACTCAGCAGCAGCGGGTTCACATCCTTCAGAAGACAGGATTTCAATACCGAGCACCCCGAATACAACTCTGTAAAATGGTCGATACAAGATCTCCTGGCTGAACACGCAGTACAATTGCCTCTTGTTAGGTTTTTCACCCACTTATAGGATATTGTCGGCTTAGCGCACGAGAACCTGTATGAAAAACGTCAAGCAGCAAGCTTTACTTGGGAAAGCTTCACTATCTCGGAGCTAATTTACGGTGAAATACGGAAAATTATGTGACTGTTGGAGCGTTTGGGCTTCGAATGTCTTCCCTGAAGACTCTTCTGGCCGGTTCGTGGGGTCTACCGCGCAACAAGAGGTATGTTTAACAAAAACGACAGAAATGATCTGCTACGTTGTTGTTGTTTTGTGGGGTTTTACGTCCCAAAACCAGTTCTGATTATGAGAGACGCCGTAGTGGAGGGCTCCGGAAATTTCGACCACCTGGGGTTCTTTAACGTGCACTGACATCGCACAGCACACGGGCCTCAACATTTCGCCTCCATCGAAATGCAGCCGCCGCGGCCGGGATTCGATCCCGCCACACTCGGATCAGCAGCCGAGTACCTTAGCCACTAGACCACCGTTGCGGGGCGATCTGCTACGTGGCTGTCATGTCTCTTCCAGCAGCACTTGGGGAAACCGTACATGCAAATACCAGCAAATCCGTACACAGGCTTGAATAGTGTCATGGTTACCTAATTCGGCTCGTTAGAGTGCTCTTTAGTGAGCTTTGAATTTAGGACGCTGGAAAAACTTCTCAACATTTCTCCTAGAAGATAGTCCGTGGTGTCGACATCTGTGTCTTCTGTCCTGAAGATATTATGTTGTTCTCCAGCAATGACAGGAACTACCAGAGCAGTATCGTTTCCTTTTCCAACGCCTTGATCATCATGGCCTCCTCACCAATATGAAAGAGAGGACAGTCGTCGCCTCAATCATCACCTTTCCCAGCCACGAAATCTTATCAGCCCTCTACCGCTGAATACCTGCACAATTTCCTCGGCATGCTTAAATTTCGCGGCACCTTTCTGCCACACGCAGCTGAATATCAGAGCCGAAGTTCGATTTCGGCGAAATGATTCGTAATTTACTGGGGAATTCAGTGCGGAAAAATGGACACGAAGAAACGCAGTATAAAGGACGAGCGGCGACTGCCAACTGACATTTTAACACAACCATACCCTTTTCGTTGTCCACAACGCCACATGACATTTCAATTATTCTGCATCATCATCAGGCAAACACCGAGAACTTCAAAACCACACACCAACTGTTCGTATTATTTACTTAAAGGGACAGAGAGAGAGAAAAGGACGTTATTATAAAATCTAGAAAAATAAACTGTTGCCCTTGAAGGCGGGGCATCGCCAATGGTCGGGGCCCATATCCAAGGGATCCAGTGGCCCATGCCATCATCTCTGTCCTTTGGACCAGCCAAAGCTGATCCTCATTGACCGAGCTTAACATCAGTGCCTCCCATTGTTCCTACGTGTTGTTCATGTTTTGGTGTTCTTCATTGTTTAGTGTACACTCCAACGGAATGTGAAACAGAGTTGGTGTGGACCCGCACCACGGACATCTGCTGTATGCTGTGGGGTTGAATGTATGTAGCCTGTGTAACTTGGTGGACGTATTTGTGTGAATTCTGCGTAGCGCCGTAGATCGCGTTGCTATGAGATTATTGTATGGTGCTAGATACATTTTTTTCCTGTTATCTCTGTAATACTGCAGAATTGTTGCCCAATTAGGGACTAAGGGTGTCGGGTCCTCTACTGCAGCGTCCGTGGAGACTCGGTGATTTCCTCGAGCCGCCTCGTCCGCAAATAGGTTCCCGGGGATACCCTCATGCCCTGTTGCCTAGATTACGGTCTGGGTGTTTTCGATTGGGATGTCCTTATTAGCTTTGGTTAGAATTTGGTACGCCTTCGCACCTATTCGAACCCTTTGGTACTCCGGCGTTTACTTTTTTCACCATATTCTTATATCCCTGTCTACCAATGGTATGAACAGCTCCTGCAGTGAGCTGTAAAACATGCTTACTGTTAATAAAGATCTTCTTCTTCTTCTTCTTCTATTGCAGACAGGGTGCTTTACTTTCTCTTTTAGCCCTTTCCTTCCTCCTCCTCACAAATAATTTTAAATCACCTCATGAACAACGTGCATGAATCATAACCGAAACGGATAGATGCTTCACGAAGGCCAGTTAACATAGGTCGCCGCTTCGCAGTGCGCCTTCGGCGTACTATTTCGCTCGCGTCAGCATTGCCAGAGCTGAGCGTCAGCGGCGGGCGCGCTAGCGCCACTTGCTAACGCTCGTGGCTGTGACGGTGGTGACACGAGCAATAAATGAGAGTGCGAAGGCGCACCGCGAAGCGACGACCAATGTTAACTGGTCCGCCCGTGACACGTGCACACCACGGACACTAAAAACGCCCACTAAACGCCCACTAAAACGCCCACTAAAACAGCCACAAGGAAAACCCATTTCGATTTCGTTTTTCCGGCAGAAAAGGTTTACAAACTTGAATATCAGAACGCAGTCGGTGTGCGGAAGTCCGTACGTACGCTCGCGCCCTGTGAGCCGGCACAAAGTACGATGTGCCACGGTGGTTGGGTCCTTTCATTTAGTGATGTAACGTTAACGAGGAAAGTCGACGCGACAGTGCCTTCTGAATGGTACCCCATGGCACGATCTAACGCTCAAGTTACATCGCACCATGAGGAACAATTCAGAAGGTACGGTTGCGCCGACGTTCCTGGTTGGCTATGGTAGATTTCTGGCCTAGTGGTGCAACATTTCAGAGATAAAAGTGGAATTCTTTAGACGCGGGCGGGGCAGGACAATGTGTCCTGTCTTGTGCGCGTTTAAAATGTTTCGCGCTTAACTCTGAAACATTTGCGGTTGGCCGGTGTTAGAAACACTCATGAGTGGGCAAATGCGCTTCGCACGAAAGCCTTCATCCTACTCGTAACAGTTGGCTTAATGCGAAAGATTTCATCATAGGCAATTTCCTTGTCCACTGCTTTGCATTAAACCAGTTCCCACAGTGAGTGGGATCTGCAGGATTCTTTTGCAAACCTCAGACACCTACATCTGTCTTTCTCCACAGACTGGCGATGATGATGATGATGATGAGGATTGTGGTTCCGTTAGGAAAGGACGCTAATTTCTGCAGCCCATTTAGGGAGCACGGCTAAGCGTCCGTGGGGGTGGGGGAAAGGGAGTGAAAGAGATAGAGAGGAGAGAAAGGCCGTAGTGGAGGGCTCCAGAAATTTAGACCATCTGGGGTTCTTTAACGTGCACCGCCAACGCACAGTACACGGGCCTCTGGCATTTACGTCTCCATCGAAAATGCGACCGCCGCGGCCGGGATCGAACCCGCGTACTTCGCCTGGTACCACTCACCTCCGCAATTACGCTTGCCTTTAGGCCGGTTTCGCTTGCAAGGTTTCAGCGCGCGCGCTGAAACCTTGCAAGCGCGCTTACCGTCTTGAAACCTTGCAAGCGCGCTTACCTGAGATGCGCGCTTAGCGTCTGCAACGTAGGCATCGGGACTTCGGCTCGAGTTAGTTCAAACTGGTCGAGTTTGTCATCATGCACTAGTTCCCCGGGAAACATCAGCGCTGCAACTCCGTCGACCTCAACGCTGTGCCAGAGCAACGGACTTCTCGCACCAGACGGCCATGGACCCTTCAACGCTGCCGTCATCACGTATGCCATCACTTGTTCTACCCCTGAACTTCCTTCTTGAACTTTCGTTAACTTTTGTAGATTAGATTCCTATAGTGCTCTCATTGCCCTATACTTACTGCTTGTAAGTTGTTTATTTTTAATTTGTTTGTTATTTTCGTATGCTAATATTTTGTCAAACTCTCATCGCTGTTAATTGTTAGTTGAAGTGTAGTTCTTTTTGCCTTGTATTCTCGTGCTGCTCAAGCGACCTAGATTAAACTTTGTTGTTTTGTTTTCGCAACTACGACTCCGATCCTTTCACTGTGTCTCTTGCGTACGGAACGACCGAAACTGCCGTCGTTGCCTTCGCCGACTTCGCGCCGGGGACGCTTGAACGACCGCCCCGTAACACATACACATGTGTGACCTACAGCGTCTCATTTCATTCAGGCGAGAATACACATTGGACTGGTCCTTACATTAATAAACAAAAAATCAACGCGTTCGTTAGAAATCGCGTCGAAGAGAAGGGATGTGTTAGCCAACAGTAATAAAATGTCTCAACAGATGGTGCCGGAGCAGGGTGAACGCGGGAAATTTGAATTGAATTCAGCAAAGCCTCCACGCGTCCATCATAGTAGAAGTGAGAGGGTAGGGGAACAGCATAAGGGCGTAAGGGCGAGGAGCGACGGGGGTTACGTATGAGAAGAAGTACAGAGACTATTTTCTTTCAACGGTATAAGCAGCGAAGGAACTAGAAATACGACGAATTTTTGAGGATTCGCATTAGAAGTCACAACGCGAGGTCCGTGCCTCTGCAATCCTCGACACGCAGCAGGAGAGCATCGCCGAGGCATCGCATCGCCCTCAGAATTATGGACAATAATACGCCAGGTGTTTGTTGTCTCGTCGAAAGTTTGTAGAGGAAAAAAAATAAAGCTAGAGCTTGGTGGCCCACGGCCTACCGCCCCATTTTAAAGGGACGCTCCTAATATCCATCCATCCATCCATCCAGCTGACCCTGAACACGGCCGGTCTGGAGGCGCTCGCTCGCTCCTTCCTTTACGGCCTGCGCAAGGGGAGCTGTTTCTACCTATCGCCGCAACTTGGCGGGGGCGCTCCGAGCCAACCCTTTCTAAACCAGCTCCCAGCCGTTGCGGAGGCTAGCGCGCGCAGGGAGTCTTCGGCTTCAGACTTGCCGTGTCACCTTTTGAAGCTCCTCTATATTGCATGCATGGTACGAATGCGATGAGAACCCGGTAGCATAAATATATGATAGCCCTGGTGATTTGCGCTTTTCGAAGGGGGAGGCACAAGCCACTGATTCGCCAGCTTCATGCTGCTCGTGAGAGCACTTACCATTGCTCGTCGCGCTCAGAACGCTCGGCCGCATGATTAGTCACCGAGCGTCAAAACAAACAACACGAAACACTCTTATTTGGAGGAAAATTGTTTTCAGAACGTCTACTTCAAATACACATATGCCAAACATTACTGTACTTGAAAATTAGAAAATATGGACTATATTGTGGAAGGTATCACAATTCTTGATTTAATATTAAAATAAATACCTCAAAAAGGGGAAAGTCACTTTTTCCCTGAAGCAGCCGTGAGGGGCAATCACAGTAGAAGCATAATAATAATAATAATAATAATAATAAAAATAATAATAATAATAATAATAATAATAATAATAATAATAATAATAATAATAATAATAATAATAATAAAGTCGCACCACAACACGCTGAGTCCCCGCATGCACACAATTTCCCAAGAGCTCACGAGTCCAGATGGAGTCTTCAGAGTGCAAGTGAAAAGACGAGAAAAATTTTGTTATGCAATAATGCCCGCTGTAGGCGGAGAGGAAAAATAAAGAACTTTCACTGAAATCGTTTAATATCAAGCGGAATGTTCCGCTTGGTACTAAAATAATATAATGCACAAAAAGAACTGAAAAGAAAGCACCTCTGGTAAAACGCTGCCGTGATGCTAACAGCTAGCTTAAAGGGGCCCTGAAACCTATCTTCCTCGCTGAGTTTCGCGTCGAAATCGGTTCTTTGTAATTTTCTGAGGTAAATGCAACAAGAATTTTCGAGATCGATGCAGGCAAACGCGTTACAAATTCAAAATAATTGCAGACGACAGATATCGGCATCCAGAGGCGTGCGTGCTGCTTCCAATCAAAACGCAGCTTATATCTTGCAGAACCGGAACCGTGCTGCCCCCTGTGGCCTTCCTGCCACAACCACCACATGGGCCGCACAGCGCTTCTTATGTCAGCTACAAGCAAAACGAAATTGTAATGCACAAATTTGTACCTTTTAGTAGCTTTAGGAAGCATAAAACACGTTCTCAGTATGAAATTTATTATATTCGATGCATAGCAGGCATGTGTGATGCATATTTTTATTCCCTGCTGTTCCAGGCCAATCAGAACCTTAAGCAAAGCCAGCATGGTGATGTCCTATCCGCTTGGAGAAACTGTTGTGGTATAGCGCTGCCGTCAGCGCGGAATGTGGTTCTGGGAAACCGGTTCTGGGAAACATGAAAAAATGGTTCGGGGAAACATCTTGACAACCACAAGGCTGTGTAAATTCGTCTCACTTGAGAAACTAAGCAGAAAGACGCACTCGGCGACATCTGCATCAGCATACCGTCTATTATACCAAAACTGCGTTATGTTCATGAAGGACGCCGTAGTGGAAGGCTCCGGGAATTGCGAACAACTTGGAATCTTTAGCATGCACCTAAATCTAAGCACCCATGCCGCAAGCATTTTAGATGCGAAGCAGGTTATGGCGGTGGCTTTGTCCGTCCCTCCCTCCACCGTGTGGTGTCCACACCCGCACTGCGCATGCCCATCCTCCTCCCCTTCCTCTCCTTGTCTCATCTCCTCTCTTCTCGGCCTACCTCCTTTCTTCTCTGAACGGCGCGCGTTCACTGTGGAAACGCTCTTTCTTCAATGAACGCTTTACCTGCTCGCAAGGAACGGGAACTCGCCTTCGCCCGCGAGAGACAACGCCCTCACAGGGAGCGTCTGCTAGCGTCACACCGGTGCAAACGCGGTGTGCACCCCGCTCGCTGCCTGGTATCGCTTCATTGTCCCCTTTAGTGGGAGATGAGAAATCTTTTTGCCTCCACACAAGATGGTCAAGTTTGGCCAACCAACCAAACCATTTTTGTTGTTAGTAGCAATGAGTGTGCGTCTTCTTTTGCCGAGTGCATGAGTACTGAGAAAGCCAGACTGTCCCCACACGCACGTGTGCTGCATTGACAACTTCCTACATGCGAAGGAAATAATTAGCACGATAAAGTGGCCTGCAAACAACATGGTCAAGTTTCGCCAACCAACAAAACTATTCCTGTTGCTAGTAGCGATGAGTGTGCGTCTTCTTTTGCCGAGTGCATGGGTACCGAGAAAGCCAGACTGTCCCCACACGCACGTGTGCTGCTTTGACCACTTCCTACATGCGAAGGAAATAATTAGCATGATGAAGTGGCCGGAAACAGGTGGGTTACCATACGAAACGCACGCAGAGCAACGCTTTGGGGGGTTGGCTCGCGACGCCCTCACGCGGAGCGCGCCGTCGTAACTGTATGAAAACAGATCCATTGTACTCGCGGCGGCTGCTTAGGCCGTAAAGGAGGGAGCGAGCGCGCGGAGGGATCCAGCGCGCGCCTCGAGACCGGCCGTGCCCTGAAAAGCATGACGCGCCTTTCGTTGCATCTCGGCGCGCATGCGCAGACGTCAGCCAACAAAAGATCCGTTCCTGAGAACAGCGGCGTGTCCGAGCCCTGTCCGCTTCTACAACACCATGGATGCGTCTTCGATGCAGAGCCGTAACCAACGCTGGACGAGCTGCAAGGAGACACGGCTGATCAGCCTCTACGAGCGGCACAGGCTGCTCTGGGACAGCCGCCACCCATACTATCGCAACAAGGACAGACGCGAGCGCGCCATGAGGAACATTGCCAAAGGGCTGCACGACGAGTTTGACGGTGAGTTTTTACTCGGTGTCGCATTGCCGCGTGGTTGTAGCTTTAGTGTACGCTGCGTGAATTCATTCGACAACTTCCCTTTGAATTGAAGAACGTGGTGGTATTGGCCACGTCGCTTTAAAAGCTTTTCTTAGAAGTCCTATGCAGTTAAAGCTCATTAATTCGACTCTCTTTAAGTCGGAAAATGGGATAATTGGAATGCACGCGATGATGGACCGGTGTTTCCCACTGGAACACGTCAATCGCTGCTAATGGGTATTGAGAAACAGAAGACAGTTTGTGTTTCAGCTATAATGACGCAGGACAAACCACGTTTGAAAGACGCACGCAAGTTCACGTTCAAGAGGACAGAGGCGCAGTGGTGCAACAGCACAAAGGTCATGATGGCACGTGCGTTCGTGGCACGCGATCGCGTGGGATACCAGGGGAAAAGAAAAAATCACAGCATATCCACGGGGGAGTTATGAGCTATTGACTGATATCCACGGGGTGAATGATGAGTGGGCGAAGCTGCGGAGGTTCATCGTTAAACCGTGAATTCTGCCCAGTACATCATCAACGACGTGAGATCGTGCGCGTTTATACTAAAGGGTCGACGAGAGTTATGGTGACTTGCAGCTCACTTTAATTTTACATGTACGCTGTGAATTTTCATTGTTTAATCACGCGCAGGAGAAATCGCACACAGGCACTATCTTGGAGGTCAAAATCCAGTGCCATATATACGGGAAACAAGAAACTCGCAAGCAGACGCTGCCTGCGTCGGCATCGCGAGGCGAGAGAGGGGAGGGACCGCTGAACGGTTGTGAGGGAGAGGGAGAGAAGGAGGAGAGAGAGGGGGAGCTCGACTGTCGTCGAGCTCGACCGCGGCGTATTCAACGTGATGACGCCATCTAGTGTCCAGTCACCCAACCGCCATAATGCACACATCTCTATGGGACAGCGCCATCTAGGAAACTAGAAGAGAAAGGGCGATGAGGACCAGCGCCATCTAGTATATCATCACCCTACTGGAGTTTATTTATTTATTTAAATACTCTCAATGCCATTTGCGGCGTTACAGAGAGGAGTGGTGTTACAAGTTAGAGATGGCAGTCTTGAACGATGCATGATCAGGGTTGCTGGCGATGGAGGCAGGAAGGTGGTTCCATTCGGATGAAGTCTTCGGCACGTAGGAATGGAAGTACATGTTGGTATGGCAGAATGGTACATGAACTTTGAAGTTATGGTCGATGCGAGATGAAACATAAGCAGGTGGCGAGAACAATGTGCGTTTTATTTCAGGATTCGTGAAAAAGATTTTGTGGAAGAGGCATAGGCGGGCCTGCTTCCTCCTGTTAGAAAGAGTATGAAGATCTAAAGAAGATTTTATTCATGAGATACTAGCAGTACGGGAGTAATTAGCGACAATGAAACGAGCTGCGCGATTCTGGATGGCTTCTAGTGAATTAACAAGTAAACAAGAATGAGGGTCCTATACCCTGAGGTGCTCACCACCTAAAGAAACAACGCCTTCGCTCACCAAGGATCACCGTGGATCGTGGATTAACGCCATCCCAATCGCGTTGTCAGCGGAGAAGCGTGTATCCGCAACACCTGGGGCAAATAGGTTTGCTTTCGGCCGGCGTATGTGGACAGCGCGGACGCTATCTGTGACCGCGTAGATAGCGCGGCTATGGTTTGCTCCGCAGCAGCTGCGACGTGTGCCGCGTCCTTTCAGAACTGCGTAGTTCCGATCTAAATGTGCTGCAGCATGCTACGTGCGTTGACTGTATTTATTTTGACTATTCCATAACTGCGTCGTTCGGTTAATTAGGATTTTGTTCCGTCCGGTCCCTACAAATCCGAATTAATGAGCAAACATTTTCCTGCATGACCTCGTACCTTATGGTTCGTAATGCTCGACGTCACACTCTCAAGATTTAGACCATAAATATTACAGCGCATTATACAGACACGGACAAACAAGGGCACACGAGGACACCCTTGTTCCGTCGTTTGTCCTTGTGTGCAGAACGCTCTGTAATCCTTATGGATCCACACCCACTAGCCAGGTCAAAAAAAAAAATCCCAGATCGCACGTGCATTGGCAATCAAGGAAATGTGAAGCAGGCATGAGGAACCCAAAATGAATCTGCATTTTTGTCTACCGATTTTGGTACATATGAACCGATTTTGGTACATACCGATTTTGGTACATATGAAGTTCACGAAGTGGCCGCAAGAGCACCAAGACCATGGTATGCAAATCATGCCGCTCATAAAATGCATGTAATGATTTTCATGTCATGACCCGTCATTTAATATCGTCATGCAGTCATGTTGTGCCATACGAATTTCCGTATACATCCAAATAAGAAACGACCAGGAGAGCACCAAGACCGTGGCACGTAAATCACGCCGCTCATGAAATTCATGTCATTATTTTGATAATCAAAAGAATATATATATATATATATATATATATATATATATATATATATATATACCGGGTGTCCCATCATTATTTTGATGTTATGACCCGTCATTTGCGATCGTCATGCAGTCATTTTTGTATACATCCCATTAACGAAACAGCCAGGAGAGCACGAAGTCGTAGGCGGCTAGATAGATAGATAGATAGATAGATAGATAGATAGATAGATAGATAGATAGATAGATAGATAGATAGATAGATAGATAGATAGATTCGCTCAAAGTAGCCGAAGTTCGCTAAGAGATGCTTCGCATTTAAAACCTCGCCAGATTTAGACGCCTAATCGAAAAAAATCCACAGCATATCCACGGAGTGAATGATGATGAGTGGGCGAAGCTCCGGATGTTCATCGTAGATCGTGCCGAGTTCCGGATTAATTTAGTTAACGCACGCGCTGCGAATCCTTATGTTTCAACTACGCACAAGTGAAATCTCCCACCGGCACTTCATTGCAAGTCAAGGTCCAGTGCATATATATATATATATATGATGTGTGTGTGTGTGTATGCCCACATGTGTATGCACATAAAAGCGGCTACGAGACTGTAATGGCTTCATTCTGACGAAGGCCGTGCCACGGCCGAAACGTTGAACAATAATAAACGTGCGATTTTCGCAAGTGTGCAATTCGTTTCTAATATATATATATATATATATATATATATATATATATATATATATATATATACCGGGTGTCCCAGTTAACTCGGACCAAGCTTTATAAAAAAACCAAGAACACTAGAGAAGTCGCACCTACTGCACATTAACGATAGTCGTGTGTACTTACCACCAGTATTCTTTCATAATGAAACATTAATTAATTATTTGCTTTTAATTATAGAACGTTTTAATTATGACTTTAATCGCAAAAATGTCAATTACAAAGTTGTAGGGCGCCTCAAATAACCCCCGAATCAAGCATTTATATCGTGCTAAGTTATGAGTCATCGTTTTTTTCCGAAAGAAAGCAAAAGCCCGAGAGCACTGCAAAAAATATGGAATTGACGCGCGTCCGCACGCTGCTGCCCGAGCGCTCCCAAGCGACTTGCCAAGGATACACGGCGTTGCTTCCAGCGGCGTCTGCTTGTATGTGATGGCAGCGGCAAGGGCACACAGCGATGGCGCGTTGATAAGCGTAGAGCACACGCGGGGAGAGGGGTGTCCGGATTTCACCGTTGAAGCCGTAACGGCGCACTTACGACTGTCCATTTACGCACTCATGGTGACTTGTACGCGATTATACACCTATCTTCAGTGCTGCATGATCAAGCAAACATCTTAGCGCCAGCAGAAGCAGACAATTATCGGTACGCGCCAGTCAGGTCGCGAAAGCTATCGCAACACCCTACACAACCAAGGCATGTACGATGACGCCATAAATTGGAGCAGCGTTGTTTACATCGAACTTCACTTGAGAGCGCACGGGCAGCGGTGCGCGGACGCGCGTCAATTTCATATTGCCAGTGTTTCCCGCGCTTTTGTTTTCTTTCGGAAAAAAAGATGACGCGTAACTTATCACGAAAAAATGCTTGATTCGGGGGTTATTTGAGGCGCCCTACAACGTTGTAATTGACATTTTTGCGATTAAAGCCATGATTAAAGAGTTCAATAATTAAAAGCAATTATTTATTGTTTCATTATGAAAAAAATACTGCCTGTTATTACACACGACTGTGGTTAATATGCAGTACGTACGACTTCTCTAGTGTTCTTGGCTTTTTTTATAAATCTTGGTCCGAGTTAACTGGGACACCCTGTATATATGGGTGGCCGGTGAACGGTTCTCGAGCGCGAGCAGTCGGTATTTTTCAATCAAGAAACTTGCTAGAAGACGCTGCCTGCGTCAACGTTCTCTCTCGCGGGTGAAGGCGCGTTCTCCTTTGCGAGCTGGTAGAGCGTTCATCGAAGAAAGAGTGTTTCCACAGCCAACGCGCGCCTTTCGCTCTCTCTCTCTCTCTGTCTGTCTCTCTCTCTCTCACACAAGACAGCAGATGGAAGATTGAGAGAGCTCGCGCGCCGGGAAGCACGCGCCGAGGGCGAGCGCGAGCGTGGCTGCGACGCGACAACTAAACGGTGAGCGCCGCAGCGCCATATATTGATCAATTCACGTACTAACTAAGCAGCACCGCAGCGCGTTCTCGTGATCATTCTCAGATCATTCAAGAGCGAGCGCATTCAAGAGCGAGCACGAGACCTAGCGGTCTCGTGCGCCATGCACTCCCATACTACGCGTTCCCATACATCTGAATGAAGCGAGCACCGCAGCGCCATCACGCCATCTAGTGAGCACTTCACGAACTAGTCGAGGTGGCTACGAGGGACAAAGGATGGAACGACCCACGGCGTAAGGAGCTTCGCCCCTAAAATATCCACAGTATCGCCAGTATAGCGAAGGAATTTGTGCGATAGCAACTGATTGGTATGTTCTACCAAGCAATGCGATTTATTTATTTATTTATTTACATATTTGTTTATTTATGTCATGGATTTCGCGTCCCCACAACGCGATCTGATTATGACAGGTGCATTACTGGAGAGCACCAGAAATTTCGACCACCTGGGGTTTTTTAACGTGCACACGGGCCTCAACATTTCGCCCCAATAGAAATGCAGTTGCCGAGGCCAGGATTTCGTCCCACGACCCTCGATCAGCCGCTGAATACGGCAGCAAATAGACTGCCGTCCCTGTAATAGTGTGTCATTTCGTGGTGTGTTGTGCATCATTCATGGGACGCAACTACGCACAAGTGAAATCTCCCACCGGCACTTCATTGCAAGTCAAGATCCAGTGCCTACATATATATATATATATATATATATATATATATATATATATATATATATATATATATATATATATATATATATATATATACATATATGTGGGTGGCCGGTGAACGGTTGTCCAGCGCGAGCAGTCGGTATTTTTCAATCAAGAAACTCGCTAGAAGACGCTGCCTGCATCAACGTTTTCTCTCGCGGGTGAGTGCGCGTTCTCCTTCTTTGCGAGCTGGTAGAGCGTTCATCGAAGAAAGAGCCTTTCCATAGTCAACGCGCGCCTTTCGCTCTCTCTCTCTCACACAAGACAGCAGATGGAAGAGTGAGAGAGCTCGAGCGCCGGGAGGCACGCTCTGAGGGCGTGCGCGAACTAGACGAGGTGGCTACGACGGGCAATGGCAGACAAGCCAACGCCTTAATGAGCTTCGCCCCTAAAAAAATTAATTCGAGTCCCGGCAAAGAAATGTTTATCAACTAGCGGTTCATAGAAAGCAGGGAGGCACATACCTCCTTAGAGTGTTTACTGAAATATCTATATTAGGCGTATCGCCTTCAGTCAACACAGCGGCGTGCACGTTGTCAACAAAACTTCCTGTAACACTATTACTGCAACACCATGCAATACTTGGAGACGTAATTAGTCTGTAGTACTTTCCGACTTCCTGTTATTAGTGATGCGACGCCTATTTCACCTGTTGTGTGCCCGACATACTTATGAATTGTGGCACGACAAGGCAACTTAAACAGGCCTCTCGTCCTCACGTGCTCGTAAACTTTGTTGGAGCAAGCTTTCCAAACCATGCACTCCCTCAGAATTAATTCACTGTACTCCGGCTTCTTTGAAACAACATTTGACACTTGGTTCTTGACAAAGTGGCCTGTTTTATTGCCTGTGTCGGCAGATTTAAGCAAATTAAAAAAATTCGCTGTTTTTTTGCTGCTTTCCAAAGGTGTCAACCGTTCACGCGCTATATCATACTTGCTTTGTAGAGTCTGTAATGAGTGCTTGAGACGAGATATTTTCTTCTGTAGGCGGTAATTTGTTCTCTTCGAATCCTCTATTACCCGCTTAACATCAAGGTGTGTTTGAGACATTTCATCTATCTTTGACCCATACTCGCAGCAGGGAACCCCCAATTCGACGTTGCCTCGGAATATTCGCCTGGTGCAGCGACCTGTTCCTTTTCTCTTACGCCGGGCTCGAGATCTTCATGCAGACTCTCATGAGCCACTTGGTGCATTGTTGTTCGCGGAAGCTAAAGAAGCGTCTCCTATTTCCCGTCGAGGCCGAATCCTTGTCCTCGGAGTGTTTGTCTTCTGCATATACAACGGGTAATTAGGAAACACCGTCGGGATAGCAGTTGGTAGAGGCATGCGGAGTTTGGTGCCTTTCTTGTAATCATTTTCGGTGAAGTGCAGCGAGCAAACAGAAGAACGGTCGGTGGGTACCCTTTTCCTCCAGATCCTTGCCTGGCGATGTTGGTGAGCCAGGCTTATCAGCGTTCAGTATTGGAGGGAAATTCATGGTATCCCAAGCCGGGATTTTTCTTCGCTTTCGACGTGCACATGCGAACGCAGCAGTTCTTAGGCACACTGCTGCTCTAACAACCTATTCAGGCTATGTTGGTGTTGTCAGGAGGGAGAACACACGGAATTCGGAACTACTAGCACTCCGCGCAACGCAGGAAAGGCGCGCTCACCACAGCGCACGAACTTCGGGCTATCACCTACTACTAGCGCCCTCTTCGAAAGTTGCGGCAGAAACTGTCAACGCCGCTCTCCCTCCCTGGACAATGCGCGGCGGCTCCACGCAGCAGGCCGCACCTGTGCGCTCTCATCCAGCGGCCGTGACACAGTATACGGGTCTTAACATTTCACCTCCATGACATGCAGTTGCCGCGGCCGCAGTTCGATCCCGCGACCTACGGATCAGCAGCCGAGTGCCATAGCCACCACACCACCGCGGCCGGACAGCGGGAGCTTGTGAGCCTCTGTCGAGAATCGTGGGTCAGACAGCGTTCATAGTGTCGGCGCCAATCGGTATATATAAACGGCACGTCACTTGTGCCCTTTGCTATGCTCCTACAATGGCGGAGTAGCCTCAGGCCCTCGCCTGGGGACGGAGAGGTTGTGGGTTCAAATCCCCACCCGGGCACTTCACAAGTGTTTTTTATGGTAGTTCTTATTTGTGATTTTCTGTGTGCTACATCAGTGCACAGAAAATTGCTACATCAGTGCACGGAACATGACGGCGACGAGAATCCCCTTGTAATTGTTGTCGTGATGAAGAAGCAACATAGCATACTCAAGTTGGTTTAAAATACGTGCGATATAAAGCACTGTGAATTTCGTAGAACGAGTCTCCAGTGGGGCGTCGGAATGAAAATTTAGAGGGAGGTTAAGTTCATCCATTAAATGTAAAATGCATGTAGTGGTAGTGGCGATGGAAGCATTTTTAAATGCGAAGCATTTCTTAGCGAACTTCGGCGAGTTTGAGCGTATCTATCTATCTATCTATCTATCTATCTAGCCGCCTACGATTTTCTGCTCTCCTGGCCGTTTCGCTAATCGGATGTTTACGAAAATTGGTATGCCACATCATGACAACATGACGAATATAAATGACAGGTCATAACATTAAAATCATGACATGCATGTCATGGGCGACATGATTTACATGCCACGGTCTTGGTGCTCTCCTGGCCGTTTCGCTAATCGGATGTTTACGAAAACTGGTATGCCACATCATGACAGCATGACGAATATAAATGACAGGTCATAACATTAAAATCATGACATGCATGTCATGGGCGACATGATTTACATGCCACGGTCTTGGTGCTCTCCTGGCCGTTTCGCTAATCGGATGTTTACGAAAATTGGTATGCCACATCATGACAACATGACGAATATAAATGACAGGTCATAACATTAAAATCATGACATGCATGTCATGGGCGACATGATTTACATGCCACGGTCTTGGTGCTCTCCTGGCCGTTTCGCTAATCGGATGTTTACGAAAACTGGTATGCCACATCAAGACTACATGACGAACATAAATGACAGGTCATAACATGAAAATCATGACATGCATGTCATGAGCGGCATGATTTACATGCCACGGTCTTGGTGACCTCCTGGCCGTTACGCTAATCGGATGTTTACGAATATTGGTATGCCACATCATGACTACATGACGAACATAAATGACAGGTCATAACATGAGAATCATGACATGCATGTCATGAGCGGCATGATTTACATGCCATGGTCTTGGTGCTCTCCTGGCCGTTTCGCTAATCGGATGTTTACGAATATTGGTATGCCACATCATGACTACATGACGAACACAAATGACAGGTCATAACATGAAAATCATGATATGCATGTCATGAGCGGCATGATTTACACGCCACGCTCTTAGGGCTCTCCTGGCCGTTTCGCTAATGGGATCTATGCGAAAATCGGCATGCCACAACATGACTGCATCACAAACATAAATGACAGGTCATAACACGAAAATCATTACATGCATGTCATGAGCGGCATGATTTACATGTCACAGTCTTGGTGCTCTCCTAGTCATCTCGTTAATGGGGTGTATACAAACATTGGTATGGCACAATATGACTGCACGGCGAACATAAATGACAGGTCATAACATGAAAATCATGATATGCTTGTCATGGGCGACATGATTTACACGCCACGCGTTTCGTTAACGGCATGTATACGAAAATTGGCATACCACAAGATGACTGCATCATGAACGTAAACGACAGATCCTAACATGAAAATCATGATATGCTTGTCATGAGCGACATGATTTACATGCCACGGTCTTTGTGCTCTCTTTGCCGTTTCGTTAGTGGGATGTGTAGGAAAATTGGTATGCAACAATATGACTGCATGACGAACATAAATGACAGGTCATAACATGAAAAGCATAACATGCATGTCATGGGCGGCATGATTTACATGCAAGGCGTTTCGTTCATGGGATGTATACCAAAATTGCTATGGCACAACACGACAGCATGACGAACGTAAATGACAGGTCATAACATTAGAATCATGACACGCGTGTCATGACCGGCATGATTTACATACATGCCATGGTCCTGGCGCTATACTGCCGTTTCGTTAATGGGATGGCTCCGTCTACTGACCAGAGGGTGCTACGTAGCTCTCGTCGGACGGCTCAGTCGCGCACGGTGGAAACCGAGGCGACAGCGACGCGCGCGTTTGTTCGCTACTTTCCGGGCGTGCTGCGAACCACACGAACGCTCGCGGCGTTGCCCTTTGGAACAGTCTGTCGCAGGTTTGGAGCGCGCGTCTCAAAGGAAATAAAACGAAAGAAGGTGGGACGGGCGGTCGGTCGCTGCTATATAGTTGGAGACGCGCATCGCGTTCGCGTATTTCCCTGTCACAGTCTGCCCAATTTTGCTTCTTCTCTCCGCCAGGCAGTGCATTCTGGCGCTGATGTCGCACATGGAAAACTCGACTGCACGGAGCCTATACGAAAATTGGTTTGGCACAACATGACTGCATGACGATCATAAATGACAGGTCATAACATGAAAATCGTGACATGCATGTCATTAGCGGCATGATCTACATGCCACTCGTTTCTTTAAAGGGATGTATACCAATATTGCTATGGCACAACACGACTGCATGACGAACGTAAATGACAAGTCATAACGTGAGAATCATGACATACGTGTATGAGCGGCATGGTTTACATGCCACAGTCATGGTGCTCTTGCGGCCGTTTCGTTAACTTCATATGTACAAAACTCGGTATAACGAGACAACAATGCAAATCCATTTTACGTTCCTTATGCGTGCTTCGCACTTCCTTGATTCCCACTGCACGTGGGATCTGCCAATTTTTTGACTAGTATTTGCAGAGAGGCTGTACAGCAAACCAGCCTCTGTACGAGCTTCCTTACACTACAAGGTGGAGTCCTAGTCAGAGACCCCACTGGTCGTATCCACAGTCCTCAGACGCTGGACCATGGCTTGTTCGACCAGAAGGTCCAGGCAGCCAAACAGGGCCGCGTCCGAGACGTGTCAGGTTTGAGCATCACTAAGCCCCTTTCGCATCGCTTCTTATAACAAATAGTAGCGGAATTATATTTCCTCGTATATTCATATTACAGTCAGAATTATTTTGTGGATATCTGTTAAGGCGTAGTTTAAAATCTTTCTGCGGATTTTGCTTTGAGAAATTGAATCGAGCGCTAACTCACTTGCACGATGTCGGGAGGCTTCCGTGGTGCAGGTTGCTTCAAGAAACGTCGGCGGATCGCGATCATCGGTTCCGCCGTAGACAGTTACGCGCACACCGAATTTTCGGGTGCAGGAGGTCCTTAATGCTATCGCATTGAAGTACGTCAAGTACGCATTGAAGTACGTGTATACGCGATTGAGGTGTATACGCAGCTGTAAGAATTCTGGTTATGCCCCACCCCACATCAATGCCTGCAGAATAGCCATGGCTAGCCTTTCTGACGTTCAATAAAGAGCTTTTTTTGCAGCTGAGCTCTTTAAGCTTGGCGAAAATGCGTTGCCAGTCACGAAATACTGGAAAGGCGTCACGGGTACGCGCCGCAGAAAGTATGTATTGCAAAACACGTCCTACCAAAGCGCAGCCAGGGACAGTTTAGTATGGCAAGGGGGTGCGAAAGAGAAGTTTGGCATAGATTTCTGTAGCATAGGTTACGCGCCACAGCAAGGTGGTATGCGCCAAGCAGGCCTTAGCATAACAAAGCCACACATAGTATATTGTAGGAAGAAGGTGGGAACAAGAAGTGAAGGTGAGGATGGAAGGGAGGAGAAGGTGGAAGTGAGAGGTTAAATCAGGGTATAATTGTGGTTCGGGTAGAGAAAACACGCTACCATGTGCGGCCCTTGCAGGGAGCACGTGATACGTCCGTGCAGGTGACGCAAAGTTATGAAAGAGTATAAAGGAAAGAACACCATAGTGCAGG
The DNA here is from genome assembly GCA_013339685.2 of Hyalomma asiaticum. NCBI lineage: Eukaryota > Metazoa > Arthropoda > Arachnida > Ixodida > Ixodidae > Hyalomma > Hyalomma asiaticum. The sequence continues at coordinate 80,667,931 of CM023487.1, read as the reverse complement.
GCTCCGAAAAATTTGATCACGTGGGGTACTTCAATGTGCGCTGACAACACGCAGCATACCGGTCTCTAGCACTTCTGCCTCCATTGAACCTCCCCTAAAATTCCGACCGCCCCCGCCGAGATGAAACCCGCGTTTCTTGGGTTAGCAGCCGAGCACCGTTGACATTAGACCACGACGTCATGTAGAGTGATAGCGTGGGAAAATACAATTGGTGAGGAAGACGGAAAGGAGGAAATATGCCAGTATAGATAGAGATAAGGTATTCTATTCAACAAGGCGTACGACCGTTCGGGCCGTACGGTTCGCTTGCCAGCGGACGCAGGCGTCCGATAGGTCGTGCATGTCCGTAGCCGCAGAAACGGGAGCGTGACAACAGCGTTGAGTGCCCGAAAAAGAATGCTTTGTTTAGAGGGAAGGTCGCTGTAGAAAACACTCTGACGTCACAGCGACGCAAGCCGGCGTTTTACCAGGACAGAACACTCTTTCCTCCTTAACAAAAGTAAAGGTAGCTAGTCTATTCAGTCTTTTACAGCGAGAGCTATAAACGTAGAGGCGAAGCGAAAATGCGTGTATCTCATGTTTCTCGAAGCTTCTCCATTGGATGCACGGTCAGTTACGTCGTTCTCTACATCGAACCCCAGCGCGCGCACCATAAGCAGCGCCTTCATTATAGTGTCGTGCAGCCGAGCAGAAGCGAGATAGAGAGGAGCAGTGAAGCAGGCCATAGCGGGACGCCTACAGCTGCTGCCGACGCCTTCCGCATCTCCCTGTGCTCACGCGGAACGCGTCCGGTGTCCCTGACTCTAGCGGCGGCTAGGCGGGTTGCTATAGAGGTGACTGGTGTGGCAACGCATTCAGTTCATTGCAGGCTACCATGGTTAAACCACACAAAGTAAAGATGCCAGAAGAACTGCGCGAATATAATTCTCGGCGAAACGAACAAAGCCAACTTGCTCCGCAGAGTCGTAGGCAAAACCCAGCAGCTGTCGCGCAATACGCCGAATACACCGTTAAACGCATGTGAAAGTCAAGCCACGCTGCAATGTTTAATCGTTGTGGGCGTACTTTAGCTTCACTGTCGAACCACCCCCACAACTGGAACTGTATAATTCAGAAAGGCTTTAATACAACATCGGCATTAAAGCACTACTAAACACCGGGCGGCACGTTACAGCTGGTTAACCATCTCTGCAGAGGATTTTAGTGGTGAATTTCTTTTTACTTTGTGTATTCTGGTTAGCATATGTAGGGAGCTCTTCGTGTCCGGTTGCTTCTACGCAGCAGTGGTGATGCGTCTATGTAATTCACTGAAATGGATGCTATCCTTTGGACATTCTTGGGTCAGGTGCATCTTCGTCCCTGAAGACCTTGCCCAAAACAGGTCACCTATGCACCGGCAAAGTCCCAAGAAGGCGCAGGCACGCACAAGAACCTGACCCGAGTTTACCCAAAGGAGCTGGACCATATAGTACGGATAAGTGGCCTAGTTGGTAACTGTTTATCGTGGAAGGAATTGGGCGCACGCAACAAGACCCTTCATACGGCACCCCTGTCTTCCTTCCGCTTCATTCTGTTGATGGCTCATTCGTCCTACACACGCTCCCATCGCCACGTGTCGTTCGCTTCTCGATGCAGGTGCCGCCCATACAGGTACTGATGCCGCGCCTAGCACGAACTGGTCCCACATCAATAGTACAATCCTCGTCTACCCGCTCCATGATCGAAGGCAGTCGAAGACATGCGTATTCGCGCTTGTCGATGCAGGAGCCGCCCGCCGTATCTGTAATTTCCGCTGAACTGAACCGCGCTTTACGTAAGGTTACGCCATTATCTGACCTGTCTCTTCGAATGGCGAACGCCCAAAACATAAAGCCCCTCGCTGCGTGTACCGCTAGATTCGTCATCCAAGGAGTTGCGTATACTGTCGAATTCATCGTGCTTTCCTCGTGTTTCCATGACATCATTTTAGGTTGGGACTTCCTCGCAACTAATAACGCCATTATTGACTGCTGCCGCGCCGAACTTGAGCTATCCACACTTCGCGACGTTGACACTGTCGAACTTCGCCCCCCTTGTGATAAGCTACTTGTATCCGAAGATACTGCCATACCACCGTGCTCTTCTGTGCCTGTCTCTCCGTCATGGGCCGCCATATCTGACGGAGTTATTCTTTTTACGCCCTCTCAGACGTTCATAACCCGCAAATGCTCTCCCCTGCCGTTTTCCTTGCTTACGCTTCATGGTGGCGTCACGACGATGCAAAACAACATTTTGTCTTTAAAATTTAAAGACAAAACGCCAGATCCTACTACTAACAACGACGTGAGTTAGCTAGGTCTGGCAATACGAGTGGAAACCTTCGGGCACTCACCACACCAGGGTAGCTGACGCTGGCTGATCCCGCCTACCTGCCATTCACTGTTGTGAAAGGTGACCAGCAGTAGATACGGGGTCCGTTGGTATCTCACCGCTGTCACCTCTGTTGCGGAAGGCGGATGGCGTACACGAACGTTGGTAGCCCCACCGCTTCGAAGAGGCGCGTTAGGCAAGGAGTCAGGTCGGGCGACAGGCCGAGGAAGCAGGAGAAAACTTTATACAAATATATTTACATTCTGCACGGCCGTGTCTCAGTGAGGAGCTCGCGACACGGCCGTGTCAACGGGAACAGCTCTCGTGAACAGTCCCTTGGAAAGTCCCTTGAGAAGTCCGCGGTGCACCGAGATGCACCCGCTTATCTACCCTCGTTGGGCTTGCTCTCTTCTCGCTCTTTTCGACGAAGAGGCTCGAGTGCTGTACCGGTCCGAGCCTGCAGTGACGCTAGGGAGTCCTCCCAATGTCCCCTGTCCATTGTTGCCGTCGAACGTCGACCGGCGAGGTTGCTTCTGCACGTGCGCCATGTCAACTGATGACGCACGCACCCCCTGCCGGGAATGCACTCTGTGGTGTCGGTCGCTGGTGGAACAGCACGTGCTCGCAGGGGAATTTGAGGCACAACAATGGCAAGTATATCGTGACACAGATCTCAGCTACGTCGTTTATGATTGCCTTACATTCATTTCTTATTATGCCAATATTGGCGCATATCAAGTGGCCAGAACAGCCAGGGCAGCACCGATACATAGGCGATACATAGGTACGGTGAACATGACTAGAGGTCGTGAAGAAATGCTTCGCATTTAAAATGTATGCAAAAGTGTCATTCCCACCGAACATTCTGAACGTTGCCCTTCTTGGCATTGAAGTGAGCTTTGTCGGAGCTTGCTTCTTCCCTGCTTCAGAGGGCTACACGCCACCAATTATTTCACGCGCCATGTATTTTACCATATTAATACTTTGAAATTTGCCTGATTTCTTTCAACTTCCTCGACATTATTAAGGTATTGTAGCGTCTTCTTAATATTGTTACGGTTGAACAGTGGGCGATGTTTATTTACAGGGCAAGGTTGGCGATGATCAAGCGATGATGGCTCCGATCCGCTGCACACCAGCTAACGTCGTCCTCTTCTTCGTTTCTCCCTCGACCATGGCGCGTTACATTCCCCCATTCGCAGACGAAGCCCATCCTGGGGTGTCAAGGCTGAGCGGTAGGGTGATACCGCTTGAGGCGTGCAACGTGCACAACTTGGGTAGTGCTAGATCGGCGTCCTTGTGACCTTACACGTGCGACCACGTACGTTAGATCAGTGATTCGGTCTATGATTGTGAAAGGACCGATATACTGAGCCAAGAATTTTTGGCATAACCCACGCTTCCGTTGTGGAGTTCACAGCCAGACCAAATCACCCTTTTGGAATGAGATCGCGTCGTGGCGACGGTCATATCGCTCCTTGGAACGGTGCTGTGATGCCAGAGTAAGTAGACGAGCGATATGGCGGGCTTCCTCTGCACGGCACAATGTTTCGGCAACGGAATCCTCAGCGTGGAATGTGAACGGGAGGATAGTATCGAGGGAGCTCCTTGGCGATCGCGCGTATAGCAGGTAGAAAGGGCTGAAGTTTGTGGCTTTGTGTTTGGTCGTATTATAGGCATAGGTGATATACGGCAAGGTTTCATCCCAGTTCTTGTGGTTGGATGACACATAGATAGCCATGTGGAGCGCTTGTAGGTCGCTTGTGGCGCGGGTACCTATCGCAGCTCGACACATATTGTTTTGTAGAGTGTCGCATCTTAGGCCAGTAGAAACGTTTCTGTATTCGATGCAAGGTACGAATGAAGCCGAGGTGTCCTGAAGTCGGATCATCATGCATGACACGCAGAACGTCACAATGCAGACTTTCTGGAACAACGAGTAAATAACACGCACCGCTTCTTGAGTAATTTGTCTTGTATAGGAGTCCATCGCGAATACAAAAGCGACTACTGGCTTTGGGACTATACGCATCGGCAAACAGCGGTTCTAAAGAAAAGTCATTGCGCTGTTCCCTCTCGAAGATGGCAGCGTTAGGAAACGTATCGGAGACAGCAGCAAAGCAGTTGTCGAGTGAGTCAGGGTCATCCTCTGTAGTGGACAAAGGAAGGCGACATAGACAATCCGCGTCGGCATGGCGTCTTCCACTTTTGTACACAACAGCGATGTCATATTCTTGGAGCCGCAAAGCCCAGCGGTCTAGGCGGCCAGACGGGTCACGGAGCGTAACAAGCCAACATAAGGAATGATGGTCGGTTACGATCGTGAACAGTCGCTCGTAGAGGTAACAACGAAACTTCTGTACGGTGAATGCAGCCGCTAAGCACTCTAATTCTGTCACTGTGTAATTCTTTTCTGCCTTGCTCAGAGAACAACGAGCATAAGCGACGACATGCTCTGCATTGTTACGGCGTTGAACCAACACCCCTCCGATACCGATACCGCTGGCGTCACTGTGTACTTCAGTAGGGGTGGATGGAGTGAAGTGACGAAGAATAGGTTTCGATGTCAACAGAAATTTCAGTTGAGAAAGCGCCACGTCGCACTCAGGTGTCCACTCGTATGGGCTGTCCTTTCGTAAGAGACTGGTCAACGGGCAAACAACGTCCGCGAATCTGGGCACAAAACGTCGGAAGTAGGAGCATAACCCCAGAAAGCTCCGCAGCTCTTTCAGAGACAGGGGTGGTTTAAAGGCGCTGACTGCCTCTATCTTGCGGGGGTCCGGCCGGATACCATCTTGTCTACCAGATGGCCTAAAACCAACGCCTGCCGTTCACCAAACTGGCACATTTTAGAATTCAAAACCAAGCCGGCCTTCTTGACGCAGTATAGAACGAGATTGAAACGGGAGTTATATATGCTCTTCGAATGTATGTCCGAATATGACGACGTCGTCTAGATAGCATAGACACAGCTCCCAATGGAGACCACGAAGAATCGAATCGATAAATCTTTCAAATGTAGCGGGAGCATTGCAAAGCCCAAACGGCATGACATTAAATTTATACAATCCGTCTGGCGTAACGAATGCGGTCTTCTCCTTGTCGTCGGGGCGCATAGGAATCTGCCAATATCCTGATTTTAGATCTGTTGAAGAAAAATAAGAAGCCGAATGCAGGCAATGAATGACGTCGTCTATCCGAGGTAACCGGTATACATCCTTTTTGGTTTTGGCGTTTAATCGTCTTTAATTAATGCAAAACCGCCAAGATCCATCTTTCTTCTAGACTAAAATGACAGGCGCCGCCCACGGACTGCACGGCTGTTCAGTAACATCTTTCTATAGGATATCCTGAACTTGTTCAGAAATAACTTTCCGCTCCTTCGACGACACTCGGTAAGGTTTCTGCCGGATCGGATGAGCAGAATCTGTTTCGATGCTGTGCTGGGTTCGAGAAAAAGGCAAAGATAGCGACCTCTCGTTTCCGCAGAAATCAAAGACGGAGGCATGTTCTTCCAATAGCTGCACCAATATTTGTCGCTCGTGCGACCGCAGCGCTTTGTTAACCATACCGAGAATCTGCGACTCGTAGGATCTGCTGCACTTGCACATGGCCTGGCGTTTTTCGTTTCCTTCGTTGTTAACGGCAGCGATAGAGTTTCCGGTGACATCATCGAACACGGCGAGCTTCATTCCTCGAGGAAGTATGCCCGGCACTGGAGAGCAGTTGGGCGCCCACAGGGACGTGGCTCCGTCATTAACTGATACAATACGACGCGGCACTAATATGTCCTTCTTAGCGCACTGAGCAGTCATTGCGCTGTTCCCTCTGGAAGATGGTAGCGTCAGGAAACGTGTCGGAGACAGCAGCAAAGCAGTCGTCCAGTGAGTCAGGGTCATCCTCTGTAGTGGACAAAGGAAGGCGAGATATACAACCCGCGTCGGCATGCATCTTCCACTTTTGTACACAACAACGAAGTCATATTCTTCGAGCCGCAAAGCCCAGCGTGCTAGGCGGCCAGACGGGTCACGGAGCGTAACAAGCCAACATAAGGAATGATGGTCGGTTACGATCGTGAACAGTCGCTCGTAGAGGTAACAACGAAACTTCTGTACGGTGAATGCAGCCGCTAAGCACTCTAATTTTGTCACCGTGTAATTCCTTTCTGCCTTGCTCATAGAACAACTTGCATAAGCGACGACATGCTCTGCATTGTTACTGCGTTGGACCAACACCCCTCCGATACCGATTCCGCTGGCGTCACTGCGTACTTCAGTAGGGGTAGACGGATTGAAGTGACGAAGAATACGTTCCGATGTCCACATAAATTTGAGTTGAGAAAACGTCGCGTCGCACTCAGATGTCCACTCGTATGGGCTGTCCTTTCGTAAGAGGCTGGTCAACGGGCAAACAACGTCCGCGAATCTTGGCACAAAACATCGGAAGTAGGAGCATAACCCCAGAAAGCTCCGCAGCTATTTCAGAGACTGGGGTGGTTTCAAGGCGCTGACTGCATCTATCTTGCGGGGGTCCGGCCGGATACCATCTTTGTCTACCAGATGACCTAAAACCAACGCCTGCCGTTCACCAAACCGGCACATTTTAGAATTCAAAACCAAGCCGGCCTTCTTGACGCAGTATAGAACGAGATTTAAACGGGAGTTATGCTCTTCGAATGTATGTCCGAATATGACGACGTCGTCTAGATAGCATAGACACACCTCCCATTGGAGACCACGAAGAATCGAATCGATAAATCTTTCAAATGTAGCGGGAGCATTGCAAAGCCCAAACGGCATGACATTAAATTTATACAATCCGTCTGGCGTAACGAATGCGGTCTTCTCCTTGTCGTCGGGGCGCATAGGAATCTGCCAATATCCTGATTTTAGATCTGTTGAAGAAAAATAAGAAGCGGAATGCAGGCAATGAATGACGTCGTCTATCCGAGGTAACCGGTATACATCCTTTTTGGTTTTGGCGTTTAATCGTCTATAATTAATGCAAAACCGCCAAGATCCATCTTTCTTCTTGACTAAAATGACCGGCGCCGCCCACGGACTGCACGGCTGTTCAGTAACATCTTTCTGTAGCATATCCTGAACTTGTTCAGCAATAACTTTCCGCTCCTTCGACGACACTCGGTAAGGTTTCTGCCTGATCGGATGAGCAGAATCTGTTTCGATCCTGTGCTGGGTTCGAGAAAAAGGCAAAGATAGCGACCTCTCGTTTCCGCAGAAATCAAAGACGGAGGCATGTTCTTCCAATAGCTGCACCAATATTTGTCGCTCGTGCGACCGCAGCGCTTTGTTAACCATACCGAGAATCTGCGACTCGTAGGAGCTGCTGCACTTGCACATGGCCTGGCGTTTTTCGTTTCCTTCGTTGTTAACGGCAGCGATAGAGTTTCCGGTGACATCGTCGAACACGGCGAGCTTCATTCCTCGAGGAAGTATGACCGGCACTGGAGAGCAGTTGGGCGCCCACAGTGATGTGGCTCCGTCATTAACTGATACAATACGACGCGGCACTAATATGTCCTTCTTAGCGCGCTGAGCGGTGAGTGGCTGAACAATGGCGTCAAAGGAAGTTACAGCAGAGACGTTAGTGAATACGGTGACAGATCTCATTGACCATGGCGGCAATATTAATTCATCCGAAACAAACAGTGTATCCTCCGTGGGCTAGAGCTCCTATCTAAGGTCAGGCACTATCTCACTATTGACAGAAAGACAAGGGCCGTGTCCGTCAAGAAAAACATGACATTGGACAGCTGAGTTGCGTCGTCCCAGCGGTTATAGTTGCTCACCCGTTTGTAGTGTGTGAGCCACTCGTCAACATCCTCGCCAGATTTGCCTCCGAAGGTGCGAGGCTCTATCAACTGCTGACGCTGCCAGCGACCGGTCGCGCTTGAAGTAAGGACCGAAGGGGCCACTGTAACTGGTGCGGGCTCTGCAGCTGCAGGACTTGGTACATTTCGGGTTCCGCCTTCACCGCGAGACATCTCGACCACCGATGGTAACGGGGGCAGTCCAGCAAGCCGGCAGCTTCGTCGTAGGTCTGGAGGTTGAGGGACCGTGTTGCTAAATCGAATACCCAGCACCTCCACCACAAACTTACGGTTAAACAGTGGCCGATGTTTATTTACAGGGCGATGATGGCGTCGATCCGCTGCACACCAGCTAACGTCGTCCTCCTTCGTTTCTCCCTCGACCATGGCGCTTTACGATATGTTTTCTTAGCACCTGGCTGTTGGATTGCCTCTGACTGGATGGTGTGCCAACCGATTTGTTTGCATCTACATCGTCATGCCAACCGATTGGTTTACATCTACATCGTCAGTACTCTAGTTCAACACCAATCATCTTCATCGTCAGTAATCTAGTTCAACACCAATCACTAGTGTTCTACAGGGTTTACAACTGGCCTTTCGAAAACGGTGCGAGGATGGTTCGAATGTGTGCTTCGTAATATCGAAAACAATGTGGTTGATCCCTCTGTCATAGGAATCGGTATAACACGTGAGGCGTCTATTCGCGAAGTTGTGGAATGCATAAGCGACAATACGGCGAATCGAGGGGCGGGAGAAGCTTTGCGTACTGCGAACATGCGAACACGTTACAAGTAGACATCAGCAACCCCTCGACACGGCACAGGGATCTACGACAGTTGTGCGAGTGGTAAAGTTCTCGAACGACTCACACTGCACCGGAAACAGTGAATTGCATGCGGAGAGCCCTGCGCAAACCTGGCATAAACAAGGAGCGTCCGCTAAGGGTGACACCTTGCAAGCGAACCCGAGCGGGTTCTCAATGAATTGTTTTGTGAAAACATAGCCCGCCGCAACGAAAGGCCAAGCATTTGCTCGTTGACGGTCATCCTTGTGTTCCTTGAGCAGTGCGCATCGCAAATCTACACACCTGGCCACGCAAGACAAAATTTGTAGTGGCCGCATGCGTACGTCTCTCGAGGAACGCACCGTCACGACGCCTCCACGGCCCTAACTTCCGGTGCGGTTGAAGCGCAAAGACAGCGCCTCCTCTATTTTTTTCAATGCCAGTCGGATGCGTCCGATCCGACTGGTCACCACCCTCTCCGTCGACTCTTTCCTACCCTTTCCCGTCTACTAGCTCTCGCCCCTGCTTAACGGTCGGAGGGGGAGAGTACCATCTATACGGCGCGTCATGGCAGCTGATGGAATATTTTTTGATAAGTTGTTCCTCTATGCGCTCGGCGGCGCTTTGAAACGTTCTTGATTGCTACGCTAGGCTGTCACACTGAGTGCTAACGAGACTCGATGTTTGCTGATGGCGCGCCTCCGTTCCGCTGGAAGCGGCGTGGCGCAACGTGCGCTTCCGATGGAAATTTATTTCGACAACGCTGCTGCGCGTCGGCTTTGAAATATGCTACACGAGTGTCTAGTGGCATTGTATGGATATGCAATAGCAACTTTTTGGGGGCGAAGCTCCTTAAGGTTTGGGCCTGTCCGTCCGTTGTTCCTAGTAGCGCGTTACCTTCAAAGAAATGAATGATGCTACGTGTGGGAGGCGCGCCCTCGACGCGTGTCTCCCGGCGCGCGAGCTCTCTCGCTCTTCTATCTGCTGTCTTGTGTGAGAGAGAGAGACATAGAGAGCGAAAGGCGCGCGTTGACTATGGAAACGCTCTTTCTTCGACGAACGCGCTACCAGCTCGCAAAGAAGGAGAACGCGCCCTCACCCGCGAGAGACAACGTTGACGCAGGCAGCATCTTCTAGCGAGTTTCTTGACTGAAAAATACCGACTTCTCGCGCTGGAGAACCGTTCACCGGCCACCCATATATATATATATATATATATATATATATATATATATATATATATATATATATATATATATATATATATATATATGCACAGGATGTTGACTCGCAATGAAGTGCCGGTGGGAGATTTCACTTGTGCGTAGTTGAACCATAAGGATTCGTAGCGTGCGCGTTAACTAAATTAATCCGGAACTCGGAACGATCTACGATGAACATCCGGAGCATCGCCCACTCATCATCATTCACTCCGTGGATATGCTGTGAATGTTTTTAAATGGCGTTGCGGCTCTTCGCCGCGAAAAAGGGAAAATTTCCACGACAGGCACTGATCAGTTTGAAATGATAGTTTACATTTAGTTACAACTTCAAATAACTTGCTTTGAAGTACCTTTCGCACAGCCTTTCGGTACGCGCTATCAGTATATGTAGCGTCACAGAGAGTTGGTGCTGTAACCTCGAGGTGACTACGCCACCTCCATTTGTAATGCGAGGCCTTTCTTTTCGAACTTCGACCACTTCGAGCGTATTTATCTATCCATCTAGGCGCCTACGTCTTGGGCTCTCGCGGCCGTCACCAGAATTAATAACCAATGTACCAAAATCGGCATGGTGCGACATCTGTTCATGACGAACATAAATGACAGGTCGTAACGTGAAGGTCATTACATGCATGTCATGAACGAGATTATTTACATGCCACGACCACGGTGCTCTCACGGCCTTTCATTATTATGACCAGTCATAATTAGTTAGGTGTGACATAACTTTACGACCATCGTAAATTAGAGGTGTTAACATGAAAATCATGTTATGCAGGCCATGCACGGCATGATTTAGATGCCTCGCTCATTCGGCTGTCGTGGCCGGTTGGTTAATATGACATGCACCAAAATTATCGCTGTCCCGAGCGTCGTCGCCCCGGCTGACGCGGTTGCTGTACACGTGCGACCGCCGCTGTCAGGACACCTCGAAAGACGCTGATTCCGCACTTGGGGTTACGCTATTTCCTGCTATTTGGACCACACCGTCTACACGCGAAAAATAATGTTCGTGAACAAGGCGCCTGGAAACAATGAACGTGGTAACGTAGAGCGCTTGGTACGTTAGCGATAAGCAGGGATCAGCGGAACGACGACTGCGAAATGCGAATAAAGCTACCGTGTGGTGACTCGATGCCACAAAGCTGCGGATCCTTCAAGCGCCGCTTTATATTGTCGCAAACGCAAAAAGCGCCACGTAGATCATACAGAGAGAGGTACCAAGGAAGAAGTGGGAGGGAATAAATCTGACAGGTGCGTTGTAAAGGAGGGGGCGCAGCGTCTACCGCGTCGCCGAGGCAACGAAGGCGACGCGCTCTCTGACGCACATGTAACGCAAGCGTCCGTACCCTCTAATATGCGTCGTACAACGGCTACTCCTTGAACCAAGGTGGACCGACAGTTCCTATTGAGGAACAAGCGTTTGCACTGGCATTGAAAAAAAAACACAGGAGGCGCTGGTAAAGACTACCGAAGCGCTGACTGCCGGCGCGATTTAGCACGACAGTCTGCTTCACTCTAGCTATCGTTCCTAGATGGCGGTACCACAGCAGCGAGCCTAAGCGAAGCAAGAGTGCAGTATAAGGTGAAAATTTAAGAGCAGTTTTTTTTCTTAAAGGCTATTCGCCTGGTGTGCGACCGATGGCTTCGCTGCGAACGGCGCCTGTATGACGTCAGAGCGGGGATTCGCGCGCTTTCGTCTGCTACGTAGGCCCAGCGCCGTGTTGAAGCCACCGTTGCGGTAAATCTCAACAAAAACGCAGTTCAGTTGGCTATCTCGCGTATGGTGGCTACCGACGCTGTTCGAACAACCGTGGGTCTGCTTTTAACGTTCATTTAGAACTACGGCTCTTTGTTTTTTAGAACTGCGGCCGCTTGTCTCCGCGGCGAGTGCTGCGCAATGGTGAAGTACTGCTCTGTGCCTCAGTGTACTTCGTCCGCTCGTGAAAGAGGCGTTAGCTTTCACAACTATCCTAAGGACCCAAAGCTGAAGAAGAATTGGATGGTAAAGCTCAGAATGGGAAAGCGCCCCACGCCTTCATCCACCGTGTGCAGCTAAATTAATCCGGAACTCGGAACGATCTGCCCCGCCACGGTGGTCTATTGGCTATGGTACTCGGCTGCTGATCCGAGGGTCGCGGGATCGAATCCCGGCCGCGGCGGCTGCATTTCGATGGAGGCGAAATGTTGAGGCCCGTGTGCTGTGCGATGTCAGTGCACGTTAAAGAACCCCAGGTGGTCGAAATTTCCGGAGGCCTCCACTACGGCGTCTCTCATAATCAGAACTGGTTTTGGGACGTTAAACCCCACAAAACAACTCGGAACGATCTACGATGAACATCCGGAGCATCGCCCACTCATCATCATTCACTCCGTGGATATGCTGTGAATTTTTTTAAATGGCGCTGCGGCTCTTCGCCGCGAAAACGGGAAAATTTCCACGACAGGCACTGATCAGTTTGAAATGATAGTTTACATTTAGTTACAACTTCAATAACTTCCTTTGAAGTACCTTTCGCACAGCCTTTCGGTACGTGCTGTCAGTATATGTAGCGTCACAGAGAGTTGGTGCTGTAACCTCGAGGTGACTACTTCACCTCCATTTGTAATGCGAGGCCTTTCTTTTCGAACTTCGACCACTTCGAGCGTATTTATCTATCCATCTAGGCGCCTACGTCTTGGGCTCTCGCGGCCGTCACCAGAATTAATAACCAATGTACCAAAATCGGCATGGTGCGACATCTGTTCATGACGAACATAAATGACAGGTCGTAACGTGAAGGTCATTACATGCATGTCATGGACGACATTATTTACATGCCACGACCGCGGTGCTCTCACGGCGTTTCATTATTATGACCAGTCATAATTAGGTGTGACATAACCTTACGACGATCGTAAATTAGAGGTGTTAACATGAAAATCATGTTATGCAGGCCATGCACGGCATGATTTAGATGCCTAGCTCATTCGGCTGTCGTGGCCGGTTGGTTAATATAACATGTACCAAAATTCTCGCTGTCCCGAGCGTCGTCGCCCCGGCTGACGCGGTTGCCGTGCACGTGCGACCGCCGCTGTCAGGACACCTCGAAAAACGCTGATTCCGCACTTGGGGTTACGCTATTTCCTGCTATTTGGACCACACCGTCTACACGCGAAAAATGATGTTCGTGAACAAGGCGCCTGGAAACAATGAACGTGATAACGTAGAGCGCTTGGTACGTTAGCGATAAGCAGCGATCAGCGGAACGACGACTGCGAAATGCGAATAAAGCTACCGTGTGGTGACTCGATGCCACAAAGCTGCGGATCCTTCAAGCGCCGCTTTAGATTGTCGCAAACGCAAAAAGCGCCACGTAGATCATACAGAGAGAGGTACCAAGGAAGAAGTGGGAGGGAATAAATCTGACAGGTGCGTCGTGAAGGAGGGGGCGCAGCGTCTGCCGCGTCGCCGAGGCAACGACGGCGACGCGCTCTCTGACGCACATGTAACGCAAGCGTCCGTACCCTCTAATATGCGTCGTACAACGGCTACTCCTTGAACCAAGGTGGACCGACAGTTCCTATTGAGGAACAAGCGTTTGCACTGGCATTGAAAAAAAAACACAGGAGGCGCTGGTAACGACTACCGAAGCGCTGACTGCCGGCGCGATTTAGCACGACAGTCGCTTCACTCTAGCTATCGTTCCTAGATGGCGGTACCACAGCAGCGAGCCTAAGCGAAGCAAGAGTGCAGTATAAGGTGAAAATTTAAGAGCAGTTTTTTTTCTTAAAGGCTATTCGCCTGGTGTGCGACCGATGGCTTCGCTGCGAACGGCGCCTGTATGACGTCAGAGCGGGGATTCGCGCGCTTTCGTCTGCTACGTAGGCCCAGCGCCGTGTTGAAGCCACCGTTGCGGTAAATCTCAACAAAACGCAGTTCAGTTGGCTATCTCGCGTATGGTGGCTACCGACGCTGTTCGAACAACCGTGGGTCTGCTTTTAACGTTCATTTAGAACTACGGCTCTTTGTTTTTTAGAACTGCGGCCGCTTGTCTCCGCGGCGAGTGCTGCGCAATGGTGAAGTACTGCTCTGTGCCTCAGTGTACTTCGTCCGCTCGTGAAAGAGGCGTTAGCTTTCACAACTATCCTAAGGACCCAAAGCTGAAGAAGAATTGGATGGTAAAGCTCAGAATGGGAAAGCGCCCCACGCCTTCATCCACCGTGTGCAGCAAACACTTCGCGGACAGTAACTTCTGCTACCCACCGTACGCGCCACTCTTCGGTAAGTTTGTGACCGTGTTTAAGCGCCTCGCCAATACTTAAAGGAGTACTGACACGATTTTGCGGCGGCGCAAAATACACATTTTTCGTTTCCTAGCCATGTATTGTTAACGCATTCCGCACACGGAAGCCAGGAAAACACGTACAAAATATTTTAATTTGGCTTTAAAGTTTTCGTCGCCCAGCACAGCAAGCCAGCCCCATTGCAATGGACACTACGATGACGCATGAACACGGGCTCTTAAAAATCGCCGAAATCGCTGTCAGAGTCACTGGACGACCGTGAAATTGCCGTTGTTTGCGTGCCTCAGGTGTAACTGACCAAAGACGACAGAGTTGCAGCGACGCTATGAAGAATTTCTGTCCCTACGTGACTCAGACGTCGTCCGACTATGTTGATACGTCACTAGGAAACCGCCCCCTCGAAATCGAAACCGAAAGTCAGCTTTTAAGGGAGCCGTATTAAAAATATATTCATTGAATTGCGGGGCACCATGACACTGTTTTGGGGGTTCTCCACGCCGGTGCTTTCGTTTACAGCAACAATACGAGAATGTCGAAAATTCGTGTCAGTACTCCTTTAAGCCGTTTATTGCACGCAGGCTATAAGCATAGGCGACTTACACCAGGTGTGGTGCCGTCCCACAACCTGCCGCGAAGGCCCCTAGACAAGGAGCCGACGACGCGGCCTCCGAATCGCCTCGCGGGTAAGCGCGCCTCGTGAGCTCAGCTGAGCGGCGCAGGATGTATGAGACTACGGCTGCGTCTGGATGGTGTACATACGTATTTTACCTACGAAGCCACGAAGTCACCTACGAAGTCTCTTTTCATTTGTAGAAATAGAAATGGTGCCACAATTAAATATTTCATGGTGCCAACATTAAACATTCAAACTAGTCTCAATAGTGAACTTGCCTCTTAATTTAGAAACATTAACACAATGCAAAAGGCGATATGAGCTCGACACCAACTGCAGACCAGCAGTGAACATAAATTCTATGTTATGTTACACGTTGACTTTGCCTCACCCTGCTTTGCACGAGCAGCGAGCATTGGCCACTTCACTGCTGTCGATCACGACAGAGACGTTGTGCGGTGGGTTGGTGAGTCCACTTGTTTGGAGGACGAGAGCGGCGACGGTGATGCGACCTCCGCTGACGGCCTCGACCGCGCATTCAACAACGTGGCCTGCATCGTACACCGCCTCGCCCTCGATGAGACACCGCGACGTTTCGCAAGCTTTATCTACATACTTGTAGATGCTCGAGAACGGCACGCTTACTGTAATATCGAAAGAAACACCCAAACTAATTAGTATCGTACGGCGGAAACAAGATAACGAGCGCGAACACTCACACATAGTTTCCCTTTCTTAAGCAATGCGGTCGGTGGCATCGGCGCACTCGTCGGCCATCCGGGGGATTTCTTGGCCCTGTCGATTGGGCCGCAACTAAAACAAGTTCAAGATTACACTCGAAAACAATCGTTGCAGGCGTTCGTTGACCGTCGCGAGGCTGTTCGTTCGACAAAGTTCTCACCTGAAGCAGACGGTACGCGTACAGGAGCAGCGGCTGCTGCAGCGCGGTTGAAATCGGAGTCCCCGCTCTGACGTCACACGCGAGAGGGCGCCACTCCAAGATCTCGAGGCCAATAGTTCACTGTACTAAACGCTTTTACTTTAACCGGACGAGAAATAAATGCAAATTTAATGCTGTAGTGAACGTGTGAGGCCCATGTGTTCCCTATGTGAGCGATGCTGCAGTGGTGTATCGGTTGAGGTTCCAGCTCCTTTCTTCAAATCCCGTGTGAACGTGGGTTCGAGCCCGCCTGGGTGGAACTTCTGCATTGTGAATGTCTATTATTTTAAATGCGAAGCATTTCTTAGCCAACTTCTGCGACTTTGAGCGTATCTATCTATCTATCTATCTATCTATCTATCTATCTATCTATCTATCTATCTATCTATCTATCTAGCCGCCTACGACTTTGTGCTCTTCCTGGCCGTGTCGTTTATGGTATTTATAAGAAAGTTCGTATGCCACAACATCACTGCATGAAGAACATAATTGGCAGGTCATAACATGAAAATCATGACATGCATATCATGAACGGCAT
Source organism: Hyalomma asiaticum (assembly GCA_013339685.2). NCBI lineage: Eukaryota > Metazoa > Arthropoda > Arachnida > Ixodida > Ixodidae > Hyalomma > Hyalomma asiaticum. The sequence continues at coordinate 80,651,364 of CM023487.1, read as the reverse complement.
GATTTACATGCCACGGTCTTTGTGCCCTCCCGGCCATTTCATTAATGGGATGTATACGAAAATTGCTATGTCACCACATGGCTGCATGAAGAACCTAAATGGCAGGTCATAACATGAAAATCACGACATGCATGTCATTAGCGGCATGATTTACATGCCATGGTCTTTGCGATCTCCTGCCGTTTCGTTAATAGGATGTATAGGAAAATTGGTATGCCACAACATGACTGCATGACGAAGATAAATGACAAGTCATAACTTGAAAATTATGACATGCATGTCATCAGCGACATGATTTGCATGTCATGTTCTTTGTGCTCTCCTGGTCGTTTCGTGAATGGGATGTATACGAAAACTGGTATGCCAAAACATGGCTGCATGACGAACATAAATGACTTGTCATAACATGAAAATCACGACCTGCATGTCATATGCGGCATATGATTTACATGCAACAGTCTTGGTGCTCTCCTGGCCGTTTCGTTAACGGGATGTATACGAAAATTGGTATACCACGACATGGCTGCATGGCGAAAATCACTGATCATAGGATAAAAATCATGACACTTATGTCATGAGCAGCGTCATTTACATGCGACGGTCTTGGTGCTCTCCTGGCCGTTTCGTTAATGGGGTGTATACGAAAATTGGTATGTCACATGATGGCTCCATGCAGAACATAAGTGACTGGTCATAACATGAAAATAATGAGACGCATGTCATGAGCGGAATGATTTAAATGCGATGGTCTTGGTGCTCTCCCGGCCGTTTCAATAATGGGATGTATACAAAAATTGGTATGTCACAACATGAAGATCATAAATAACAGGCCATAACATGAAAATCATTGCATGCATGTCATGAGCGGCATGGTTTACATGCCACAGTCATGGTGCTCTTGCAGCCGTTTCGTTAAATTCGTATCTACGAAAATCGGTATAGCGAGAGAGCAATGCAGATCCATTTTACGTTCCTAATGCGTGCTTCGCATTTCCTTGATTCCCACTGCATGTGGGATCTGACGTCTTTTTAGGGGCGAATCTCCTTAAGGTTTGGGTCTGTCCGTCCGTTGTAGTAGCGCGTTACCTACTAGGAACGCGCTACTAGGAGGGCGCGTGTGGGAGGCGTACCTCCCGGCGCGTGAGCACTCTCACTCTTCCATCTGCTGTCTTGTGAGAGAGAGAGAGAGAGACAGAGAGAGCGAAAGGCGCACGTTGACTATGGAAAGGCTCTTTCTTCGATGAATGCGCTACTAGCTCGCAAAGAAGGAGAACGCGCCCTCACCCGCGAGAGACAAGCTTGACGCAGGCAGTGCCTTCTAGCGAGTTTTTAAAGACGATAGTCTTTCTTGGGGAACTTCAACGTAGAAATTTTGGTCTGTGTGTGTGTGTGTGTGTCCTGCTGCGAAAGGTTAACCCCATCCTAAACGACCGCCCATCTTGCGACCACCCAGTTGCGTTCATACTTCTGATCACAATCGACCGAAAAGCAAATATTGCGCATATCTGAGGCGCAACATCAATACGAAAGTTTTAGGCGGTGTGTTCCTTTAGTAGAAAATCATAGATGCTTAATTCTAAAGACCCTAGAGCTTGTTAGGATGCCCAAAGCGGACGTTTCCTACGCAGTTCTGCGTACTAGGCAAGCTTCTTGCGTTTCCCGGTATCATGGCCAGATGGCGCCCATATCTCACGCTCGTGCCGAGCGCGTAGCACAAGGCAGCGGAACGGCCGCCCGCCACTCCGGCCGGTCCCTTTCTCTCCTCGCGCCTCGTCGTTTTCTCTCTCGCTTGCGCGAATCCTCGGGGAAATAGAAACACGCGAACCGGGACTCATGTAGTATGGCCGGTATAAGACTATCGTCTTTCGAAGACATTTGCAGCGAAGCACGGAGATACGCGGCCATTTTTTTTATTGAAAAATACCGAGTGCTCGCGCTGGAGAACCGTTCACCGGCCACCCATATATACATATAGGCACTGGATCTTGACTTGCAATGAAGTGCCGGTGGGACATTTCACTTGTGCGTAGTTGAACCATAAGGATTCGTTGCGTGCGCGTTAACTAAATTAATCCAGAACTCGGCACGATCTACGATGAACAGCCGGAGCTTCGGCCACTCATCATCATTCACTCCGTGGATGTGCTGTGAATTTTTTTTTTCAGATATCCACTTCCTCTACTCAAGGAGGTCACAGATTTCTTGGTGGACTCCGGCATGAAACAGTTTCGTGTTAAAACATTTTAGACGCAAATTTATGCGTCTTCTACAATATCGGGAATAATGCGGCAACGCGTTATGACATGTGTGCAAAAGCCGACGCGTTTCGCCGCTTGTCAGTTTTGTCCGTCGACCGACGACTGCTCACGCCGCTATCACTCTGCAATGTGATTTGCTTTTCTTTGCTTGGCGCATGTTCGCCCAATAAACAGTTTAACTGACGACTTCAGTTCTGCGTGCTTCAGCGTCACGATCACATGACACGAAACGCGTGACGTGAAACGCGTCGGCTTTTATGCACACGTCGTAACGCGTTCTTGCATTATCTCTGAAATTACAGAAGACACTCAAATGTTCGCGTCAAGCATGCAGTGTTTCAAGAACGGTCGACACGGTTCCCGACGCGACACGCACACTAAACGCGACCTGCGCTGCGCGTAACAAAAAGTGATAACGGCGCTCCCCGTGAAGAACCAAAACAAGCCCGCGTGTCGCAGGATAGTGATAACGGTGTTCCCCTTCAACAAACCAAAACAACCGCACGTGCCAATATTGGTTTCCTAGGTCCTCGAATATATTTTATATGCGAAGTGCGTGTTAGTAGAGTGCATCGAATAAGCGCGTGTCAGTAATTTTGTCATATAGTGTAGCAGCTGCCCTGTAGCGTGGCGACTTGCTGTACAGTCGAGCGCGATTTGAAGATCATCCCGCGACCGTCGACGAAGAACGGCAGCTCCACGGCCCAGAATCCTTTTTCGAGGAGAGGGAGGTATACGGTCAGTTTCCCACCCCTTTTCCCCCGTGTTCCTAAAGCAGTGATCACAGCCATTCCCGAACGCGATGACGCTGCGCCGTCAACGTTTAGTCTCAGAAAATAGAAAAAAGAACGAATAGAAGGAGTGGCGAGTGTGTTGTGCGCGCGAGTTTTGTAGGGGAAAACAGTCAACAAGGCAGACAAAAATGAAAAATCTTGACGTTCAGGATACCTCACAGGCCAGTGAAGAAGAGATGCGGAATAGCCTTAACCTGTCGCTTTCCAGTGTTTGGAAAGTTATACACACAAAGAGTGATTCCTTTTTTTGTGAAAATTATTTCCCATGAATCTTGTTTTTCCTTCAAGTACAGGGATACGTAGCAGTCATATTATTAGCGCACTTAGAGACAATAAATAAACGCTTACTAACGGGCGTAAGTTTGGTTCAGTAACTACTGAATATTTTTTCCGCCTGAGAAGGGGAAGAAAAGAACACTTTTCAAGCAAACAGGGCAGCACAAATTTATGGGCAGTTGTGTGAACGAGTGCTAGGCACTCTAATAAAAAAGGTAGTGCTTCTCCGCCTTCATGCTCTGTAGTTGTACACAAATACTGCTTTTTTAGTAAAATACGACACAGCAAATGCTCACTTATTATAAGTGTTACTGTATGTATTCTGAGGAATAATTTCGTAGACGAATGTGAAATGTGAACATTATTCACGTCTTGATTACTAGTTAATAAGGCGTTGTTTAAAGGGTTGACTGTGTTCGGCTTTCCGCTTGCGTTCATCACCCTTACTGACAGTTCAATCTCTCATTTTATGTGTGCCAGTGACAACCGTGAAAAACAAGATTAAGTGGCTGCGCGACTACTTTGTCAAGGAGCTCAAGAGGGAGCTGGGCGTGACGGTCAAGAAGTCCGCATACAAGATACCTCCATCCCGAGGCTACGCGTCCCGTTGGGAGCACTTCAGCAAGTGGGAGTTCCTGCGTGAGGTCTTCACTGCCGGCATAGGCTCGCCTCCGGCTCCGAACGGGCCAAGTTCCGTAAGTTGACAGCGCGGAAATTGGTGTGTATGGTAAACCGCTCTACGTAAAGCGCTTGGACGTATAAAGGCCGGTCCCCACTAGCGGCAAAAACGCGCGCGGTGTGTCGCGCGCGGCGAGCGCTTCCGCGGCAAGCGCGCGTCAACAAGTCCCCACTCGCGTTTTGTGGTAAGCGGCGACGATGAAGCCAAGAACGACCTGACGCCCCAACTTGTGTTGTTCCATTCGAAAGGTCTCGCGAAAACGTGAGCTCTAATCAGACGATTTCGTCTTTCGTCGACCATGTATGTCTTTCTAGCGCTACGGCTAGCCACGCTATCAAAAAACTGCTACTGCGAGGATACTTCTTGCTCGGCGTCTCGGTACGGGTAGGCCTAACGAAAACTGCATATAGGTCTGGGCATGGCCTCTGAGATTTTACGACGGCCATGTCACTTTCAAATCTCAGAGGCTGTGTATTATGGTTCTATGCTTGACGGAGAGATGGCGCCACGCGTCGGCACCACCGTCGGCACGCCTCCGCGGCTCCCTTCTGATTGGTGCTTTTTTCGCGGCGGCCGCGGCTGCCGTAAAAAAATGGGTCTCGACCCATTCGAGCGTCTGCCGCGTGTTGCTGCCGCTTTTCACGAATCTCGCCGCTCGCGGCAGCAACGCGCGCCGCGTGCGGCGTGCCGCGCGCGTTTTTGCCGCTAGTGGGGACCGGCCTTAACGCCCTAGCGGGTGTAAAGAACGCACCCACATGCCGCCGCGAAAATGTGGCCGACCACCCAAGGTGTATCGTCCGCTTGGAATTTTTCTATTCTCTGGTACAGGTCAAGAAAAAAGCGCCGTCTCCTCGTCAAAGGACCCTCCTCCAGCCTTTATGTCAACGTGACGCCTCAGTGCCACGCAGAACAGATAAATAATTGCGCGGCACGGAGGCGGTCTTGACACAAACATGGTAGCGCGTGGCTCTGTCACGTTGGCAGCGCCACGGATAACATGGCGAATGGCGCTCTATTGCAGGCGCCCATTGTGTGATAAGCTCATGGGATCAAACTGTTCAACCGAGTAGTTGCTCAAGAAAAAGTTGCGCTTAATATCTTTGCAACCGATAAATATCTCCTCAGTGCCCCAAGGTCGCCCTGGAAATAATTTCGTGCTTTTATCATTTCAATGGTGTACCACCGTGTCATTAAGTTCACGTTGCAGGTACGGACCGCGGCGTACAGGTGATAGTAGAGGCTACAGTGTTATTTCTGAGTCAGGAAAAACGCGTCATTTTTCGTCATTTTGACCACTGATGCATTGTGGCAAGGTATAAAGCTTGGCGAGCTTCCTGCCGCCTATATTACTAGTCAGAAGAGCTCAAGTTTGATAATTACTACCTTTTCTTCGTAAAGCTGCTGCTGGTGCTGCTGCGGGGCCGATCGTCATGAAGCCCATCGCCATCTGCACCGATCGCATCGATGCAGATGCGTACGAATTCTCGGTACTTTTGAATAATATAACTGAACACAGCTGTTGAAGAGAGAGTGTTAGGAATTTTTTTTAGGGGCGAAGCACTTTATGGTCTCGGGCTGTCGGCGTCTTTTGCGTGTCCTGTCGTCACGGTAAATCAAGTCAAACGATGGTCAAAAAAACGAGTCTATAATGGATAAAGCCGGTTGTAAATCAGCTAATATTACATAAACGACTTTAAAACTAAGGAATAGTCAAACTTTACTGATATTAGAAGAAATTTGTTAAACTCGGTTGTGAGAACTGTGCGACTCCATCCTGGAGAATGTGCAGTCAGTGTGTGTGGATACGTGGGCCGATCCTGGAGGCAGTGAACCCAGACAGCATATGCTTAGGGTTGCGTCAAAAGCGACTCTAACAACCTTCTGCTGATGGGCCCGGGCTGTCGGCGTCTAACGTCGTCGTCGTGGGCACTGTAAAGCAAGTCCATTAGCACGGACTAAATTTTCCTTTGGGAAAAACCGCTGCAACACATACTTCGCGCATTCTCATATTCCACGTTGGTGGAGCTGTCATGATTTTTAATAACAGGTAGAGCTCATCTTAAGCTGAGTGAGATACCATGGAGTCATAGAAAACCTCGCGGCCAGATTGATTCATGTGGATAATGATTCGCGATGTGCGGCTACCGTTTAATAGAATCACCAGTGAGTTCCTCCGTGTGTAGAAAGGCTGAGCATTGATGGGGAGTCCAGGCAAGATATTAACGCTAAAGCGTTTCTTGGCTAGGATGGCGATAGCGCGCACCCACCTCCCGTCCGCAAAAAACGTCCGCAAAGCACGTGACCTCTCCCACCGGAAGTGACGCCGGCGTCAACACTCGCCGCAGCGGCAGTCGGCGCGCTCTCCGTTCCACTGCAGCTACCTGTAGCGGCTTGGGGCCGCGTCGCCGCGTTTCTTCGCTGTGTTGGCGAAAGCGCGAGTCGTGCTGCGTAGCGTCGCCGTAGCAACACTCGGCCTCCAAACGCCCCAGCTTGCCCATCGTTCCTCGCCGCCACGCGTGTGAGTTCAATCTCGAATTGAAGACGCCCACGGAGGCCATCACGACGTCGAGATATACGTGCGTCGATCTCGCATTCACCTACAGCCTATACATCGTGCGAGATGTGGTGTATGTCTGCACCTACTTGGATCACAAGGCCATGGTTGTGTTTGTGTACCCCGACCAAAGTACGCCTTCACTGGAGCGATAAGAGGGTGACGACACAGGTCAATGTCTCATGACACCACCCGCAACGCGGCGGCCGTCGTACTACTTCGATATGCCCGAGACCTGCCCAGGCATATCTGCATATACTGCACGGACGACGAAATCGAAGGGGACATGTGAAGTGTCGACAGCACTTTGATGGCATCAACTGATGTAAATAAATAGAACTCGACCTCCCATATAGCCTCATTCTTTATAATACAACTCGGGAACACCAGTTTGCAACACCCCTCCAGAACGACAATCTAGCCAAAATAAACGCTTTCGCGTTCTCATCTCATAAGAATACGCTTTGGGATTATCAATCTTTTTTATGTGCTCCAGCATCCCTTTTATTCCCGCTTTCTATGATCAGCGCTGCAGGGAAGCTTCTCCGAAGCGCATCGCACTTCACTTGAATTAGCCGCCCTTCAAGCACCCCTGATTATGCTCCTTAGGTCCCGTGTAATGCCTTCGTATGGAGACTTCGCGGAGGAGACTCTACACGTTTGTGTAGACTATGATTCAATGTTGCAATTCCAAATGTCTATACGTTGCGCTTTGCGATGACGGACACGCACTCTGTGACTGCTGCCCCAACGAAGAAACGAACTTACATATGGTTTGTAGGTGATCGTAGTAAGCTAGCACTTGGAGAATTCCTTTTCAATATTCTGAGCCACTTGGATGACCGACGTCTGTTCGACGAAATAATCTTACGCCAACTGCAAGAATTCGTAAAGCGGAAAATGAGCATGTGCGTATAGCACATGCTCATCGCATACACCAGCCTGTAGGAACGACTCGCATTGCAGCATCCTTTTTTTGCGGTTGTGTTACTCGTTTTATCTCTGCTTTTTCTAATCACCATTCTCCTACGCTCGCAAACCTCGCACTAGCATCTTTTTAGCCTCCCAGCCGTACCTTTTAGAGAGACTGTCTACCGTCCTTGATCACTCTCCTGTTTTTTCGCTTAATAGAAAGCGTACCTTTCGAAGTATCTCAGAGTGCAGTGGTAATCTGAAAACTGAGTAGAAATTATTGTGACGCGCGATCTGCGAATTTTACATGAATCTAAAAAAATTTTCGAGCGGTAGACAATCCCTTTAACAGCGAAGCTCCTTGAGCCAGCCGTGCGTCCGTCTCAAGGCCGGTCCCCACTAGCGGCAAAAACGCGCGCGGCACGCCGCACGCGGCGCGCGTTGCTGCCGCGAGCGGCGAGATTCGTGAAAAGCGGCAGCAACGCGCGGCAGACGCTCGAATGGGTCGAGACTCATTTTTTTGCGGCCGCCGCGGCCGCCGCGAAAAAAGCACCAATCAGAAGCGAGCCGCGGAGGCGTGCCGACGGTGGTGCCGACGCGTGGCGCCATCTGTCCGTCAAGCATAGAACCATAATGCACAGCCTCTGAGATTCGAAAGTGACATGGCCGTCGTAAAATCTCAGAGGCTATGCCCAGACCTATATGCAGTTTTCGTTAAGCCTACCCGTACCGAGACGCCGAGCAAGAAGTATCCTCGCAGTAGCAGTTTTTTGATAGCGTGACCAGCCGTAGCGCTAGAAAGACGTACTACATGGTCGAGGAAAGGCGAAATCGTCTGATTAGAGCTCACGTTTTCGCGAGACCTTTCGAATGGAACAACACAAGTCGGGGCGTCAGGTCGTTCTTGGCTGCATCGTCGCCGCTTGCCGCAAAACGCGAGTGGGGACTTGTTGAAGGCCCGTGCACACTGGCGGAAAAACGCGCGCGGCGCGCCGCCGGCGGAAAAACGCTTCGGCGGCGACACGGCCACACTGTTCGCGGCGAACCGCGGCGGCAGCGCCGCGAAATCCCCCCTCATCCGAGCGAACGGGCGCGAGAAGCAAGCGAGCCACCGTACGGGTACGAAACGAGCCTCCGGGCGTGTCCGCATGACTCCGCGATGGAGCACGTACGTCACGGACGGGGACGCTCTGATTGGTCTCCTCCCCGGCGGCACGCGGCGTGCCGCGTAAAATCGTGCACAGACCGATCGGCTCGCGGCAAGAGAATCCCTGCCGCGCGGCAGCCTCGGAGGCTCGCGTTTTGCCGCCTGCGGCGCGCCGCGTGCGTTTTTCCGCCAGTGTGCACGTTGCCGCGGAAGCGCTCGCCGCGCGCGACACGCCGCGCGCGTTTTTGCCGCTAGTGGGGACCGGCCTTCACAAAAAGCCAGCCGCACCGCAGCCAGGAGAACCAGCCACGCCACAGCTGTTGCGACACCTGACATTGCCTTGCCTCGCAGCTGTGACGTCACGAGCAAAAAAAAAGATGATTATAGTAATGAAGACAAAGAAGAAGATGATGATGGTGATGATTACCAGGATCATCCACATGCCCATGAGCTTCTCTGCTTCGCTGGCCCTGCGCAATTAGTGCAAGCTGATAATCATTTACCTCTCCCTAACCCTCTTTTGCTACACACGTAATGTAAAAATCTCTGTAGCACGAACTGATGTCCGTTCTTTGCAAAAAAACCAATCTTGTCCAAATTTGTCGCATTCGTTTGAGGAGTAAGCTCGTTCTCTCCAGCTTTCTTGGGGCAGATTGTCGTTCGTGTCGTCAGATTAATTACCCTCTTCACCGACTTGCCGAGGACTACACGCTTTGCTCAGGGGACACCTTAGCATTAGTGATAGGCAAAAAGATGCTCGACAGGTTTTCTACCATGTGAGTACTTGTAGCAGGCTTATCACAGCGCGATGAGAAATTTTTCCACACGAAATTTTTCCACACGAAAGCTAACATATCTAGAGAGAAGCTGGAATCCTTGTCGCGGTATTGCGTGCGGCGACATTCCGTTCGACGATATGCCATCAATTCCATCCTTTATGAATCCTTCTACACAACTTTTCTTTTCATGTCATCATTCACGCAGGGAAACCAGCAGAATTCTCAAGACGAGCCACCACCACTTTCCAATGACGAATGCAGAGAAGCCGAGACGCACTGTTCCGTGCGAGACGTCTCTACGGGCGACACCAGCCCGCAGACACTCACCTCACCACCAAGGAAAGACGCTGCGAGTAGTCCATTACCAGTAACGGCGTCCGTATGCGAGCCAAACATTCCTTCGCTCACGGGCAGGGCCTCGACACCGCCTTTACTACTGAATGGAAGAAAGTTTTCGCGGGATTGTGAGGTATGGAAACAAATACTTTATATCTTTTTCACGTTCCTAGTCATTTTCCCTGGCATAAATACCAGTAATATTAGGTCAATCCAACCTTTTATAAAACACGCAGCAACTGGAATAGCAAAAATAGAAACCAGCACAGTCCTCTCCATATCAGAGAGTAAGTTCCATACTCTTTTTCTTGCAAGGTGATTAATCTGGATGGTGGCCTTGACCCCACCAGAAGGCTAGAAGGCTAATGAGTCCCTAATGTGACTAATGGGCCAGGAAGTAATGAGGTTCTCTGCTAAGGTACCGGCCTGAGCGGACGTGCTTTTCGAGATCTCCTGAACGACAGCAGCAGATAAGGGTTTTTGCATGCATTGAGCTTGTCTTTACTAGTATATCTCGTTAGCATAAACCATATTTGTGGTTATTATTTGGAACGGTTTTTTTTTTGGGTGGGGGGGGGAGTCGGTAACTTTTCTGTGTTTTTTTTGCTTTCTTTTTGTTCCACCACGTGGCTAAGGTGCACGAGTGTTTTGAAGTGTAGGCTATTCATTGACTTTTTGGATCTTATTGGCTTAGGGAAGTGTTTGTAGTACCGAGCGCCTTGCTCTTTAGACAGTGTGATGCTTGTGCTACGAGCGGTCATGGTCAAAAAGCCCCTAAAGTGTTCAGGGTGCGGGGCAGCTGTGAAAATGGAGGCGTGTGCGGAAGAGAAAGTAAAAGAAGCTGACGCCAAATGTACACAGTGCGAGATCGAGGCAAAAATGGAAAAAATGATGGCTGCTGAGAGCGAACTTATGGATGGAATTGCTGAGCTTGAAAGTGCGTTGGCAAAAGAGCAAGTGAAAATGAAGGCCATGGGGGAAAGACTTAGGTAAGCAGAGAAGGGCCTAGCAAAGGTAGTTAAGGTGAACAGAGAAGCAGCAACGGCGAGAATAGCACGGCGCCGACCTCCAGCGCGGGAGAGGCGAAAGGGCAATCAGGTGTGAAAAACACAGGTGCAAAGAGCACGGGGCCCAGCTGGAAGTAGTTTTGCGAGAAGGAGTGGACAATGCAGCAGCTGTGACTCACGCTAAACACCGAGACAGTAGCCAGGTGCAGGTGACTTCACATGGAAAATCTCAGCAGGTTATTATAGCCAGTGATTCCAATTTAGTTCAATACGCCGAGGCGCTCAAAGAGAGGGTGAAAGGCGACAAACGAGTATTGATAGGAAGGTTTGCAGGTGAAAGGGTGGGGTCAGTCATGAGGCAAGCAAGAAAAAAGCTCACATCTGGAGCTCACGGGCGCAACCTCGTGATGATTGCGGAAGGGCTAAAAGACGTCCTCAACAAAGAATCGTCAGGATTAGCGATGACCTTCGCAAAAGGCGTCGACGACATGCGCGCCATCTCCTCCCAGGTGCAGATAGTAGTGTGCACGGTACCGGAAATACCAGTGCGTGATGGCAATCTGCAAAGGGCGGTTGTAGATACAAACAAAGAGATACGACGTACCAGTCGAGAGAAGGGTTTCGAAGCAGTCGAAATGAAGAGGGAGGTGCATAGGGGGGGGGGGGGGATTTCCAAAGAGACAGAATTCACTTCGAAAGAAGGCTTGGTTAGAGGTGGTTTGGCGGCTTGCTGAACAGGCATTAGCTTTTTTGGGAGGCACGCGGGCCCTTCGGAGTCTAGGGTAGTAAGGAACAAAGGAAACAACTAGGGAGCTTTTCGCGGAGGCAGTACTGAGAAAAACCAGAAAAAAGGTAAAAGGAAGAAAAGAGAGATGGCGCGTGCAGCAATTAGGTACATAAACACGCAGGGTGGCAGAAAAAAAAGGCAATATGGTTAGAGATTGAGGAACAGTTATACAGAGAAAAGATAGGCGTTTATGCATTTACAAAAACACACCTTAGAGGCCTGGAAGGTCGACCACATATTGACAATGGTGTTTGGGAAGGGTGCAAAAGGATCATATCAGAAAGAAAAGGAGGGGGTGTTGGAATGCTTATTCATAGCGGAGCCAAATGGGAGAGAGTAAAAGAAACTTGTTCAGAGCACCTCTGGGTTTCGGGCACGGCAGGTGGAAAGCGTAGATATGTGCAGATTACATGTGGACGGAAAATAACTGTAAGGAAAAGCATCTGGAGATAGAGAATTACATAAACACCGATATGAAAGAGTTTGGTCAGTGGGGCCGAAATCATCCTCGTAGGGGACATGAATGACCACAGTCAACGACCTTCACGGATATACAAGCACCAATGGGAGGCTACTTGCTCGATCTCTGCGAGCAACATAGTCTTGAGAAGGTTAACACGTGGTCCAAGTGTGATGGACAGATCACGTGGGAGGTCAGAAAGAATCAATCGAACATTGAATATTGTCTTATGACAGAAGGAATCTGAAAAACTGAGAGAAATGAGAATAGACGAAGACAGGATAAACATCTTGCGTAGTAATCGTAAAAGCAAAGCATTACAACTGGTATATAAAACTGAAAATAATCACGTATAATCAAAGTATGGCAGCTCGTATTTAACCGACAAACAAATAACAAATATACCTGCAAGAGTAGAGGAAGAAGTAGGCAAAGCACCAGGCAAGGACTGGGCTATGTTGAGCTAGTACATGTAATGACGAAAGAAATAAGAAAAGAGAAGAAAACTATTTGCTGGAAAGGAAGGAGAAAGCCTGAAAGAGGGTGGAACAAGGAAATCCGGGAAGCGATCGAAAAGCGACGTGAAGCATCAAGAGAGCACAGACAGGAAAAAGAGAGAAGCGGCCGCAAGCCGAAGTCAACGATAGATGGGAAATGTATTTAGAGAAACGTTCCATTGTACAGAAATTGGTCGAGGCAAAAATTAAAGGTGAAAGCGAACGCTGGGTGACAGAAATTCATGACAAAAAAGAAGGCCGCGCCTAGGATAATTTGGAGCCACATAAAAGCGCTAGGTAAAAATTACCGTTGCAACAACATATTGTTGATGAAAGAGGAAATCAGTTGGAAATGTACGAAGCGCTGGGTCACATCCAGAAGCTAACAGCCGATTTGTTTAAAAATATCGTCCAAGAGATCTCCCCAGTATATAGATAGACTACGACAAAGAGCGAAGCTAAGGAAGAGTAGAACTTTAGAATATAAACTGGAAAAAGGCCGAAGGGAAAATTCCTAAGCGCACTGGTCCGGATTTAGATGGGGTCCCCGTCAGCCTCATTAACGAACACTAAATAAGCACTTTTGGAGGCCGTCGAAAATGCTTACGGGAAAGGAAAATACCGGGCAGTTGGCCAAAAAGTAGAATGAACTTAATCTATAAAGGCAAGGGCGAAAAGAATAACATTCGCTCGTATAGACCGCTAACCATTACATCGGTACTATACAGGTTGGCTATGCAAGCAGTAAAATTAAAAATAGAAGCGTGGGCAGAACGTAGCAATATTTTGGGAGAACTTCCGAATGGATTTCGAGTAGACAGGCGGTTATACGATAGCCTATTTGTCTATGAAAGGGGAACATTGGCATCCACCCACTTTTGTAGCACAAGGCCGCAAGAAAATCCACGCGGATTTCTCAGAAATGAAAGCGTCCTAGTTGCCGAAAAATTCGTCCTGGTCCGGCTTATCAACCCGGGACCAACGCCTGACCGGGGTGCTCGCTCTGCCACTTGAGCTAACCAGGAGGCTAGCGATTGACAGCGCGAGGGCGAATCCATCGACAACTCGAAGCACATGGGCGGAATTCTCATTAAAAGTGCGCTTTGTCCTAATAAAAGCAGAACAATGCCGCCTTCCTCTCCAGGGCCAGGGGCCTTCCTCTGGTCTGCTTCTGTTTCTCCGCATGATTTACCTGTGGACATATTCTTGCACAACGACATGACCTCAGTCCGATTGGCCCTTGTTCCGACTACCGATGGCATTATCCGGATGAAAACTCCGAAATCAATTCACTGGTAACTTTGAACGGCCACAGCCCCATTACAAGAACATCACAGAATTGCGCCACCTTGGCAGAGGAGGTATCGTCTGTTTTTCCTCAGACCAGCCCTCTGTTCAAGACCTCCTTAAGTGCTCCGCTTTTGCATCTTGTCCGGTGAGCGCTCTCATTCCCCCTCACCTGGCATGGGTTAAAGGGATTGTCCGCGGTGTTGATGTTCACTTGACACCACCCGACGTACTGGACTTATTTTCACCGGCAGGTGCTATTCGTGTTTATCGGGGTGGACGAGTAGTCGACAAGACTAATGTTCCGACGGAGCCAGTGATAGTCACTTTTGCTGGGTCAATTCTACCGAAGGAAATGGAGGCATGGCCTCTAATTTACAAAGTGGGCACACTGTCCCCTCGCCGTCTACAGTGCGTGAAGTGCTGGCAATATGGATACACAATGAGAGGATGTAGGTGTCCTCCTAGGTGCAGAGTGTGCGGAGAAAGTCACAATTCTAGTGAGTGAAAAGCTCAGCAGTAAAGTACTGCCCCCGCAATGAAGGACATTCAGCTGATGAGGCGAACTGCTCTGCATAATCTCGGGAAATGCAGATTCTTGAAACTATAGAACAAAGACGTTGTTTGTGAAGAGAAACCACGACTCAAATACAGTGTAGATCGCAGGGCTACGCCGGAGCTTCAAGCGGCCACGCAACTTCAATGGAAACCTCTCTTTCTCTCACCATTGCTGGTGTGGTCGAAAGGGCAATGGAAAAGGCTATGGAACACCTGGCTGGAACCTTATGCAAGTCCTCGACACAGATATTCAGCAACCAGATGGCACAAATTTTCGGCACAACAGCCCCCTATACTCTGACGCCACAAAGTAAAGAGGAGTAAAGACGCCACAATTATCAGATGAAGCAACGTCCCTTATATTGTTCCTGGTTTCTCAATCTGCAGGCAATGCCCCCAGTGCCAACCGGATTCAAAACGATGGCAGCATCGATGAGGCTCAGGAGTTTGATAACATGGAGCTGGATCCGCGATCTTCAAAGCGTACTCGATGACTTTTGTCAAAAAAGCGCCTTCAGCAATTCCCTTAGAATTCAAATAAAAAGACAAGACAAGGCCAACCTATCTAAGAGTGCTTTCCTGAAAGAAAGTATCCTAAGGAAGGAAGTTGCCGAGGCTATTCTAGCGAAATCATAGCGTTCCTCAAAATTATTCGTTGGAATTGTCGATCTATTCACTCCGCGGCAACTGATCTATTGTGCTTATCATCAAAATTCAGTCCAGATATTATCGCATTACAAGAAACCTAGCTTTCAGGGCATCAATCTTATCATTTAAATAGCTATCGATCATTTCAACTGGACTGTCCACCTAAAGGTGATGGTTTAGCATCTTTTATCATGAATGGAATGAGTACCACAGCGAAAATATATAAAGACATGTACCCCGAAAGGGAGATATTTGCTTTATATGTAATTTTACCTAGTTTCGCACCCTTTTCATTAGTTAATATATATTCTCCTGTGCAAAGCACTCAAAGCTTGGATTAAGCTATGCCTTCATGATACAAAGTCAAAGTAGTTGTTGATTTCAGTTCACGCCATACGTGTTGGGTTTTTAAACTGACCAATGCGGTAAACGATTGTGGGAGTGGACAACAGACAACAACATTAGTTGTCTTAATTCCATAACGCCTACATTTATCCGTGATCAGTTCTCCTCTGCCTTGGACTTAAGCTTTATTGCTTCGTTATTTATAGTAGTGAGCGGAGTGCCTTGGACTGTACCACAAACAGTGACCACTTCCCAGTCATGTTTGATATCCTGAGGATACATGGTAGCGGAAAAAAACAGAAAAAAATACTTAAGAAGAAAGGGAGAAGAAGCAACAGGTTTAGCGCTCTACCTATTGTTTCTTCTCCCCTTCTTCCTAAGTCTCTTTTGATTTTTTTGCGCTACCATGTGTCCTCAGAATGCCAACCAACTAGCCCAGCAACAAGTTCTGCATGTTTGATATCACTTGCCCAGTAAAGCTTGTAGGCGTACAGGTTCGATTTTTGTCAATTATGCAAAAATTTAAAAATAACCTAAAATCAGCATTGATATCTCATTATCATGATGACGACACCAAAGTCGCGAGACTATGTGCTGTAATCAAAAGAACATACAAAAACATGGAGTTTAAGGTTGCATCTGCGAAGACACCTTCGTACAGCCCTTGGTAGACTGCAGAC
Organism: Hyalomma asiaticum; assembly: GCA_013339685.2. Lineage (NCBI taxonomy): Eukaryota > Metazoa > Arthropoda > Arachnida > Ixodida > Ixodidae > Hyalomma > Hyalomma asiaticum. The sequence goes on along the minus strand of CM023487.1, from coordinate 80,635,360 downwards.
TGTACTCGGGATCACCGAAGACGACAAGCAGCATGGAAGAAGCTTATGCATAACCAGTCCCCTCAAAAATGGGCAGCTTTCAAATTTTCTCCTCCATATTTAAATGCACAGCCGCTATAGCTAAAGAAGAGTGCGATAAAAGACATTTCGAATTCCTTTCTAATTCCTTAAAACAAGAAAGCCCTGTTTAGATATCCGAGGTCTCGTAAAATCCTGCCAACATCAGTTATACAGATTACGTAAGGCTGTCGCCAGATGAAATGAGTAAATCTCCAGACCTGATTGCTGTTGGGCTGGCAGGTAGATTCACATCGTCAATATATAAGGTCTTGCAAAAGCCAGTCCCAGCGAGTGACTCTACTGAAATTTCATTATCTGAGTTAGCTCAAGTGATCCGATTCTTACCCTCCTCAGGTCCTGGTCCTGATGGCATAACGATAACGATGATAAAACTTTTATTGCACGTGTCTCCAGGCGCTCTTCACGACACTATGAACTATCTATTGAAAAAGGTTTGGATACCCTATGAATGGAAAGTAGCTAAGGTATTCCCGTTACTTAAAAAATGAGAATTAGGGTATAACATGGATAACATCGGATCTATTTCTCTTACGTCGAATATGGTCAAGTTGATAGAGTATTGCACGGGAGAATAACTACCTAGATGACTGACAATTTGATACTAAATGCAAATGGAATAGGTTTCAGAGGGTATACTGCGCCTTAGGTATACTACGCCGGTTGAGCAAAACAGTACGGACTTCGTGGGGACGCTTTGCTAATGATTTATAAAATGAACATCCGCGCGATACTAGAATTTTGTTGCATTCTATTCTCTGGCTGCCCTGCACATAAAATTATGCCTCTGGTTGTATTTAAGCGCGAAGCCTTGAGACTACGTCTGGGGCTCCTCAAGTTTGTAGCGAATAATGTTCTGTACCAAGAAGCGCGCCTGCCAACATTGCCCTGTAGATTCCGCATCTTCATGGTACAGACGTTTCTAAAATTTTACAGCCTTCGTTTAGGCGATCGGAGTATGTACTTACTAAGGATCCTGATTTGTTCTTCTTAGCTCATTGGCCACGCTTTTATAAACACCAAATTGTTTTTGTACAATAACAGTCAGCTAGCATAAACATGAATATTAGAGATGTAATTGCAACAGCGGAATCAAATCGGAACATCAATATTGAGTTCAGTAATATTTTCCCCAATAATTTTAAATTTCCGTGTCATAGGCTCTTAAATAACTTGTGGCAAGATTACCTTGCTCATGCACAAACTAAGTATACCATAGCCACAGATGCTTCCGTGAAAGAGGAAAAGGCAGGGGTGGGAATTTTCTCCCCGTCGCTTCTCTGGTCTTATGCATTAAGACTCCGAAATTACACCCCTGTATTTGTAGCGGAGCTTCTAGCGACAATCTTAGCCTTGCGGAAACTCCCGTCAAATGCAGTAAATGCGGTGATCGAAGCAGATTCTCTTTCAGTCTGCACTACCTTAACAGCTTCTCCAAAGTCTCCTCCAGTCATTCCTCAGTTTAGTCCCTCGACAGATAAAACTAGTAAAATTATTATGGGTTCCTGGTCATAGCGGGTTAAATCTAAATGAGATAGCCGATTCGTTAGCGACAACATCGCTTAACGGACGAATAGTGTCGGTTCTCCCAGCATTAGAATTTCCTACTGCACTAAGATATCGGACATATGCGATCCACAGGGATGTCATTGAGACAATAACATGGACAGGATCTTGACAATAAAAACTTCTATGGAAAAGGCAATGGTGTACGTCGCGACAAGCTGAAGTGCTGATTACGAGATTACGCTGCCGAGTCCCTTCATTAAATCTCTAGTCACACAGGGCTGGTCTGGTGATATCGCCTCTGTGCCCATTCTGTGTTGAAAGTGAAACAATAGATGATTATTTTTTAAAATGCCGCCAGTATGCATCAGTAAAGAAAAGACACCTGGAAATTGCGCTTTCTAAGTTTGGGCTAACTTTGTCATTGCAAGTTTTCTTACTTTTGGTACCTCGGTGCCGGGCTTCAGCCACAGGGACATGTTTGATGCAGTGTGCGGATTTATAAAGGCATCAAAACGGATACACTTGTGATTATTCACATGCCAGAATTCTTAAGGATATGATAAAGCTTTTGTATTAAAGAAAGAAAAAAAAAGGAAAACACTTTACCTGTTTTGATGGTCAAGTGCACAAACGGTATACATAGTTTAATTTTCTTTTTCTCCGTTTTCCTTTTCTTTCGTTTATTATATTTTATTATTTTTTTATTCGTCATGTTGTGGTATTCGCACAATATACCAACTATAAACGTTAGACATGTCAGGTCTTGCCAGTTCCCGAGTGGGTATGTTGCGCTCGGTTAGGCCATTCGTTTGCGGATGGTAAGGCGTGGAATGTCGATACTGAGATCCGCAGAGCCGCAGTAATTCTTCCATAACGTCAGCGGTGAACTGCGGACCACGATCACGGGGGGCTCCGTGGCGGAGGATAATCGAATGCAGCAGAAATGACGACACATCTGAGGCTGTGGCTGAAACAAGTGCCATAGTCTCCGTGTAACGCGTCGAATAGTCTACGCTACGATTATCCAGCGGCTGCCACTTGAAGATTTAGGGAAAGGGCCAAGTAAATCTATGCCCACTTTTTCAAACGGTGGCGTCGGTGGCTGCACTGGCTGCAGCGTGCCCGCAGGAAAGGTAGTCGGGTGTTTGTGAAGCTGGCACACATCGCAACTGGCCACGTGCTGCTTGGTCGTCTTCCATTGTTGTGGCCAATAGAAGCGTTGTCGAATGCGATGAAGCGTCCGAGCAAAGCCGAGGTGTCCGGCCGTAATGTCGTCGTGCATGGCCCTGAGAACCGCAAGGCGCAGGCACCTCGGAACGACAAGAAGCAGCGGAGCTCCGCTGCCGGAATAATTCTTGCGATATAGCAAACCACCGCCAATAACAAACGGTGTTTCCCGAACATACCTGTGGGCAGCATCAATAGGTGGTCTTAGTGAAGGATCACGATGTTGCTCATTCCTGAAGATGTGAAAATTTGGAAACACGGAGGAGACAACAGAAAGGTAGTTGTCGAAATCGTCGTCATCGGTGCTGCAATTTTGAGAGGGGACAAGGGGATACGAGATACAGCCGGCATCTGCGTGACAGCGACCACTCTTGCAGGCCACAACAAAGTTGTACACTTGAAGCCTTAATGCCCAACGCGCCAATCGGCCAGCTGGGTCGCGCAGGCCAACAAGCCAGCAGAGGGAATGATGGTCTGTAACGATCTTCATATGTCGGTCGTGCAGATAAGGTCTGAACTTGTGGACGGCGAACACAACTGCAAGACTATCCAATTCTGTCACGGTATAGTTGCTCTCAGCCTTTGTCAGGGTGCGACTTGCGTACGCAACCACGTGTTGACGTCCATCCTGCAGTTGGACGAGCACGGCACCAACGCCCACACCACTTGCATCCGTATGGAGTTCTGTGAATGCCGTCGGATCAAAGTGACGTAGGAGTGGGCCGGAAGTGAGCAGGAACTTCAGCTGCTCGAAAGCAGCGTCACACTGTGCAGTCCACAGGTAGGGAGTGTCTTTGCGAAGGAGGCATATCAAAGGATGAGCGATCTGGGCAAAGTCTTTGATAAATCTGCGAAAATATGAAGCTAGACCCAGGAAGCTTCGGAGATTCTTCACTGTTTTCGGCTGTTTGAAGTCCCGAACAGCGGCAATTTCTCGGGGTCAGGCCGTATGCAATCCTTGTCGACCAGATATCCGAGCACAAGGGTTTGGCTCTCGCCAAAATGACACTTTTTTGAGTTTAATGAGACCGGCTTCTCTGATGCAATCTAGAACCACGGCAAGCCGCTAGTTGTGCTCGTAGAAAGTTTTGCCAAAAATAATCACGTCGTCCAAATAGCACATGCAAGACTCCCATTTGAGACCACGAAGTACACGTCCAGAAATCGTTCGAAGGTTGCTGGAGCGTTGCAAAGCCAAATGGCATCACGTTAAACTCGAAGAGTCCGTCAGGCGTAACAAAGGCGGTCTTCTCTTTGTCGGATGGGTGCATTGGTATCTGCCAATACCCAGACCGCAAATCGACCGATGAGAAGTACGAGGAGGAATGAAGGCAGTCAACGGCGTCGTCGATGCGCGGTAGAGGATACAATTCCTTCTTTGTGACGGCATTGACGCGACGGTAATCTACACAAAATCTCCATAAATTGTCCTTTTTGACCAATATAACAGGAGCTGCCCAGGGACTACTTGATTCTTGAATAATGCCCTTATGGAGCATGTCGTTCACTTGATCACTACCCTCTCCGATGGACATACGCGAGAAGGTTTCGGGCGGATGGGTGTGGCTTGTCCCGTGTTCATACGATGCTGCGTACAAGATTCCGGTAACACAAGAGGGCGTTCCCTCTGAGCAAAATCAAAGATTGACACGTATCGTGTAAGTACTTCTCAGAGCGAGTCTTGCTCAGGAGAGGACAGTGACTTGTTTATCATTCGTCGCAATTCAGCCGAGTAGTCGGGCGGTGGTCGATTAACTTCTGAGGACTCTGCAATGATCCGTACTTCAAGTTCGTCTTGCTCCTCAAATGTGCCTAGCTTAAGTCCAGCTGGTAGAACTACGCACTCAGTTGAAGGGTTGACTGCCCACAAAAAAAAAGCGCGTCCGTCCAGGGCTTGAACGACTGATCGCGGAACCAGCACATTCTTCTTAATCGCATTATTATGATAGGGTTCGACAAGGCCGCTGCAGGGTCCCCTCCGGACGCACGAAGAACACACCGGAACAAACATGCCTGTTCGACCGGGTAGGAACACATCTTGACACAGCGAGAATACCACGGGTTGATGAGTATGACAATCCTCACGTGAAATCGTTGGCAATGTTCCTCGCAGAAGCACCTTTCTAGTCCCGCAGTCAAGCATAGCACCACATTCATGGAGTTGGTCTATGCCCAAAATAATGCCATTATTGGTGCGGTTCAATACTGTGAACTCTGCGCTGAAGCTATGCCCTCCAATCGTGATTAAAACAGAACACACACCTACAGGACGCAACGTTTCACCCCCATCTCCGCGAATAGTTTCCTTGCGGTCTCACGCGAACATGACTTTATGTCCTAAAAACCGATCCTTAAAACGAAGGCTCATAACTGAGGTTACTGCACCAGTGCCCACAAGAGCTGTTGTATTTACACCGTCCACACACACACGCACTTTGTTCTTTACCATAACGGTACACGGAGAAATTGGCGTATCTGACCGTCCCGCGACCGCACCTCCATCGGTCGCGCTAGTTTCCCAGCTGAGGCGGGGAAGGCGACCAGCGACGTGGTGACGGTGAATGAGCGTGGTCGTGCCGGCGGCGGCGTAATGCTTCGGTCGGAGGCGGGGGAATCACCGCGAAATCGGGTAGGTGATGGTCACCGCAGATGAAGGCCGCCAGCTGCGGAGGGCGCGTCGTCATTCAAGCGGGCTGTGTACGTCGAAAAGCGTGGTCCGCGGTGAGGGCGAGGACAGAAACGTGAAATATGCCCTCGAACACCGCAAGTGTAGCATACAGGTGAATCACGGCGTGAATTAAGCGCGGCCGCGGCATGTGGAGTGCGGCCGTAGAGCTCAGAAGCGCGTCGTGACGCCTGGTAGTAGTTCGACTGAGGAAGTCGGGACGTTTGGTAAGGCTCCGCAGCAGATCTAGGTCTAGGTGGTGTCAGTTGATAGCGAGTGTTACTCGTTGGGACAACAGAGAAGCTCGCGTTGAACCGCGCTTTGTCAGGTGGCTGGCGACGCTCGATGGGTCGTTCTCGTGACCAGGATACTGGTTGCTCGGGCATGTACTCTTCGAACGTACATTGGTAGCCACAGTCCGCGCCCTGAAGTCGCACGAGCTCCTCTCGAACAACTCGACGCACTACCGAGATGTCTTCCCAGGCGGTGACATCCATACTCGCAGCTGTAGGGACGTTCTCCAAGCGCCCAAATTTCGGGAGTATTCTTCGAGTATTCAGAGCTTAAAATGCGCGGCACAGTCTCCTGAAGTCAGTAGGGGTGCTGAGATCGTCCTTTGCAATAAGGAAGTTGTGAACGTCTTCTGCTATACCTTTCAGCAGATGTCGAACTTTGTCTTCGTCGGACATATTTGCGTTTACAATTCCGCGAAGTTTTAAAATCTCTTCGATGTACGTCGTACATGTTTCGCCAGGTAAGTAAGCACGGCGAGATAGCGTTTGTTCCGCCCTCCTCTTTAGAACAGGAATCTCCAAAGCGGGTTCTGAATTCCTCAACAAACGTTTCACATGTGGTCAGCATACGTTCATGATTGTCAAACCAAAGTAGAGCGGTACCGGCGAGAAAAAATGCCACATTCATGAGTTTAGCGGCTGTATTCCAATTGTGGTAACGGCTCTCTTTCGTAGTGCCTTAGCCAGTCGTCAACATTTTCATCTGGTTTGCCAGAAAATATCCGTGGTTCCGGTGCCCAGTAGCTAGGTTACGGCCTTGGTCCGCGACTTCGTTTCTCCACGACGATAGCGATGGTCGATGCTTCGTGACGGCTCGTCGGATCCCCTGTTCCGTTGTCGGTTATGCTTGTTGGTTCTGGTGGTAGCCGGGCCAGTCGCCTGCTTCTTCGAACTTCTGCGGCGGGGTGGTCCAGGGCGTCGAGTACCCAGCACCTCCACCAAAGCTGTTACGGACGTGACGACGGATTTAATTACAAAGCGAATGGTGAGAGCAGATGAGCCAAGACATGGGCGGTCACAAGCTGCCGATCCCTCAAAAACCCTGCGCGCTGTCTTCTTTGTCGTCCTTCACGCTCCTCCAGTGCTACGTTACAATATCGTATGTTTTGGCGTCGGACAGTGACATTTCGGCCCTATACCAACATTTACAAAGATACATGGGTATGCTCGAGATCTGGCTGCACATACCTTCCATGACGTTAAATGTTAGTAAAACTGCATTACTGGTGTTCCCATTCACAATCCCTATTTCCATTTCTTTAGTTTACAAGAAAAAATTCCCCAGGTGAGTTCTCAGAAATATCTGGGAAATACTTATAACGTAAAACTCAATTGGAAACCGCGCATACAAAACATAGCTTCCAAGGCGCAGCATGCCATAGGTATACTACGCCGGTTGAGCAAAGAACAATACGGACTTTGTAGAGCCACAGTTGCTGCAGTATGGGCTTGTCTCCTGATGGAAGCGGTACCGTAGATCGTTGGAATATACAATGTTTAGCCGTAGTCGATGATACAATGTTTCCAGATGCCGAGGGATGTTGGAGTGTAATTTTGATTTGAGATCTGGGTCGACTGAGTATAAGAAAGGGTGATGATGTGTCGGTAACTTCCATAGCCGGTTTCTTTCTTCGTAGGCGAATCGTTTAGCCATTTGGGAAGCATCAGATTTGGTGAAATAGATTCGTTTATAGTTTTGATATCGCAGACCGTTACGTGCTGCTTCGTCGGCTTTTTCGTTGGGCAGAATGCCGCAGTGAGCTGGTATCCACTGAAATGTAATGCAGTGTCCTGCAGTAAAAGCGAGGTGATGTAAATAGGCTATGTCGGCAGAAACGGGTTGATGATTGGTTTTCTTCAGGTGGTTGTGCAATGTTTGCAGCGCTCCTTTGGAGTCGGTAAAGATTGCCCATCGGCCGGGCTTTTGGCGCACGATATACTGGATAGCTTCCTTAATGCCATGAAGTTCCGCTGTCATGGAAGATGTTTTCCGCTGCAGCCGATAGGAACGCATTTCTCCTGTTGAAGGCACATAAAGGCCACAGGAAGAAGCTTCTCGAGTCGTTGAAGCATCAGTGTAGATATGCGTGTGATGTGGATATTTCTCGGCTAAGTAGAGGAGAGTAGCCTGCAACAGCGCGACCTGTGGCAGGCGCCTCTTTGCTTCGTTTATGCCAGGTACAAACCGGATAATATTTAGCGGTGAAAGTGTCCAGGGAGGAAAGGTGATAGGCAGTAGGCGCTGTGGCTGGTTGATAAAAGGGAGTTTCAGCATTTGCACAGCTTCACCAAAGCCAGACTTACTGTAGGTTATGTGGGCGCGATACAAAAGATGTTTCTTCCCTTGCAGGGCATGTCGAAGATGTGTCCGCATGGTTTCTTGCGTGGCAAGGACCTCTAATGAGAGACAGCCCGCTTCCGCTACTGTTCCAGAGGCTGATGACCCTTGCGGGAGGCCCAAACAGATTCTCAGGCAGTTGTTTCGCGCAGCTTCCAGGGATTTCTTATTCGCTGGTGATAATTTGTGGAGTAGCGGTAGGCAATAGCGCAATGTGCCTTCAACGTAGGCTTTTTCAAGCAGAACCATTGAGCGGCAGTTGCAACCCCATCTTGTTCCCGCCATGAACTTGAATACTTGAGATGCTGCAGCCATTCTTGCTCTTAGTTTCTTCACCTGAGGTGACCAAGAGAGATTTCGGTCTACCACAATTCCAAGGAATTGTTGGGAGCGCACATATGCCAGTGGCCGTCCGCCGAGAAGGAGCGGATATTTGGTCATTTTCTTTCTCGTAAAAGCCATGGCAGTACTCTTTTCTGGCGAAAGATGAAGACCACGGAGAGCCAAATATTTCGACAGGTTGAGTAATGCCTTTTGAAGCCGTTGTTGGGTGATATAGCGCGAACGTGACGCGCTCCAGATGCATATGTCATCGGCGTAAACGGTGATGTGTACTCCTCGCGGCAGGTTCCTTGTGATATGTATCAAGGTAAGGTTGAATAAGAGCGGGCTAAGCACAGCACCTTGGGGTACACCCTTCTCCACAGTATAAGATAGCGTAGGGCCATGCGGAGTAGCCATAAATATTTTCCGCTCTTTTAAATAGTTGTCAATCCACTTGTATAGCCTACCTCCAAAGCCAAGACTGGCCATGGCTGTGAGAATGGCATGGTGAAAAACAGAATCAAAAGCTGCCTTGATGTCAAGGAAGACAGCTGTTGGGATGTGCCCAGCACGAAGGTGCTCTTCAAGGGAAGAGACGAGGACGATGACATTGTCGATGGCGGACCTGTTTCGACGGAATCCGTTCATTTCCTCAGGAAACGCATTGCGGCTTTCGAGAAACCATGCCATTCTTTTATATATCATGCGTTCCATGAGCTTGCCTACACAGCTCAGTAGGGCGATGGGTCGGTAAGATGCATAGCTTGTTGGCTGCTTACCGGGTTTCAAAATTGGCACAATTTTCGCCAGCTTCCATTCCGTTGGAACTTCGCCAGATGTCCACGAAGAATTATAATATTCTAGTAGTCGCATGCGGGAAGTGTAAGGCAGCTTTGCGATGGCTGCATAGCTTATTTCATCATGCCCCGGAGATGTGCGCCTGTTCGTTTCGGCGATAGCAGTGGTCAACTCCTCAATCGTGACGGGTAGGTCCAACGCTGGTACTGCCCCCTGCGGGATGCACCTTTGCATTTCTGTAAATACACGGTGTAAATAATCCTCTGCAACCGCAACAATATGCATACGCACCTCCTCCTCTCAGTAAGCTATTTTACAACGGGCGTGTGCGAGAGCTCACTGAGTGATAACATTAAGTATGATTTTTCTATCGTATTGCTGTAAGAATAGTTAACGTATATCAGAACCGAGTGGCAACAGTCTACTGTAAGCGAATGGTAGCGCGCTTGCTTGGCAGTGCGGCGCCTTGGGTTAAATTCCTGCCTCCCACTGTTTGGCAGGTGGCCTTCAGTCTTTACAGTACGTTTGCCTGTGTCTGCCTGCGAGCATAAACGGTATGGATATCATTTGTTTAATGCGCGCATAGTGTATTCTATATCAAAAATGCAGTGTTTATTTCCGTTGGGCCTATCTTGATATAGGCTGCAATATTAACATTCGACCTGCTGTAGTCTTAGGACACTGGCCGTGCGAAGCACTTGGGATCGTCCTTACCGTAAATCACCCATTACATTGCGCACTCGCGCATGTAAATGAGTGACAACGTGTAGGTACAGTATATAGAATATTTCATTTGTCATAACTCGTATGTCGTGTTGAGTTCTGCATTTCGTGTTCTCTTCATTAATACAGCTTTGTGGTCCGTGAAATTTAGAGCCCATGGTTTTTCGATCGAATATAGCCTGAAGTTCTCAAAGACAAGGTCTATGCATATTCTCCTGCTATTTGTCCGTTGTTGCCAATCATACGAAATGCATCGTAGAGCGTATCGAGAGTCATATACTGCACAAGCCAGTCGTTCTCCGTGATATCTACATTCAAGTCTCCGACAAGTACGAAGGGGTTCTTCTTGTACTTTGTCTCGTAATAGCGCATTGGTAAATCGATGTACATTTCTACGTTGCCTCGGGAGCGATTCGGGGCCGAGTACGCTGTCATGACGACGGTACCATCGGATAGTTTTATTGCGGCGTGTTCGCTGTTGTGAGGTGGGGTCGTTATTACAGCGTAAGCTGTTATGACATCACAACAATGGCGCCGTAGTTGTCCGCCGCCGTCGCCGCCCGTGTCCGTAACCAATATCGCTCCTCGTGAAGAACAGGACAACTGCTGCCATCTCTTGGCGCTGATTTCCTCCGCATAGCCTTCGAAATATGTTTTTACGAAGCGCTGCCTCGTGAAGCAGTTTTGTCGTATCGTTCCATGCGTCACGCGACAGGCGACGTGCGCAGCCCCGACAGCAACCTGACATTGCTCTTCGATATACCTGATGGCGCCTCCTCGCAAGATGCGGACCGCTGCTGTAGAAGTGAACCTCACAGTTACGGGCGCGGCTGCAGCAGGGCAACGTCGGGCACAGCAGACAGCTGTGCAGAGAGAAGCCCAAACCTCAGAGTTATGGCGCAGGGGATACCGACCACCTGTACTTAGACTAGTTTCCCCAAGCGTTTACAATGGCCTTTAGAAAGGTCGCCCCTTCAGCTTAGGCTGTCACTGTCCTGCGATTCCACGCAGGCCTGGCTCTTTTTTGGTAGGCAGAGTTTCATCGCGGTCTGTGGCGATTTCACGTACGTCCCAACACCACCCGCCGATCGCCCTGATTCTTCCGGGCAGAAGACGGGGAAGAATCCATTGATGTGCGACCTTTTCGCGTTCCACGTTTCGGTAAAGCAAAGAACGTCTGCTGTCGTCAGTATGGGATCTTGCTCGACGTTGTCTGCGTGAGCATTGAGGGAGCAAGCGTTCAGCAAGACCAGGGTAAACCCTATCGTGGTATCTTCAAAGGCTGTGAGGTACCGTTTGGTGAGTGTAGGCAATGCTGTGTTGCTCCAGATGTTTAACTCGTCCACCATGTTCTCGTCCAGGTTACTATCTTTGTGGTAGAAGCGATAATTCCCCTAGCAATTGGTAAGGAAGAGGTTGTTTACATCAGTGCAACGACCTCCGGAGTAGCAGCTTATTGTCGGCGTCGGCATGGCCTTTCGCGGGCGACAGCGCGTTCACGTTCTTTCTCACCCATGGCAGAAAGAGAATGTATGGTCTGGAACACGCTTATATACGCATTTGCACCGCGGCGCCCCCTCGTGTATTTTCTCCTCACCGTACACTGTGTTGTCATGTCACTTAAATGTCGGTTTCGTTTCCGATTTTACACGCTGCTGTGCCTGGATAACGTACTCGGCAGTGGGTACTGGGTTTCGTATAAATATAATTGTCATATACACTGTCTGCGTGGTTGTCTAGTAGGTGAGGTACTCGGCTGCTAATCCGTGGGTCGCGGGATCGAATGCCGGCCGCGGTCGATGCTTTTCGATGGAGGCGGAATGTTGAGGTTTGTGTACTGTGCAATGTCAGTTCACGTTAAAGAACCCAAGGCGGTCAAAATTTTCGGAGCCCTCCATTGCGGAGTCTCTCATAATCACAGCCTGTTTTAGGACGTAAAACTCCAGAAATCAATCATCAAATGCGCTGTGTGACGGCAATGCCTCCAGGATGGCCCCACACGGGCCCACACCCACACACTATAGCGACGGTGCTGTGCCGTGGCTGACACACAAGGGACAGTCCTCGACCCTAAGGTGCTTCGCCCCTAAAATTCGTTTGCCGAGGAAGAATTCGAACAGGCAACCGACGGTCCGAAGGCGAGAGTCACAACCACTGGGCCACCACCAACCTTCGTAGGACACGCATTTATGGGAGCCATATCATTGCGGTTTACCGGTGATTGCAACACTTGTTGCAATGGATGATAGAAGGAACAACAGAGAGCGAAAGAGACCACCGTTTTGGCGCTTTGATCAGCACCAGCAGCTCCGCTAGTTAATGTGTGCGATAGCGGAGCAACACCAAAGGTTCTTTAATTAATTCTTTTGTTGTCGTGTCTCCTTCTACTATTTTCTATTCCCCTGACCCGTTTTCTTCAACACGCGGTTGTCAGTAGATCTAAAAACTTCTGAAGATCCATGGTCTTCCTGTTGTACTGCTTCCTGCGCCTATGACGTATACCCGCATTCCACCGGCGGGCATGAGCCACATGCAGTTTTGCTATCACTAAGCATCGCGGGTGTGACAAGTGTGTCAACATAGCGACGTCAAGATAAGTTGTTCATGTTCGTAATACATTATTACCGTGGTATTGGAATTTTGGTACCTACGAAGTGAATGAGACCGCCGAGAAGTAAGCGGCTCGATCGTATTGGATCTAGCGACAGTGTACATCGGTAGTATCGCGCTTAGCATCATAACTCCACAGCGTCTGATCGACTGTCGCGGCTCACGTCAAATTCGAATCACGTTGTACATGCAAACGGTAAACCTTTTTTTAAACTTGCTTAGCCTTGAGCAACGATGTCTTCCTGTTCTTCTTCCACGTGCAGTTTATATAACAGGTATATTGATACTGTCTGAAACAATACAGCCTTTTCCAGCAGAGACGTTCAAGCAGACTTTCCTCCGTTAGCAATATTACGCAGCTTGTATGGTAAGCACTTTTTACACCAATAAACCGAAGTGCTGTGCAACATTTCTGTCGCTTTTTAGTGCGCTAGCTCTAATGGTATAACAACCATGTCTGTCTAGTTCAATCCGTAGCGTGGCTTTCACGGTGCCACAGACATTATTTCAAGGAGAGAACATGTAACGCTGCGTTCACACGGTGTCGATAACTTGATCAAGATTATTTATGCGCCAGATAAATAGGCGATGACAAGGAAAGGACTGACTCAAGCCTAACTTAACTGTCCGTTCCTGGTCCTCGTTGTTCAAGGGCATGCACAAATAATATTTATCATTATTGGTTAGCAATGACTCCAGAGCAGTTCCTTCACAATCCTGTGGTTCAGGCCATTACGATTTCTATTATGTAATCTTGTTGATGAGGCTATCTCGATTGCACCTGTTGTTCATGACGCAATTGTTCACTATCATTCTTTTCAGTCGACCACGACAAGCCAGAAACAGAGCGAGGATGCCGTACCTGTGTTCCTGAGAGGATCATCTGATGAGAGAATGCGAGACGGGTGCCCAGTCATTTCATTTAATGGCCTCAAACAGGAACAAAGCAACGAGCCGGACTTCGCGAAAATTGGTCACGTTCCTTCTTTTGATCCCTTCTGCCTATCCATCATCTGGCATCTGCGGCAGATGAACTCATACCAGAGAGACTTGGCCATGTTGCGCATACGGCAGGTGTTGTTCGAAGCAAAGTACGCACCCGACACGAGGGTAGCTGCCGATGGAGCAGCAGCTCGCTCAAGTGCTCTCGGCAGCGTCACGTGGTTTGGTGGTGCGGAACGACAGGAACCCGCCATAACGCGCAGGTCGCCGACCCCGTACCCCCCACAAGTCGCGCCACCCATTGAGACCGGAAACGTGGACTGCAACGAGCACCGCGATGACTCTGTTTATAATAGCAGAGAGCGTGTGATCTAGAGAGAATTAAGCGTTATTTTTTTGCCAGTCAGCTCGTGCCGTTGACCTTAATGTGTCAAAATGGCTCTTATATTATACTGTGTGTAAAACGACGACACACTGAGCTTGAATCTAAAGGTGCACTAGCCTTCCAGTCGGTGAGCTTCCTTAAATAAAAGTATTTTTCTAGATAACTTTCTGCCGCGGCTTAAGCTGAATGGTGGCCGGGCGGGCGATCTTGTAATGCAACTTCGCGGACTCTGACCGAAACACCGCACACGAAAGAAACTGCCAGTGTTTCTTTCGTATGTTTCGTCAACGGAGGGAAAACAGCGGGAAAACCGCTGTTTTCCCTCCGTTGTTTGCCGTTAGCTTTAAGAAGGTGTGTTACACAGTCGCCGACAACCGTCATAATTCGAAAAGTATAGGTTCGAGAAATGCCCGATTTACCTACGTATGAAAGTTTATATGATCGTGCTAAAATCACCAACACTTGGGGATGTCTTTGCTGCTAATAAATTAAATAAATTAAGTTACTCGCGTAGCTGATGCACAGACAGTTTCTAGCACAGTGTCGCAACAAATAGCAACGACCTGAGATGTGTTGAGAAAATGACGAAAAAATAGGAAGATCCTACGTGCAGTGGGAATCAAGGAAACTTCAACCAAGAATCAGGGAAGTAAAAGGGATCGGCATTGTTGTCTCGCTATGCAGATTTTCGCACATATGAAGTTAACGAAAAGGCCGCAAGACCGCCAAGACTGTGGCATGTAAACCATGCCGTTCATGACACGCATGTCACGATTTTCATTTTCTTAGAATGTGTCACTCATGGTCATCATACATATTTGTCTCGCCACACCTGTTTTGGTATATATCAAGTTGACGTAACGGCCTCAAGAGCACCAAGACCATGGCACGTAAATCATGCCGCCCATATCAAGATTTTTGTGTTATGACGTGTCAGTTATGTTCGTCATGCAGTCATGTTGAGCCATGCCAATTTGAGCATAGATCCCGTTAACCAACCGGCTGCAACAGCACCAAGACTGTGGCACGTATACCGTGCCGCTCAATACATGCATATCATGATTTTTGTGTTATGACGTGTTATTTTGGTTCCCCATGCAGTCATGTTTTGCATACCAGTTTTCGTATACATCCCATTAACGAAACGGCCAGGAGAGCACCACGACCATGGCATGCAAATCATGCCGCTCATGACATGCATGTCATGATTTTTATGTTATGACTTGTCATTTATGTTCGTCATGCAGTCATGCCCTGCATACCAATTTTCGTAGACATCCTAGTAACGAAACGGCCAGGAGAGCCCCAAAACCGTGGCACGTAAATCATACCGCTCATGACATGCATGTCATGACTTTCATGTTATGACCTGTCGTTTATGTTCGCCATGCAGTCGTATTGTGGCATACCAATTTTCGTACGCATCCCGTTAAAGAAACGGCCAGGAGGTCACAAAGTCGTACGCGGCTCGATAGATAGATAGATAGATAGATAGATAGATAGATAGATAGATAGATAGATAAGATAGATAGATAGATAGATAGATAGATAGATAGATAGGCAGGCAGGCAGGCAGGCTCGAAGCCGCCGAAGTTCGCTAAGAAATGCTTCGCATATAAAAAAACGCACGTGTCTATCTCTTTCTTTATACAGCTGCCCTGAAAGGTGTCCTGACAAAAACGAGGAAACGCGTTGGCACCTATGGCAATACATTGCTCCTTCACACACCGACTCGACGAGGTATACGTCTACCGTTATTGCATCGTGTACGAATTTTCTCAGAATTTATTGATTTCTGGAGTTTTACGCCCCAAAACCACTGACTGTAGTGTTCGCGGAGGCCGAGAAACGTACAGCCGACAGCCATGGCGTTCAGTCATAAAGGCTTTATTAGTTCCCCTCGGCCAGCTCGCGTGCCCTAACTCCGTCGCCGCGTGGGCGGGTCTCGCTTCCTGGCGGCTCCGCTCCGTCCGCACACAGCGCATCTCCCCCTTACAGCCTATTCTTTTAAAGCCGCTGGACAGGCTTGGCTACGTGTCCACTCCGTGCTTTGTAGCCTTGTCGGGCAGATGAGCTGCCCAGGTGTTCGTTTGTTCTTTTTGGTTGCATTCCATCGTCTCGACGCGGCACACTTCCCACATTACTAATCCTTGCGTCTGGTGAGGTTTGGTGGTTTCTCCCGGGAGTTGACTCCTGCGACGACCACGTAACTTCAGGCAGCAGTGCTAAGTGGGTACGGTTTCTTGTCGATTAGTCTACGTCTGTCTCAACAACATAAGACCTCAGAGACCCCGCTGAGGACGGAACGGTTGCCGCCTTGCTTTGGTCTTGTATCCGTACCGTTTCCCCCGGCTCTAAATTCTGAGGATGCGACCACCGTGCTTTATATCTAGGTTTTCGTTTTGCGTGGCTACTCGGGACAGTTCACAGTGGAGTGTATAATTGACCGTTGCGGGCTCAAGCGAACCACACGCCACCGGTAGAGAGGTTCTCAGACGCCTCCCCTTTAATAACTCTGCGGGGTTAAAGCCATTTGCAAGTGACGTGGCTCTATACGCCCGAAGAGCAACATAACTTGCCATTTTTCTGTAGGCGTTTCTTTACGACGCGCACAGCTGCCTCCATAAAACCATTGCTTTGGGAAACCTAGGGGTTGATGTTACGTGCTGGAAGCCCCATTCCTGGCGCAAACTGATGGAAAGCAGAGCCATCAAGTTTCTTGAAATGAGGTCAATTATCGCTGAAAACTTTCGGGCGTACCCTGCCTTTCGAAAATGGACTTCACATGTTTGATGAATTCTTACTTGGTCATACTCGTAAGCAGGGCGATCTCGGGAAATCTCGAACAGCAATCGGTTACAAGTAAGTAGTTCTTCCCTCCACACTGGGACACATCCATGGCGACTTTCTGCCATGGTCGATGGGAAAATTTACACAGCATGCAAGGCTCGTGTCTGTAAGTCTGTTCTTGAATATAGTGTGAGTATCACCTAACAAGCTCTTCGATTTCTGTCGACACACCCGGCCACCATATTGACTCCCGGGCTATTGCTCTGCACTTCACGCTTCCTTGATATTCCTGGTGTATCTCTCCGAGTTCTTCATTACGCTTAGGACCCGGAATTATAATCCTTGGACCTTTCATCAGAAGGCCATCTTGAACAGCAATGCCTGACCTGTGCTGCTAATCATCTTTAAATTCGAAACAAAGCTCACTACTGCGGTTTGAGCATCCATCACGGCAGTAGCTGCTCAGCTTGTGCAAATTTGATATTTCGCTGGCATTCGTCGAATTTCTAAGAGGCTCTTGTCGGTTGAAGGAAGATTAGCAATTACGGTTCTAACATAACATGCTACTTTTCAAGCTTCGTGCTATCTCGATGAGGTAGCGGCTGTAGAGACAGAGCATCGGCAGCGACAAGTCAACAAAAGCGTTGTGGATTGCCGTCACACACCTCTCTTATCAAGGGAGCAAGCTAAGCCCATGT
Source organism: Hyalomma asiaticum (assembly GCA_013339685.2). Taxonomy (NCBI): domain Eukaryota; kingdom Metazoa; phylum Arthropoda; class Arachnida; order Ixodida; family Ixodidae; genus Hyalomma; species Hyalomma asiaticum. The sequence goes on along the minus strand of CM023487.1, from coordinate 80,617,980 downwards.
GTAATTTTGTACGAAAGACGCATCGTGTGCATTTTTAGCCTCTGTAGCCTGGTCGTGATGTCCGACAAATATTTCTAGGTGAAAATTGGCACTTGCGGCTTGTAGTCTGTTTCAATGACAACGTGTACATCAGTTACATACTCCTTAATCTTCTCATATACCCAGGTCACAGCAAGGCCCTCTTTTTGAATCTGAGCGTATCTCCTTCCCGTTTCTGACAGCCTACGGGAGGTATACGCTACAGGCCTATAGTCTCCATCCTACTGCTGTCGAAGAATTGCTCCCAGCCGAAGCAATGAGGAATCCGCTAAAACTGTCGGATCCTCTGGATCTAACACGGAGAATCAGGATTTCAGACAGCTTTTAGCGGCGAAGCACCTTAGGGCCGAGCCTTGTCCGCCGTCCCTCGTCGTCGCCATGCTCTGGTTTGCATGGAGTCCGCTAGGGGCGCTGCGATGCACAGATGTGTGCGTCCGCTTTGAACGGAGTCCGCTGAAGGTGCTGCGGTGCACAGGCTATGCGTGGCAGGGCAACCAGACAGTGTCGTCTGCTTTAGTGAGGGAGAGCGAATGGCCCGCGTTGACTATGGAAACGCCCTTTGTGCAATGAGCGGTTTGGCAGCTCGCAAGGAACGAAAACGCGCCCTCTTTCACGATAGACAACGCTGACGCAGGCAGCGTTGCTAGCGAGTTTCTTGATTGAAAAAAACCGACTACTCGCGCTGCACAAACGTTCACCGGCCACCCATATATATAGGCACTGGATCTTGACCTGCAATGTAGTGCGGGTGGGAGGCTTCTCTCGTGCGTAGTTGAACCATGAGGATTCGCAGGGTTAGGTTGACTAAAAGTCATCCGGAACTCGGCACGATCTACGACGTGGGAGCGCAGGAAACGCATAAAGAGCAGGAGCATAACTGAGAACGCATGTGCAAATGTACGCACGCGTTGCCACTCATTTACCTGCATGAGCGGGCACTGTCACGCGTGATTTACGGTAACACCGAACGATAGCTTGTGCTTCGCTCACTCGCCATGATACTCTTCTTGGAGATGCCTGGAGTTCTTTCTCCAACATTTCGAAGGTTTTATGCTTGGCTGAGGTCAATACCGACTCGCTTTTCGTTCTTAGAAGAGCGTTCATGGAGTGGGCTATTTCTGACATGTCCGGGAACTTTTCGAGGAGTGGTCTTCGTTAACGGCACAGCACTTTCTTTAAGCTTGATCTTGTATGCGAGCTTAATTTTTTCAAGACCAGAAAACACCCTAGGGAACTTACTCTCTTGACAGCTTCGGTTTCCTTAATGGTGACGTGATCAAGACGCTTTACAATGCTTAGTTTTTCGCTTGCTGCCCTTGATAAGAGAGGTGTGTGACGGCAATCCACAACGCTTTTGTTGACTTCTCGCGGTATGATACCTCTACTGTTATCATGCCGTAAACAGGAAGCTCCCGCTAGTTAGGTCCACGCAAAACTTTCCCTGCGTGCAGGAGCGCAGACTCTTGAAATATTTCCGGTATTCTTGGAGAGGTATGGCCGTCCACTTTGATGGTGACAGGCGCCCGTTGATGCCCACAGCAGAAATGCACTTGTCGTCCCAACTGGATGAGTTGGCTCCGAGAAATGCGTAGTTGCTACGGATAATCTCGCGGACGCATGCACCTCCATTGCAGACGCGGGAAAAAAATTTCCTTTCTGACGTCACTTGTTGAATGTCGCCTTTTGCGCAGGGCATTTTTCTGAAGTGTGTTGCGAGTAGCGACAGAACGGACACAGCTCTGCTCCGGATTGTGGCGGCTTCTGAACTGGTTTCAAAGGCACTTTGCGGTTGCCATGTGGTACAGTTGTTCTACGAGCCAGGCCCACTCTATCCACCTTCCTTTCGTTGTTACCGTGCAGCGTAGTAGCTTGTTCTTCTATCACTTCAGACTGTCGCACCATTGTGGTGGCCTTTTCGAGAGTCAGCTCCGCGTCCAGCTGCATTCTTTCTGACAGCTTGCGGTTTCTGATGCCCACAACTATGCGGTCCCGGATCATCTCGTCGTGTAATTCTCCGAAACTGCACAACTTGGCCAGTCGGTGTAGCTCTGTGAAGAATTCTTCGAGACCTTTTCCTTCCCGCTGTTCTCTTCTGAAAAATGTCGCTCTGTCGTACACGACATTCTTGCAAACTACGAAGTGATTTTCGAGCGCCCTCAGACATCGTTCTGCTCGTCTGCCAACTTTAATGAGGCGAGGATGTCTTCTGCTGGTCGCCCATAAAGTATACCAGTGCAAAAACTTGTCCCACTGAGCATTTCGAAGTGAGACCGCTCACGATGCGGGATCGTTCGAACCGCCGCTTGCGTTGCCGCGACTCACCGGGGTTTATGAAGGCGAATTCCTCCGGGGGCTTGAACTGAAAGTTACACGTAGCCATTTTTCCTTGTTGGCGTTGCGACTCCTCCATCGGTAATCTTGGCAGGTTGAAACGTACGCTGCCACCATGTAATGCTCGCGGGGGCCGAGGAACGCACAGGCGACACGCATGGCGTTCAGTCTCAAAGTCTCAAAGATCCACCCCCCGCCCGGCTCGCGTGCCCGTAATTGCGTCGCGGGTGCGCGGGGCCCGCTTTGCTGCGATTCCCCTCCGTCGGCTCAGGTTCTCACTGTGTCGCAGCACTAAACACACAGCACATTGACATCGCAGAGCACACGGAACTCAACATTTCGCGTCCATCAAAATGCAGCTGCTGGAATTGGAACCGGCGACCCTCGGATGAGCAGCCGAGTGCCATGGCCAACAAACCAACGTGGCGAGCCAATTTCTCGGCGCGAATAACTTGAAATATATTAACGTGCGTTTTCACGCGGGACCACCATGCCATGTGTATGAAAAGAGTCATCATCCTCGTCATCAGCATGTCCCAAACGGAGAAATGTTCTAACGATTGTCAAGAGGATCCGTTCTTTCTTTCTTTTTTTTTTTTTGAACGTATTGATATCTTCTGCCTTAAAAATTCTCGATTTTATCGCACCAAGTATTTCTTCGCTCTCGTGTACTGCGGCTCTCTTCGCGCGGAAACCATTCTAGCCCGCTAGTACATGCTTCCAGTGTGCTTGCATGGCCAGCAAAGTTCTCTTTCATTAGGGCGGGAGATCTAAATTCGTTTTCGCCAGGCCACATGGAAAATTACCGTTATATTTGGGACTTAACTAAGTGCCCAGTTTAGGCAGCGTTCTGCATGAAGGAATTTTTTATGTTGGTCCAATATCAGTCGAGGTATATTAGGTTGTAAGGCTCTTCAGCTTCGTCTTTCAAAGCTCAACGCTTTAGCAACATTCGGTGCCGTTTTGGGTCGCCTTTTATGTGGGCTAAAAATCGGTTTTTCATGAAGATGTTGCTAGACCAACTCAAGCAACTTTTCCAGAATACGTCATTGGCCAAACCTGTGAAAAAAAGCGCAAGCGTTTGAATACAAGAACATGGCTGCGTATCGGCGTACTTCGCTGAAATTGTCGTCGAAAGGCGATAGTCTTCTGCCGGCCGTGCTACCTGCTTGAGATATGGACGCCATCTGGCAGCGTCATTGGGAAACATGAGCTTGTGGAGAATCCCTGGGCAACTGCCAGGTGGCAGCGCCAAATCGTCGGCAGGGGCCTTTCTCGCGCATAGCGTCGCATTTGTAGCGCAGCCTAAGAAACACTAGGGTCTTTAGAATTACGTATATATGTATTTTATAATAAAGGGACAGACCACCTAATACTATAGGTATTGATGTTGCGCCTCGGATATGCGTAATATTTGCTTTTTGATCGACAATGCTCGCAAGTATGAACGCAGCTACCACTTCAAGAAGGCTGGACGTTAGGCAAGTGCTTAAACTTTTGCTGGGTGGCTGAATCGTGTGAGAGACAGAAAAACAGAAAGGCACACCAAAATTTGTGAGTTCAAGTATCATAAGAAGAAAGACTATCGTCTATATAGAAACCAGGCCGGACATGACGGACGGACTACCAGAACAAAACATCGTGCAGATCACACGCACTGTGGGAATCCGTGTCATGCGAATCAGCCAGCGAGTAAACTGTCTATGCCGAATTGTTTGCCAATCAGACAAGTGTGACTGGAAAGATCACGGCCTTTGTGCAGAGCACACGAGTACCCACACTTGACTGCACTTCACCTGGGCTAACAAGGAATGTCAGCAGCGTCGTAGAGACTGATTCGTCGCTCATGGTACGACGCGACGCTGTTACGTCAGCCCGAAGCGAAGACGTGAATTGTCGGAGAAAAATGCACTATAAGGCGAGTTTATGTGCTCTTATAAGCGTCGTTGGTTGAAGTATCTTACCGGATCGAGAAAAGTTCCACAAAAGCGCGGCGACTGTTAGCAGCTCTTTGATAGGGCTCCTGATACATTAGAAATGCGTAACACGTTACACGATTATCGTCATTACAACTGCTGGTCCAGTAGGTGTATTTACTCTGTACTGCCTTAATAAAAGAGCCGCCGTAGTACAGCGCGTTTCCTTGGCACATCCAGGGCCTGTGTTCGGAGCCCCCCATACCTCTTTGTAAGTTCCATGTGTGACTGTGGACAGGTATCGCCGAGCTATCAGCATCGAGGGGCATATGATTGATTGTGGTTCGCTTAAGGAAGCGGCGCTAATTTCTGCAGCCCATATGGGCAGCACAACTAAGCGTCGTGGGGGGGGGGGGGGGGAGGGGAAAGAAAGGGACGAATGAACGTACTCGGCGAATTTTCTTGAGATCTATTGACCTCGAAAAATTGCTGGAGTTAAGGCAAACTCCGCGGCACCAATGCTGCGGCGCCTGCCCTGCTATGTCGGGTCGCGCTTTACGGGTACGTGCCACATTTGATTGTAGTATCGTTAACCGCCACATGCCTGTCACGTATATCTTCCTAGAGATATTTACATAAATTCATCATCTTCGTCCATTCACACCCAATCACGCCAGCTTCAGTGCATACCAAATGAAGGCGGTGCACCGTAAAGCAACGAAATGTATGCAGATAGATAGATAGATAGATAGATAGATAGATAGATAGATAGATAGATAGATAGATAGATAGATAGATAGATAGATAGTCGTAAATGTAGCAGCAGTTCGCCAAGAATTGTTGCTGATTTTAATACGAAGTTATTGAGCAAGTCACATTCCAAATGCCGCTAAATTCGACGTATCTTGCTGAGAACAATTGATTGATCGTTGCGGTTTTGCGTCCCAAAACCAGCTGTGATTATGAGAGACGCCGCATTGGTGGGCTCCAGCAATTTCGATTATCTCGGTTTCTTTAACGTGCACTGACGTCGCACACCTTTCGCCTTCATCGAAATTCAGCCGCTGCAGCCAGGATTCAATCGGCCGACCCTCGGATCAGCAGCCGAGTGCCCTAGCCACTAGACCACAGTGGTGGGGCTTTTCCCAAGTAAACCTCCAACAAGTCCTTCCGTATTTTCGCCTTTAAGGACAATGAAAAGAAAAAGCTCGTCTTCATTAGAAAAAGCGACAAAATATGTGCGCAGGTTCGATTGCATGACCACGTATGTTAAACGCATCTGTTGCTAGTACGTTCGCTGTCATCTACGCGAGGTTCACAATATTTACTCGCCGGGAAACATTCGAGAAGTTTGGCTACTCATCATCATAGCAACTATTTAGCGCGTTGTTCATTGACACGGCGTTCGTGGTCCTTTGTGGTCCGGCAGGAAATACTCCTGCTTATGCCGCAGGAAATTTTGTCCCGCGATGGAATCAGGAGCACTCCTTTGCTCGGCTTCACAAAGGAACTACAAATCGCCTTCTGTCCTCTGTCTCACGAAGTGATCTGGATATCTCTGCAATAACGCTTTTCAACGCAAGACCAACCTGCCATCGTCTATCGGCATAGGTCCCCAGCAATCGTCTATGATGGCTGGGGACCTATGCTTGTCTTACTGACCAGTCTAGCCGTTACATACTGCATCGCTTCAAAAAATACGCTGTCCAGCACGTGGAACACAAGCGGGAATAGAACAGCTGCTGCCGGCGTAAAGTTCCAAGCTACGTCCGCTGGACAATGCTGTACGCGCCGATAAGGGTTAGGAGCAAAATCACGGCAGGATATTGCTTAACGTTGACATGGCAGACCGCACTGAATTGTGTGCTCTGTTATAATGGCAAGTAGGATCGACGTATCAGACTACTCGTTCGGCACCATTGTCTGGAGCACATCCAATCGGATGTTGCAAGCGGTCAATGCCCACCTTGTGCTATCTGGAGCACCGTCGCCGCAAAAGACGGTTTTCATCATATCCATTGTTGTCAATATCTGCAGATCATTGTGTGATAATCATGACGAATGACGTATTTAGTCATGGAACGGGCCGAAGATCTCTTATATTTCACAAAAGAGACGTGCCTTGTTCAAATGCAGTTATGATGTACTGAGTAACTCATTTTCTTATGACCTCGATCGCGTTCATTAACTGCAGCGACATCATCCACAGAAAACTCGCGTTTCTTTTAAAATATGCTCTAATATACGGAATGACCAAGTCAAGCTTTGGGCGTGGTTTAAAACGCTCATTCCGTTATGATTACTTTGCAATTTGTCATCACATGGCTAAGTTCTTGGGTGCACATATACTATCGGACAACGCCACGCCTCATGCTACTTTTCATACGCGAAACGGGCTGGTAACAAACTCGTTTATAGTCCATAAATTGCGCAATGCTCATCCGCTACATGAGCGGGTGGAGATGGCGTTTGTGCTCTTTCGCATTCTGCATTTAAAATACAATTGCACTCTCCGTGCCTGATCTGTCGCCCCGGCTTAGCGCGTTGCGATACAGCTATTTTTTTTTTTTTTTTGAGAAGCGAGTGTTACGCAAATTAGTGAGGGTTGGCAAGCGGGAGTAGTGTGGATTAAGATGAGCTCACAACGGTGCCCTAATGCACGTTGCCTCGTTGGTCAGGTGATTATGGTTCCCAGCTGCCAACCGCAACAACCACAGGTTTGATCCGGACAGCGGCGGTTATATTTTCCATGGATGTGGGAGTGCTAGAGTACCGTGTACTGTGTGCATTCAGTGCAGGTTAAAGAATCCCCAGGCGGTCAAAATTTCCGGACCACTCCACTAGGCGCTCCCTTTCTATCTCTTTCACAGCCTTTTCCCCACACCTACGGACCCTAAGCCGTGGTGGTGATTGTGGTTCACTTAAGGAGATGACAGCTAATTTCTGCAGAGCGCCTCTGGAGCACGACTAAGCGTCCGTGGGGCTAGGGTAAACGGGCTGAAAGAGACAGAGAGAAGAGCTGTAGTGTAGGGCTCCGGAAATTTTGACCGCATAGCGTACACTAACAACGCACACTACACGGGCCTCTGTCACTTTCGCCTCTATCGAAAATGCGACTGCTGCGGCCGGAACGTAACGCGACCTTTCCCGACATGGGCTGCAGAAAACAGCGTCCTCTCCTCAACCAAACACCAATCATTGATCAATCCTCTACCCTAATTCAGCGCTGTGTCCGCTATATAGCGCTCTATGTTCTACACGTCGCTTTCGTTGCTATAATAATATGAAAGAAATGGTAGTAAAGACGAGCCTGTAACCGTTTATTATTGCCATGAGGGATGTGCGATATAACTCCGCACATCTTCAAGACTCGCACCAGGACAACGGCGCACGTCTGAAGAATGGAAGCAGGCCACTCCGGTTTCCTTCGGTCAAGAATAGCGCGCCTCTGAAGTGCCTTTTACGAGGGATTTGGTAGGTAAACTGTTATCACATGGCCCCCGTATATCCAGTGCACGGCGCCCATATTATGTGGCTTACTCGGTTGTCGCAAGCCGACTTTCGAAACTCCGTCGCACGATACGTAGTGAGCAAGAGATAAGCAGCGGCATGTTGGTTAAGGTCCCTATCGCGTAATTTTGCAGCAAAAGCAGCTCGTCGCTTTTCTGCACTTTAGGCTTGTGGAACGCTACGCTGCAATAGAACAAACACGCGTATTCTTCTGTGGACCTGCAAAAAAAAAAAAAAAAAACATGCCTCTGAGCAAGTCCTTACTCGCAAAAAGAGCAACGGTGTTCTGAGAACTTTGCGGAAACGTGACCATGCTCTTTAAGCCGCTCTTTAAGCCGCTATCTTCTTAGAGGCATTCACGAACTAAGTAATCATAGTCATCTAGTTGCCGTGTTATGTACACCTGCTGGCAGTATGCGGTAAAATTAAGGGTTAAATGTCCCATCTATTTATATCAGAGAAAACAATTGCGTGATATTTAGAGCTTGACGCAAGCGTGCATAAAAACTTATTGGTACGATCGCCATAACGTGACCTTAGGACAGGAAGAAGAGATTAGCGAGATAAGTATTTTTGCTTTAATTGTTAAATCTCATAAATTTCAGGCTGTCCGGCCGAGCTCCATAGCATACCGTGGACGAAGTTACGCGCTCACTCTTTGTTAATTTTCCGGGAGTACTCCCACATTAGAGCGAAATACTGCGGACAGATGCTTTGCGTATGAATCACATAATAGATAATCGTAGGATCGCAACTTTATTAGTCCATAAAAATACGAGAAGATCCAAATAAGTACAAATTGAGTACAAACGGCATAGCTAGATATCCTGCGCGAAAGGGGTACGACAAACACGATAATAAGTTTATAACCAAGTGGTATTTTATGTAAGAGGAGTTTGTACATTCACACGAGGTTGTGGAGGTACCTCTAGCGCTGTCCTATAGATGTGCACCAAGGTAGTTCTTTAAGCTTCCCCACGAACATGAAGCAACGGGAATTCATGCATATTTCATCCCATACATGCCATTCCGAACGTTACCGTAAGAAGTTGATCGAACAGCTTTTTCTCGCAGTGCACAGTGCTCATTATGCTTTGCTGTGTATTAGCGCTAAGCACTCAAGGTCTACACCACACGGGTGTGGTGAAAACTGCGGTGTGCGGAACCGGAATGTGTTGCAATGCTAGCACTCACGCTTATTTTTGTTTTTCGCTGTTGATTGGTCACTAGTAAAGAAGGATTTATCAGACTTACAAATCTCTTAGGGGGATCTTTCTGATGTTATATTTCTGCTCAATAAATAGTATGCTACGGCAAAGTGGGAGACACATAATGATAAGTTTTTTTTTAATAATGCTTGCTACAAAGCTCTTCTAGGAATAGAGTACAACAGGGTTGCCTGGAATTTGGCATGGATTTGTGCACAGAAGGATGTAAACCATAAAGCAGGCAACACAATGAGCGTAATAAACTGGGGACACATTATAACTTCTCTTAAATACGAATTCATGTGTATAAAACCGAAAACGCTGGGAAATCATGATTAGGAGCGATATGGTAAGAATTAAAGAATCAGTGTAAACTGGCATAAAATAGTTTACACAGTATGATCACAGCGATGAATCCAGCAGTTTCGTTAGTATGCTGTTCCTCGCGTTTTTGTACACGATATTGTTGCGCAACAGGCTTTAATACGGGATGGCAGTGTATTCCTGGGTCAATTGGAGTAGAATAGAACCGTAAGTGTTCCATAATTATTGTTTTTTAGGGAAATAAAGCACTGTTCTCAGACGTAAATCTTTTATTATTATGTCTTGTTCAAGCAGATGCACTAAATAAACCAGGAGCAATATCATAATTGAGAGTGTAATGTATTAACAGAACCACTTTTAGCTAGGTAATGTATGGTAAATGGACTATACCTAACGAAGGAAAACTTTACACCGAATGTGACGTGCAACTAATGAGCTTCGGGATCTTCAAGGCCCCATTCTGTAAATGTTGCAAATGTGTTATATGCACAGAAAACGGGCTTTTCCAGCGAGATATGCACTGCTGTAGGCGCCAATGTATGAACGCATAATACAGTGACGTTTTTAAGAGGTGCTGAAAAGAACGAGCGTTTTTGAAAATTAGTACTGTAACAGGAAAGAAAAAATTTTTGTTCCCATCTGCGCTTCCAGATCAAACTTAAGGCGACAGTGGCATCTAGGATGATGAAATTGGGTGCAAGCGAAAAAGAATGATATTGTGGAATGGGTGATAGTGCAGCCGTGACGACATACTTAACTGTATGGAATAGACTAACTGAATTTTGTATAGATTGATGTCAAGATTTTTCTCCTACACGAGGCAGACAAGTTGCTTTGGTCATAGTTAGGTCGGTTTATTAGAGTATTTATAGATTCACTCTGACTAAATGCAGTGTTGACATCGGCATATAGTATGGAGAAGGTGCTAGTTAGACAGCTTGGCATGCGTTTACTGTACACGAGGAATAACAATGGAGACAAAACCCTGCGGGACACCGTTTGTGACTTGTTTATCACGCAACAGTGGACGTTCAAAGCCTACAGCCTCCGTTCTCTTAGTTAAATAAGTGCATATAAATGAGTGGACCGGACCGCGGATACCGAGAGCTAACTTATGAGATAGGATATTATGGCAGGTACTGTTAGAGGCTTTAGTAAAACTACAAAAGAGCCTCAGTTTCAGGGACCCTTCCATTTTACATCTGCCATAGTTTGTCGCATCGCACGCTTGGTTGTTCCTAGTGTGTCCTGGAGTTCATTTTTTTAATTTTACAAGTTTCTTCTTTGCATGTTAGCCCTGCTAATAATTTGTAGTTGAATTGTCCCTTAGCACATGCAGGTCAGGAATTAGGCGACATCTGCAGAATTGCCGGTCAATACAAAGTTAGAAATTCTATGGTAACATTGTTAAAAAAAAGATATCTACAGGGCAAAATATGTAAAGTAGGTAGTAAATAAATCAAAAGTGCGTATTCCATCTCAAATATTGCATATACGTGGCCTCGCTAAACGAACCAGCGCGCACTATCTTCCACGAAGAGAGGGACAAAATAATTTAACACGTATGTACAGCTATCAGGCAGAAGGTCGTAATACCTACAAAGGGCAAAAACTGCTTATAAGTGAAGGTCACACACTCTACTTGGCACACACACAGCACAAAAAGGGCCGTACGATGCCCATAGCTATACATTGTCAAAAGTGCGTTGTTAATCGGATGTACACAGTGTTTAGTTCCGATTCGTGTACTCTGTGGAAGTAATGTTATCGAGATTTCATTGCATGACAAAACAGTAAACAGTGAACAAGTGTACCATCCAGTGCACGTTCTGATTCCGCAATGATGTTGTTAAGAAAACAAACCTTCTGATATCAACGTCCCGTAGAAACATCGAAAGTTTCTTTTAAGTGTTCCTCTCGTAGAAGTAACGTAGAAGTAAGATGGAATCACTTTTGTTTGGGGGTGTTTATGCAAACAATCGAAAATGACATTTCTGTGAATATGCATTACTTTTGCGCGTCATACGATACCCATCATTTTGATTAGAAAGCAGCACGGCAGGACGTCACAAAACACTTTAATAGCGAAGCTCTTCTAGCTCGAGGTAAAAAGTTGATCGGCGCAGCAAACTTCGCCTCACCGCGCGTCGGCTAGCGTCCGGCCAGGCCACATGTATCTGGCCACCACCTGGCATTACCTCGACATAGCCGCGCATGCGCGTTAGCAACAGACAGGACGGGGAAAGTGAGAGTGAGTAGGAGGGATGGGAAAGGTAGTTGAGAGTGAGGAAGACCGATGTGGATGTAGGGAGGACATAAATGAAGAAGGATCGATATTTGGGCGAGTTGGTTCTGGTTGAACATATTGTTAGAACAGCGCAAACGAGAAAACATAGGACAAAAGCAAAGAAAGACACTGGAAGGCGCTTGAGGAGGGGAAAGGAGGAGAGGGTAGAGCAGAGCATAGTCTTGTACAGTATAGATTAGCAAGGGAATGAGAGGGAAATGAGGGTAAGGGGGACAAACTGTTGGTTGAGGAGGAGGGGAGAAAGTGGAGCGTGGCGTAGTCTGGTGTATTATAGTGTAGCAACTTGGACTCGGAAAGAAAGGGAAGGTGACCAAAGGGGAAATAAGGAGGGAGGTGAGGGTGAGGATGGAAAGGAGAAGCGCAGAGAGAAGAGCATAGCACAGTCTCGTAGAGGACAGTGTAGCAAGGACTGGGAAAAGGAATTGTGGTTGTGAAGAAAGGAGGTGCGAGGACTGCATCCTCAGTATTCGCACCAATAGGGCGCAGGCACCCGGATGTGTTTCCTCTTGACTTCTGAGGCGTGTGGCCGGCGTTGCTGTTTGGCCATAGGGTAGGAGAGCGAAAGTCATTTGCTTAAATGCTCTGCCCATACTACGTTTTGATTTAGCGTGTATTTGACGATTATGCCATTGCTTGTGCTTGACAGGCTTTGCTTCCTGTTCAAAGTCTAAACGGCAATCCACCTTCACCACTGCTTCAACTGAGCGCCCCAGTTAAGTGCTTCCGGAGCCATGTACACTGAAACAAAAATCCATGCACGCTGAAAAGCCACGAACACTAAAAAGAAAGCAAAAAGAAGATTGAGACAGATTCTACGACTGTGCAATCTGAGAAAACAATGTAGGCGGCAAGCACGCGCCACCACCTTGCGAACGCCGATCGAGCTCTTCTTGTTTCTTCTTCTTTCTGTCATCTTTATTTCTTCGCATTTTTCTACGTCTTTTCCCCTTTCTTCTTTCTTCCCTATCTCCACTTTCTCTCCTATTCTTCTGTTTCTATATATATATCACTCTTTTCTCTTTTCCATCCAAATCAGCTCCAGACCGCTCCTCAACTTTCCTTCCCACCCCTTGCTGTAGTAGACTGTTCATAACTATGTCAATTGTTCACCCTCCCCTCTACGTCTTTTCACCTTCCTCATCATTACATCAGTCTTCTTACCATAACTTCCCTTTCGATCGCCGCGGCGGTTATTTTTGGTGCCGGCGTGAGTACCAGAGGCCCGTCTACTGCGCGTTGCCAGTTCATATTAGAGAATGTGGCAACGAAGAACGCTGTAGTGGAGGGCCTCGGAAATTGCGACACCACAGGGTTCTTAAACGTGCACTGGCATCGCACAGTACAGGGGCCTCAATGTTTGGCCTTCGTTGAAATGCCACCGCCGCGGCCGCAATTTCTTCCCGCTACCATCGGGGTAGTGCTGAGTGCTATAGCCACGCGCCGCGGCGGCTCGCCTCTTTCGAAACAGAGATGTGACGAAGCTTGTACTGGTCATAGCTACCCTTCGTAAACGGCATGAAGGAGGTGGCTTGTTCGCTTTACGTATGATTTGCAATTGTACAGCGCCTGTGCTGCCTTCATAGGGTTTACAAAACAAAGCCGCTTACTTGAAGAAATCTGCGTCCCTAGCCTTCCTTATTCGCAACTAAAATATTATATGGCCTTCAAAAAAAAAAAAAACAAAAAGCAAAAAAAACTGCAATCGAGGCATTGTATTTTATGATGTGCGATTTTAGATTATATTGCGATTGCGATTATACGCCAGCCAGCAGTCCACTGGCTGGTGTATAAGTTTAACTTAATGGCGTATGCTTCCTTACAGGAATATATAATTCGTGTTATTTGTCCCCTCCAGTAATACTTTCACCACTGCATAGACATCGTGGTAAACTTATAGGCAACGACATTTGTTGGCCGCCATTTAATTGATAATGTGATAAGTTGAGAGGCGCTCCATAATGAACCTCCCACTAGAGAAACGCATGCTCGGCGCTCTTGCTAAGTCGAAACTAGGCTAGCCCACAGACGGACTATACTTCGCGCATTAATGCATGCAGGGAGGCTCTGCCCAGGTGTACTGGCTGCTCTGCCACAGGAAGTTTTTGGCAGGTGTAATACCTGTCCTTTTTCGGTGCCGTTTGAGCCATCTGTGTCCATGACTGCATCGAATTCAGCTACGTACCTTATGGGGGAAATGCGATGGAGATATATGCTGCTTGCAACCTTCTTTCTTGTTTCGTAATAATGGAGTGAAAGCAACACGAATATAAGCACCACGAAAGTTAGCCTTTGTCATTCACCAGACGCTGTAATAAATCGACGCATACACATGCTGAGAGGGCCAAGTGTCCCGTACAAGCCGAAACGCAATGCACCTCTTGAGGCGGTGGCGTTGCCATAGCTATAAAGAACATGCCTTACGAAGTACTTGACGAGATCCCTGATCATGAACGTATTTGGTGCATATTAAAATTTCACGATAAACGCGTCAGCATCAACTTAGGAGGAATGTACGGGGTTCCAAATTCTCCACCAGAATATTTAGAAGTAGTTACTGACTACCTTGCTAAACAGACTAATTCCCGAACTAACCTCATTTCAACGGGCGATTTTAATCTACCAGGCATCAATTGGGTTGACATGTCTCATGATGGCAGAGAATGCAGAAGTGCTGAATCCCTGTTGTCCGCGGTGTTTAGTTACTCATTAAACGAACTTGTAAAGCATGATACAGGATTGGACAATTATTCATGGTCCATACTTGACCTTATGTTAATAAGTCCTTCACTTGATAACTGTGCGGTTAGCATTGACGAAGGAATTTCTGATCACAAGTTAATAGCCACGACTTGCCCTGTTTCGAGTGCTAAAAGTACATTAAACCCGCTCCCATTTTTGTTAAAGAATACGCAAGCACAAATGATACTGCTATTCTCTACTGCTTGTTCGTAGTTCGATGAAATAGACAATGTTCGCCTTCGGTCAAAATTCAAAAAGATAATAAATATCTGTGATCGCCAGTTTATTCCATTAAAAAGGAAACGTAAGAACAGGCAGAACCTATGGGTAACACGTGACATCATTCACTTGAAACGAAAAATCAAACGACGGCGGAAAAGTTGACACAGTAATGCTGTTTCTGTTTTGATTAACATGTTGCAAGCAAAAGTGAAGGAAGCCAAAACTCGCTTTTTTTAATACAATCCTACCCTCGACCATGGCGAACGACCCACAGAAATTGTGGCGTTACCTTTCGAAAGACCAACAGACGGTTTCACAGATTAAATTGCATGATCAGACTATCACTGAGCCTACATCCAGAGCAAATTAATTTAATGTGTTCTTCCAATTAGTATTCCCGAGAACCGCCTCATTCTCTCCATTTGCATCACGAGACCTCAAGGTGCCGATGCGGGAAATTACGATAAGTGAGGATGACGAAAGGGAAAGGGTCAAGCTTGGGCTCGTTGTTTATTTGTTAGAACAACTTGATGAACAAACAGGCAATGAAGCCTAGGAAAGCATGGGGGAAGTTACTTGCAGTATTGTAATGGTGGAGTACCTCCTGAGGGAAATGCTTGCAACCCTCTTGTAAGGATGGTATCTTATATCTACTGCGTAAATTAGACATCAAAAAATATTCTGCTCCTGGCCATATCACAAACGTTTTTCTGCAGAGATATGCGCGTTGGGTATCGAAGTATCTGCACAAAATTTACACCATATCTTTGAAGATGTCATCTGTCCCTGATTATTGGCGCTGTTCAAATGTTCTGCCGATTCACAAATGCGGTTCCGAATCAGACCTGAGCAACTACAGACCGGTGTCACTCACAAGCACGTGTTGCAAGGTTTTCGAGCACATCATTAACAAAGCCAATGCTACCCACCTTAATGAAAACAATTTCTTCTACCATCGACAACACGGTTTCAGGTCTGGTTTGTCAACCGTGGGGAAATTAGCGGAATTAACGCATGACATTCCTAAAGAACTTAATAAAGGAGGTCAAATTAATGCTACTTTTTTGGATTATGTTAAGCGTTTGATGTCGTTCCTCATGTTGACCTGATTACCAAACTTTATGCTTATGGTATTGACAAAGCCATTCTGTCTTGCATCTCATGTTATCTTACGAATAGAAAACAAAGTGTCACGATGAACTCCTGTTTATCAGGAAAACTGAGTGCGTTTTCTAGAGCGCCAGAAGGGTCGCTATTAACACCCATGTTATTTTTAATTTGTATAAATGATTTAAGAGATTGCGTTCACCCGGATGTAGAGATCCGTTTTTCGCGGACGATTGCGTCATGTATAAGCCAGTACACAGTCATGCAGAGCAACTTACGCTAAATCAATCTTAAGGTTCTATTCAGGGTTGGTGCAAGGTATGGGGTATGAGGCTAAACACTACGAAGATAAAATTCATATTGCTCACAAATAAAAAATGCCCGCTTGAATTTGGGTACACACTAGGCAATACCGCATTATCCAGAACTTCTCATATAAAATATGTGGGGGTGATTGACGAATAACCTAAGTTGGGGAACCCAACTTAGGTCATTTGTCGGAAAGCTCATGGTAAACTGACATTACTAAAAAAAAACTGCGTGGAGCACCAGCATCTCTCATATTGAAAGCATATAAATACTTAGTGAGACCTGGCCTAGAGTACGCGGATCCAATTTTGAGCCCACACCAGAAATATCTTATTGATAATCTGGAGCGAATAGAAAGAATGGCGGTTCCGTTCGCCTTTTCAGATTATTAAAGAAAGAGATGCATTAGCCATTTATGAAAGCTTACCTACAGACGCTCGATCATCGCAGAATAATATCGAGGTTAAAATTTATTTACCAGCTCTATCATGGCCACTATAGATGAAATCGCTCTGCATACTTACACTGTCTCTCCAGGCATTCCCTTAGAACGGGTCACAGTAAAATGCTGAGACAATTCGTAAGCCACATAAACTGACACAAGTACTCGTTATTTCAAACCGCGATCGACTAGTGGAATAAATTACCCGGAAGTGCTGTTTCCGCTGCTACAGCAGGCTCATTTGTTATTATTGCAAATATCATCTTTGCTGTGTAACGCGTTCGCAATCCAATGTTGCACGATTTCATTTGTATCCTTTTCGAAATTATGTGTGCAGACAGCAACGTTGTGTGATTAACGCTTTTTTGTGTTTTTTACTGTTTTTCCTTTTTGCTCAACCATCTGTCCTTTTATGCCACTCTTTTATAGGAACTTTCGTCGTCACCACACCTGCTTGAGCCCGAATGTGGCCTGCAGTATGTAAAAATAAAGAACAAGAAGTGAGAACACGAACGATGAGCTTAATAATGCAAACATATTCTTCACACGTGGCGCGGAATATTGAAGCCGGCATTCGGCAACGCACCTGCAGAAAAATGCACATTTGGTATGTGCCACCTGTCTGTACCAGGACTCCACGGAAAGCCTTTCCGTTGGTTATGCTCAACGCTAATAATCCCAGAGTCATCGAACGAGGTGCGGTGATCATGGACCTCGCTGTGTTCCAAGAGGCTGCACTTCTGCCTTCCAAAATGACGCACGTTGTTCTTGTGCTTCAATAGTATTTCAGTATCTAATGTTCATGTTTAAATATACGCTAGCGGCACTTTTTGAATCTGCCTACCAGCTGTGGTTCCCGCTTTAAAGTACAGGGTACACAGAAATCTCATTACTATGTCATTTTATTGCACCAAATCTTCGCACGTATGCTCGCCCCTTACGCAGTGTAAGAGCAGAAATAGAGGAACTATTTACGAGGACAAACTTCCATTGCCAAACTTTAGGCAGTCGTTGTGTGCCTAAAAGTTGTTGCTGTTGCTGCCTCAGCCTCCGTAGAGAAATGAATGGCATGTCTTTGTCTCGTCGTCGTAACAAAGTCGCTCCAGCTTTCCCAGAAATGGGACGCGGTGCAGTGGATGAACACAGACTGAGTGACGTGGGCCTGCGTGAAAATTACAGCAGCGTAATTAGCTGAGTGAGACGGACCGTCACCTCTCCATTTAAAGCCACACAAGTAGTAAAAAAGGTATTGCAGTGAAGAAGCGCGCGCTTGCGAGCCCAGCAGACAGGATCGCCAGTGCTACGCCGGTGGGGCGAAAGCTGCACTAGGTTGCTGCTCTGCCTGGTTAAGCCTATGCCATCGTGTTTTCCAGTCGGCGACGACCTCGTCATCCACAACCATGTTAGGCTTCCTTGTCACCATTGGTGGAGGATTGCTGTATCTCCTATCATCCTAGAACTGCGCAGCCGGACTCTCCGTCCCAACATGGCTACCGACACAAATTCGAGCTCATCACCTGCTCCTCCCCAGACCAACACCTGCCCTGGAGCGATCCGTCCTCAGGACCCTCCAATATTCAGCGCCACCGATGACCATGACGTCGATGACAGGCTCTCCCCAGACGAACTCGTGAGTGTCCACTACAAATGGAACGACTTCGCGAAACTGGCCACCATATCTTTCTACCTGACCGGGATTGCGCACTCGTGGTTCCGAAACCATAAAACAGACGTCCCCACCTGGAGTGCGTTCAAAACAAGGTTCAGCAGGGTATTCGGACGTCCTGCGGTTCGAAAGCTTCGTGCGGAGCAACACTTTCAGTGCTGATCGCAGCAGCCAGGTGAGAATTTTACCAGCTGCCGGGAAGATATAATCCATTTATGTAAACGTGTCGGTGTAACAATGACGGAGGCACATAGAGTCATGCACATACTGAAGGCATTGATGACGACGCTTTTTACATGCTGATTTCGAAGAGCCCCTCCACTGTCACCCAGGTCATTCATCTATGTAAAAGCTACGACGAGCGTCGCCGACAACGCCTTGTGACCCGCTGCCCTGTTCCACATCAGGAGTCGCTGTCCGGCTTGGTACCAAATTTTGAAGATTCAACCCTCCTCTCGCAGATCAAAGCTTTCGTGCGAGAAGTTGCCCGCCAGCCTTTGTCCGAGCAACGAGTCTTGGGACACTGGCCATGTCCATCGTCAGCACGGAAAGCGCTCAACGCGTTGTTGCGATTTTTACGGACGAGTGGCCTAAGGGACAGACTTTAAGCAGTGTCGCGTTTGTGTGCGTGTGTTTTTTTTCTCTCTTTTTCTTTTTTCTTGTCGTGTCTCCTTTCTCCTATCTTTCAGTCCCCTTACCCTTCTTCCCCTGCACAGGGTAGCCAGCCGGTCACAGCACTGGCTAACATCCCTGTCTTTCCTCCTTTCTCTTCCTCCTCCTTCCTCCTCCGTAGCAGTCAACTTCGTGCGTCAGCCCGACCATTCAGCACGTTATACAGGAGCAAGAGTCCGAAGCTCTCCCGCAAGAGCGGCCCCTCAAGTCACCGCTCCGTTAGCGCACTCCGAAGCACTATCTCGACCACGACCACCGATGGTCCGCGCTCTGGATCCAGTGCCCTCCCCTAATTTTGCACCAGCGTCGCCAAAATCTCAAGTCTGTCGAGTTGTGAAACCCTAGCACACGGCAAAAAAATCCATCTGTTATTCGTTTGGGATACCCGTACACGTTGTATGCTTCTGCCGCAGTCGTCCACTACGTCCGCATTACGACTCACGGACCTCTGTCCGCTGTCTTACGCTTCCGACCGTGAAACAGAACTAAAAAGCCAAGTCTTCGAACAATACCTGGCCCCCGATATTCCCCTCCACGCCTTTGCTTACTCTCCCCGATCCGTCGGCGTCCACCTTCAACCGAACCGGAAAACTGTGGCACAGCTCCCGAGGCAAGAACTGCGTCATCATCGAAATGTCCAAGCCCTCTTCGCTCGCCGCCAAATGTTACAGATGTCGTCTTCGAAGATGTTTCTGTGTTCGCGCTCATTGACACAATGGTGCTGGTATACCCGTAATTGCTGAAAAACTATGCCGCTCAGTTCGGTAGGTGACAACGCCCTTCTTTCGTCCATTACTTCGCACAGCCACAGCAGAGCACGTCAAGTCGGTTGCTGCGTGTACCTGAAGGGTTTTAATTCAAGGAAAATTCTACACCGTCGAGTTCGTCGTATTGCTCGACTGTTCGCACGACATCATCTTAGGATGGGATTTCCTTTCCCGTCACCGGCCATTATTGATCGTTTCCGAGCAGAAGTCGTTTTCTCTTCACTTTGCCACGCCATATCTGACGACGTTCCGTCCTCACGCGCCAAGTTTGTTATCGCAGACGACATCCAGGTCCCTCCGCAGACGTCTGTCGTTGCACCTGTATGCTGTTCTGCTGCCTCTGACGCCAATGTACTCTTCACACCTTCTGCTGCTTTCACCAGTCGCCACCTCGTAGCATTCCCAACCCCCCCGCTGGCCCTTGAACATTGTGCGACAAACCATCTCTTTTGTAACCGATTCCCCTTCCCGATTACATTGCTTCACGGTGAATCTGTCGGTACTGTGGAGCCTTACGAACCCATTGCTACGTTAGACGCCAACGTAATAGCATAAGACCTCTAGTCACTACGTAGTCTCATCAACTACGGTGTGTGCGCTTACATAGTGCGATCCATCGCGCATCTTTCAACTGCGCGAAAAATGTATGCTGCCTCGCGACATTATTTAGGGCAATATTCCTACTCCGAGTTTCCAAGCGTGTGTTATCTTTTTATTGTGTAGCTAATGTGAAAGAACCACCCTGTATAGTCATATGATAGATATTCCACCCTTATCTCAATCCTCGGCGCCCGTAGCACTTGATGCCTTCAGCCCCGTGCTTAAATGAGGCGTGCATGAGGGGGCGTGCATTCAATGGCTCGGAGACAGTACAGCACGAGTGTCCGCAAGGCATGTGCGCAATACTGCTTTGTTTCCCAATTCGGGGCGATGACACCTTTGCATCTCTACCACGTGTCTAGCGCGTAAGTGGACTGGCGTGTGGGGTGTCTCGTGGGCAATGGCATCCCGTAGCCATAGTCGAGGCGTGCGCAATGTTGAGAAATAGGCGCTTTATGTATACCACGACTAACCTTGCTGATATATATATATATATATATATATATATCAATTTGGAGTGCATTGTGTCCACTTATAAAACTAATATACTATAAAAGAACAGTAGCAGTATAGAAAAAAAGGGGAAAGGGAGGTGACACTGAAGAGCACTGATGCGAGAGTGAGGAAGAGGCAAATAAAGAGGGGAGAGGGTGTAGCGTATAGCATACGGATGTATAGCATGGAGGTGGACAATGGAGGTACAGGTGAGGATGGGGAGAGGAGGAGGGGAAGTCCACTAGTTCCGCTGTGACCCAGCCTTGCACCCGTGTTGCAAGCTGCCCAGAATTCTTGGGTTAGCAGCCGAGTACCACCACCACTAGGCCACCAAGGCGCATTTAAGTCCCTACAGATCATTCCATATTTTTTAAGCAGCAAGAACTACCTTCTCTTCCCTGCTTCCTTCGCACGCAGCCTGCATCGGCTACCATACTCTGGCAACGGAATATTGGCGCACCGTTGGCGTCCGCCCGCCGGTGTGGTCTAATAGTTATCCTGCCCGGTTGCTAACCCCGAAAAACAGGCGTTCGATCCCGGCCGCACGGTCGCATTTTCTATGGAGGTGAAAATTCCAGAGGTCCGTCAACTGCGCAAAGGTGGAGTTTCTAGAGACCGCTTGTTCCATCGAAGTGACGATTCCGCACAATGCTGACCCCTCACATGGTGAGAATCCTCTGCGTCCACTCGTGTATCAGGGCCATACTTGAATACGACATGTGAGCTCAGGAAGCGCGCATTGCTCATAATGGAAGACTAGGCAATTTCCAAGAGCTCCTAAAATGCGGGATTTTCTGTGAAAGTTACTGTACTTTTGGATACCTCTATGTCGATGACCACCTTCTGTGTCCATATATGTATTGCACTGCGGAATACATAACCAGTAAAATCTATGAACAAATCGCAAAATACGATTCAGAACAGGGAATGTCGCAGGAGCCAACGTTTCGACAAGCGGACTTGTCTTCGTCAGGGCGGCAGTTGCCGCGCTTGCCGGCAGTTGCCTGCAGTTGCGCATTCTTTTTACGTAAGTTCACTCTTAGTCACGGCCTTGTGAGGCGCAACAGCCTCAACAAAATATTTATTTATTTATTTATTTATTTATTTATTTATTTATTTATTTATTGTACCCTCAGGGCCAGAATGCATTACAGAGGGGAGTGGGGATACATAAAGAATAAAATAAACAGCAAATCATAAAGGAACAAAAAAGTACAAAGTAGCTGGCGAAAACTCACAACAAGACAAAAAAGGAAAAAAGCAGTGGGAATACACGAGAACAATTTTGATAAGAGAAAAAGAAATTATTCAAAGAGTAACAAGCATAAATATATTCACAAGATAGCAATTGTTTTACGAAACATGTTAATATCTGCTATGTCAGCAACTTAATGGGAAAGGGCATTCCAACTGACACAAGTTCTGGGTACGAATGAGTCATGAAAACATTTAGTGTGACAAGATGGAATCCCAACTTTATTGCGGTGATCAATGCGGGCTGATATGTACGAGGGCCTTGTGAGTAATTTGTTTTTCAGATAGCTGTAGTAGTAAATTTTATGAAAAAGACATAATGAAGCTACAGACCTACGATGAGAGAGAGAAGGGAGGGACAAACTTAATTTCATGGCGGTTACGCTACTTGTTCGGTGATAGAGAGTATGAAACGACAGGCACGGTTTTGAACAGCTTCCAAGTCTGAAATGAGTGAATCAATGCCAGGGCTCTAGACTGATGCAGAGTACTCTAATTTCGAGCGAACCAGTGTTT
Source organism: Hyalomma asiaticum (assembly GCA_013339685.2). NCBI lineage: Eukaryota > Metazoa > Arthropoda > Arachnida > Ixodida > Ixodidae > Hyalomma > Hyalomma asiaticum. The sequence goes on along the minus strand of CM023487.1, from coordinate 80,595,555 downwards.
TGTAAAGCAGTAATTTAATAGAACTGGATGATTGAGAAAAGTTCCTGCGAAGATACCCAAGCATGCGATTCTAATGGATGTCTAATAGACGTTAGATATCCCTGTTTGTATCACGCCGGTATGTATCATTAAGCCCCGCCTTTCTTTTGCGTCGTTTACCGCGTCGGCAGTTTAATTTAAACTAAAAAATATACGCTTGGCCGCGCCTGTGGAGCCCAGCATATCAATCAATCACTAAATCAAAGATCATTGTATTCCCCAGGAGTATAAACAGAACATTTACGCTGAAAAGAGAATAGGATGCATATGATGCTTCTCTTAATGAGAAAGAGTACCCAGGACTGGATGAATCCCCATGTTAGTTCAGCCTGGTGTTCAATTGCTTAAAGGGCAACTGAGGCGGTTTTTTTATCATGTTCTTATATCGCTGTTTTCCAATAGTAATGACAGCCCTGAAGCAGCCAGGCTCATTCAGTTTGCTGGGAAACTCACCAATAATTCTCAATAACCAATCGAACGACGTGGCGAAACCAAATCCGCAACGGTGAGACCTTTCGTGCAGCTTATCCGATGATGTTACAACCTCCGCGCCATCAGAACTATGAAGCTGGTACGAGAAAAATGAATGTGGCGTTGTCATTCAGCGATGCAATGAGCTCTTCTGAACTTGACAAAGACAATTTGACCGTTGAAGTATCACCGTTTGGCTCTTGACCGACCGCCTGCTCGCGTAGGCAGCATTGCAGGTATTGACGTCAAAGACTCAGAAACACGGGTTGCCTCGGGTGGAAATGCGCTAAGAGATTTTAAATTTCCTTATCAGGCAAACTCAGTGTCTTGAAACCGCCTGGCTTCGCAGAAATTATTGCAGTACGGAGGAGACTATATACTGAAAGTTTGATTCAGATCAGTGAACAATGAAAAATCGCCGGAGTTGCTCTTTAACAACGATGTTAGCAACGGCTGTTGCGAGAACGAAGAACAAGCTATCTAAGCATAACATTGCAAATATACAAAGCACTTGCAACATCACGTGCTTAATAGAACAGCGGCCTGAGATTATTACCATTACCATACGCCCACCCAGTCCTGCAGATAACGTATATCTACTTTTCTCCGCCTATTGTTCTCTGTTGTATAAAAGGCTGGGCCTGTTACATGAGAAACCACGGCTATAGCTCATCTCTGCCACTATGAAGACATTCGTGCTTTTGGCGCTGTTCGGCACTGTCTGTGGTGAGTTCTGAAGATATGTAACGCTATACGCTAGCATAGTGCGGTATTAATGATGCTGTTATGTCCAGTATGCTATTTCAGTTTTAGACGCTGCATAAAGCTGTTTCCTCATGGAGCGTTGATGAAGCTACGGAATTTTGTTGAAACTTTTCCCTACGACGGTTTGGACCAGTTTAACAAAGTACATGCAGCGGCTAACCTTTGCTAATATTACATGGTGGCCTTGCAGTATAAAGAAGGACTAGTGACGCTCGTGTGTTAATGAACATACGCCTCCTTTAACCTGTCCCATAATATATTTGCTCTGTTGTGTGTATACAAAATCAAGCAAATCCCGCGTTTTGTGGGAATCAATGTCATGCGACGCAATCAGCGTGGAATTTCCCTGTGCTTAATTGTTCGCTGTTTAGCTGTTACGGTATAGTACCAACATCTGTGTGCAAATTGGATACAAGTATCATCACCATAACTGCTGATTGGGTTAGTTAAGATGCGTAGCTTGTACAGAGAGCCTCCGTGGACGGTTGGCGGGCTCTTCTAGTTACCTCGAAAACGCCGGTAATATCCATAATAAACACCAAAAGGCCTGGAAATTCTGGTGCATATTTCAGTTATTCATATCGGTGATACCACAGAGCGCGTACCTAGAACTTCATTTTCACAATTTACGACCTCTTTGATCGCTATAAAGCTCCATATGAATCGGATTTTTTTCAGTCTTCACTAACCAATGTGCTCAAGTTTCGGAAAGGAGCCAATCTCGCTCGACAAATTTCCGGCATTGCGGACGCGTAAACATACACGCCATTAAGTAAACAGTAGCACTTCTAAGCTCTCCTACCTGCGCACTACAATATCGTCACAATGTTGCTTAACACAGCGTAGCCACGCCCGTCGCACAGGCAGGTTTGCTGGAGCCGGGAGCGACGCCAGCGCCACTCTACGCTCCGTTTCAGGCGGCGGTGCGTGACACCACGGAGCTTCCAAACGGGAAAAGTTCTAAAATACTGGTTATAAATTGCGACGTCTGCATAGTCGGACACAAGTGTCCAGTGAGTACTCCCCGTCATCCTCATAAACACCAGCCACCGTTCTTCTGCGAAGCTGCAAACTGTACGCTCGTAAATGTTTGCGTGTAGCCGGAATGATGCTGTAACGACAAAATTGAGCTCATAGGGGCATAAATGCATATTTAACTTGCTTCGCTCAGTGCAACATGAAATTTCTTAGTGCTCACTGGTAATGCTTACCGAAAAAATTCTCAGCACCCACATGCCATGGACAGCGCCGCCATCTACGTCATAAGCTCGGTTCGAGCGATTTTAAATTGGTAAATAAAGATGCTCACATGACAAATAGTGTCGTGAGCCTGTGAAGAGGGATACGCTTAGACTTAATACATTATCGTCCACGTAGAACACCTCATAGCCTCTACGAACTAAAATAATCTACCGTAACGGCAGACGCTCCATAGGTACCAAGTGCACCAACTAGGCACCACTTGGGAAAGGTCACGTGACGTCAATTTTGTCTGTTCCAGTGATTGGTTGAAGAACTAAAACCGATCCACTTGCTTTGTCTGCCCATTATTGCCAAGTGCAGTTTGTTTTGTCGGTGTTCCCTCCTCGTCGCGTGTTCGCATGCCAGAGCACAGATGTGCAATCTGTTGCACCCTCGGAAGTGTTATTTCCGGCTACTTAAAGAAGATACACAACTCAATAAGCGCTGCGCTGTTTCGAGTCGAGGTAAACCTACACGGAGCGTCGAAAGGTAACAGCGGAGCTTTCGCTCAGAAAGAAAAATTCTTGCCCCTCAACAGCGACCCACGCAGCGACATAACGGTGATCACGAGAAGGAAAGAGAGAAAGAAAGAAAGAAAGAAAGAAAGAAAGAAAGGAAGAAATAAAGAAAGAAAGAAAGAAAGAAAGCGCCTCTAGTTGTGCACAAGGGAAGGGCGGACCCGCCAACCACACCTTTGCCCTCAGCCAACTGCTACATCTGCTACATGATAATCATGGTGATAGTGATAGTGCTAACTGGTAGTGATCAACTTGATACCCTTGACACAGCTCAGCTGTCTCGCCAGTCTTTGCGACGTTACGTCTGAGAATCTGCTTCAATTTAATCTTTTCTTTCAGCGGCAGCATATCCCGAAGAGCCATGCGGAAAGTCGGTGGACAGAGGGATCTGCGACAGTAACCTTCCCCGGTGGTATTTCAACAAGAAGACCGGCGAATGCGAGAAGTTCTACTATGGCGGTTGCGGCGGAAATGAGAATAGATTCGAAGAGAAGGAAATGTGCGAGAAGACATGCGTGATTCCCGATTGTGAGTATTTCTATATAGACTGTGCATAATATAGAGGGAGATAAATTTCTAGGAACGCATAACTTATTTGTCCAGCATGAGATTGTGTTCAATTCCGCAAAACAAGTTCTCGCATAAGGTAGCAGAGTTCCGTATTTGAATAACCTAGAAAGAAACATGCCTGCCAAATCTTTTGGGAGAACATCGCACCGCGTACTCGCAGTTTTTTAGTGGTTCTTATGGCGTTGCACCCACAGCAGCTATAAATTGACTCCGGTGTCAATGCTATACCACGCAGAACTGCTTGTGAGTGGAGAAGCCCTCTCTCGGGTAATGTAAACCTAGCAACATTTTCAAAATCGTATTACTGTTAAGCGCGAGTTTTCCTGTTAATCTCACTTTACTGCCACAGCATTTGGAAAAGCACTAAGATCAAGAACTTGTAGACGGGATCGACACGATGTACTAATCCCAAGCACAACGAGATGCTGTCGTGTTCTGTGAGCTTCGCGCTGAGGTGTCTGGAGAGGAATCGTGGGCGCACCCACACAATTCGCAATAAGGCCTGTCGAAATATGTTTTATATTTAAGGCTCGAATGTGAAATAACGTATTTTTCGAATACGAAAATCCAGCTTCGGGTATTGAATAAAATATCATAAAGTCAACGCACAAGGTGTGTCGACATTCTATTTCACCTATTATTTAATAAATACGCTGATACACGTCATACGGAGTACGTTGCTATCAGAAATGCACCATCTACTCATACCCCGAATGCATTGACAAAAGGCAACAGCTTAAGCACGTCATGGCAAATACTAGAGGAATATTAATTAAGAAATTATTCAAAACGATTTCTTCGTCAATTCAGCCCTCCATATTTCCTTCAGCTTGCGGTCTGGTAAAGGAATATTACTTTTTCTGGATCTTTAGATCATAAAATGCACGGCGAGGCATTCCTGCGCAAGACGGTAGGTGTATGTATGGCAGGACAGCAGGTTTTGGTTGCTGTACCCCAAGTGTAGCACAGCATCATGGTTACACGACCGCCAACACCGCTGATGTAGTCGAAGATTATTGTCGTGACAGCGACTTTTGACGGAACACCAGCGCGTGCTTGTTGTCCGCCATCAGACCTTCGTGCGCTGCAGTCTCTGCACTGTGCGTTACCGTGGGGGACCACTCATTTTGCGGCATGATTACTTAGTCGTAGATCCTTTTTTCTGAACATCCTTATCAATTCGAATATACGATAGTTTCCAATGCCTCATTTCCGATCCGGAAAGGAACGGCGAAATTCTGATATTCCACCGTTGTTCGAAACTTCGAGTTTACGCACCGCCACCTTTTATACCGTGCTTTTTTAACTTCCTCTGTATAATTTCTCTTTGTAATGAACCAAGGCGAAGGGTTCTCTAAGGTAACGAATCTATCATACTTGTTTGGGGATGGACATTAGTGTTACTGGAATGAACATTGTAGATTTTTGCGAAATTGATGAATTTTGCTACTTTCTCCACAGTGTCTTCAGACAAAACAGTGACCGACGCGGCTCCGGTTGAAGCGACGACAGCTTCTGAGTCAGGTAAGCTAGAGCTTACATATGCCAGTGTATGGCAGATATTCGAATAATCTCTTCATTTCTAGCCAAGCAATTGATATTCACACTCTTGACCGTCAACAAGTAAGCGACAATAGGATCATATTCCAAGTGTCCACTGCTGTTATAATTAATGCCTACATTTTTGTCCATGCGAGTCTTATTAAGCCAATTTCCTCTCGTGACTTAAGTGCATGATAAGCTGACAAAGACTGAAGACTTTAATAAATATATCCGGCGATTTTTTCGGGGTGTGGCCACGAGCACCGCAGCCTTCGTGAGTGCCTCGAGTCCACGTATGGCTCCTTCTGCGTACGTTGCAGCTGGGCCGCCTCCCATCACGCCCCGCTGTTAGAGAACGTTTATTCCATTCGTAGCTGACTCCGTAATAACTATCGCTGCAACATCGTTAGTTCCGCGAGCCCTCGTACCTTTAAAGAAGAATACCCCAGAAAGAGCATGACCTCTTTACCATTTTAAAATGGCTTGTCAGATATTGGATAGCTGAAGCTTGATTCCGTAAAAACTATCCTTGACACTAGAGCACTTCACATGAAAGCCACCTCTACGCCCGGCCCTCTTGCCTTACTAATGGCGCCGCCACTGATCGCTGAGGCTGTTCGAGTCAGTCCAGTCATGCGGCTATCTCTGTTTTAATCCTCGGATCTCAGAGTACTTAAGGCTGCAAATCACGCTACCTGAAAACCGCGATAACTCGTGTAACATAACTCCTCAGCGCAGTGTGTGCTATTCCTGAAGCCAGCGTGCGAAGGCCCAGTGCTCGAAACCCTCGACAGTGGGCGCGCGCGCTCAAGCTACACTGTGTCTGCAGGCATGTTGAACGTTTATTCAACTAGTACTCTACGTCCAACTACAATATATGTGGTCTAAGAAGGCTGCGAATATGCTTATAGCGGTTGCATGTGTTGCTACTGTTATCAATGCTGCGCGTGTGATAATATTTTGTTTATTAACACCTGCCTTCGCGCCTTCCTAAGTTTACTTGATGTGCGATCTAGTTTCTGTTTCAATCAATATAATGCCTCATATTTATTGAAGTACTAAAGTGAAATAATAACGGATTCGGCAGCAGGACAGTTCCCGCGGTCAACAACGCCAAGATGATGTGGGCCGCTATTTATTCATTTGCCATTTCGCACGCAGTGCTGGTGGACAACGTGTGTTACCGACCTCCTCATCGTGGTCCATGCCTGGGCAACTTTCCGAGATTCTATTACGACAGCAGCGAGGAAACTTGCCACCCTTTTGTCTACGGAGGCTGCCAGAGCAACGGCAACAACTTTGAGTCATTCTCTGTGTGCATGCACGCGTGCAACCGCCGTTAATTCGTGCATTTAGTGCCACCGTTTTCTTAGACATGATGCGCGAATGGTGAAGGTGGGCTTCATTTGTTGCAATAAAATGATTTTCATATATAGTTCTATATTGTGTGAAACGCTCCGATAAATCCAGAGTCGTAGCTTCACTGCAGATTCAATTTTTTTTCACGGAATTTGAAGAAACAAACAAGAACACCGACCCTAAAATATGTTCTCTCCTGAACATCTGTCGTGTTTTCCTCTTGCTGTGAGCAGAATATGTTGATGGATGGATGGATGGAAAAACTTTATTGCAGAATATGTTGAGACGAAATAAAAATAATTGATGGGACTTTACGTGCCAAAAGCAAGATATGAGTATGAGAGGCACCGTAGTGGAAGGCTTAGGAAATTTCCACTGGCTGGGCTTCCTTAAAGGCAACAAATCATCATCATCATCATCATCATCCTCATCATCGGCCTGCCTACATTCAATGCAGGGCCTCCCCAATAATCTCCAAATATCTCAGGCCGTGCTAAACGTGACCAATTTATCCCCGCAAGCGTCTTGATCTCATCAGGCCACCTAACCTTCTGCCGCCTCCTGCCACGCTTGTCTTTGCAGATTTACTCTGTTACCCCAATGACCAACGGTTGGTTGTCTTGTCTTCGCAGTACATGCCCTGCCCACGCACATTTCTTATTATTTCTACTAATATGTCCTTAGCACGTGTTTGTTCCCTGACCCATTACGCTCCCGTTGTGTCACTTAATGTGAGGAACACCGTCAGACAAGGACACACAGTCTGTTTACAAGAGGAATTCATAACATCGGATTGGCCAATTGTGGAAGTAAAGGTTAACAGGGAAAACCTTAGAAACGACAGGTTAGCTGATGACGTTGCCTTGCCAAGTAACTCGGGGGACAAATTGCAAAGCCTGATTACCAACTGGATAAGCAGATTAATGTGGTGGGTCTGAAAATTAATATGCAGGAAACTAAAGTAATGCAGAGTAGCCTCGGGAGGCAGGGTGGTTTCAGTGGAAGTTGCAAGCGAATATATCTACTTAAGCCAAGTAGTCTACTGATCCCAATCATCAGGCTGGTGTAATTAGAAGGATAAGAATGGGGTGGAGTGCATTAGGCAGACATTCTCAGATAATGAACACTAGCTTACAATTGTCCCTGAAGAGGAAAGTATAACAGCTGTATATTACCGGTGCTCACCAGAGGGGCAAGAACTTGGAGGCTCACTAAAAAGGTTGAGCTTAAACGGACTGTCTACCGTCGTTCATTGCTCTTTCGTTTTTTGGCCCAATAGAAAGCGGACGTTTCGAAGTGACCCAGCGTTTTCTCCAGAACCTGGGGCACTCATCGCAATATTCGGAGCGTTCCATCTTAGAAGTTATGTGTAGATCATGTATTGCCTGCGTATTTAAGTGTTGTCCGCGAAGTTTGGTGCCGGGTGTGTGCTTGTCTGCAGTCGGCGCCAGTCCCTGACTGCCTTCTGCCAAACTTCGGGGGAAGAGACATTGAGAACGGTGCATTATAAAAGCAGCATTAACCTGACAGCAGTTGACGCATCAGTGGAGCTCACCACCACAACCATAACTATCGTAGTCACCGTTGACCTGACAGCAGTTGACGCATCAGTGGAGCTCACCACCACAACCATAAGTACCGTAGTCACCAGCCGCATTTCCTATTTTCAACGCAGCTCCCGGAATGAGCGCCATTTGTTCCTCTATTGCAATAGTATGGCATTTTATGCGTGACAATCTTTCAATGACACCACCTCCCCCCCCCCCCGGCTCACTTCTCGCCTGCCTCCACTCCGTATTTACTTCCTTAATACACATACCGTCGTTCTTAATGTATGTGCTTTACCTGGCCTACAGATTACGTGTCGTCCAATTAAGTGTCCTTCTTTTTCTAAAAGTTAAAATGCAAGGAGGCAGGCACAAGACCAGCACCTTTTCCTTGGGTAGGCTGTAGACGTAGATGTAGAGCAAACTGAATGGCACACACCCACATCTGTTAGCCTGACTACTGGACCGTTCAGTTTTGTTTTGTCTTTCTTTCCTTCTTTCTTTCTATAGTTCTCTTTCTTTTCTTTTTGCTTGTTCTTATTCTTATTGGCTCAGTCCCTCTTGAAACAACACTAGATTTACTGACTACTGCCGCCCGATTTTTGGCCTATCCCCCTCAGTGGGTGAGCGCCATAAAAGAAGCTCATCATCATCATCACCCACAGTGGGGGAAGGGCCAAGAGCCGGGTAGTTAGAAGAAATGAAAGGACCTACAAACGCGCAAGTTCCAATAAGTTAAAGAAATTGCAGATTGTTAAGGTGAAAAAAACGAAAAGGTGGGTACCATTTTTGGAGGAATGAATAGGCTGAAGCATAAAGTAATTGTTCTTGTGGAATCAAGTGAAAAAATAAAACAAAAAATATTTAAAGCGTTTATTTATAAACTAAATTATTTTGAACCTTTAATATTCTCCTCCAAAGAATTGCCAAGCGCTTCTGTTATTGTGCCCCACTGTCAAAGCTCCCAAAGAGGGAAAATATGGAACGCTCAAGCCTAACCTGATCAGGTGCAACATATTGTTCATTGCCCTTTTATGCAAATGTGCAAATCGTCTGCAACAAATAAGAAAATGTTCTATTGTCTCGTGGACTCCCGCAAAGAAACAGTTTGGTGAAGATGGCGGACCAGGTTTGTGTAAATAAAAGTTTACATATGCTATTCGGCAACATAGTTTAGTGATTGCTACTTCAATTGATCTTGCTTGACATATTTAGCTATCTTAGTAGTTAATCAGGTGCTGAAATTCTAAGCTGTTCGTAAGTGCCTGAGGACTAACTTCACGTAACGCCATTTGCCTCCTAAATCTCGCACTAATTAATAGCTTTAATGTTGGCAAAATTTGGATAATGGGACCATTCACAGACGCTTTTGCTAAATCATCTGCCATTTGGTTAAGATATAATCCTTAATCCTCAGGAGGCGACACCAATCTGACAAGATTTATATGATATGAAACTAACGATCTGAACGCACGTAAAATAGGAAGTCATCGCTATCAGTTCGGTAGGAACATACAAATAGCGAATCAGTCATTATAGCTGCAGAAATGATCGATTTGGGCAATTTGCACAGACCCAACATTTCTGCAAAGAATTCTGCCAGAAAATGCCAGAAAGTTAGACACGAAGTCAGGCGGGCGAAGAGAAAATCAGAATCTAGAGTTGGGGAGAAAATTACAATTACACACATCTCTTCGGTCCGTGAAGCGTCAATCACTATCACTGCATTGATTTTCAAGTGTAACAAGTAATAATTTAATATAGCGCTTAGGATGCGGGATAACAACAGTGCTTTGTTTTTGGAGATATGTCGTCAAATATAATTTCAGCGGAAGAGTTTCTGCAGACTAATGGCTTAACTTCGCGAACTTGCACATTCGGTTGGTGCAGGAGGCTCTGTATGAGTAGAATTTGATGCGTATCGGATCTCGGCCAGCAGAGTCCGAAAAACCTCTCCGGCTGGGAAATGAAAATTATTTGCGAACGCCTTACAGGGAATTTGCATAGCCTTGGAAACTTAAAAGGACATGCTGGGACCCTAGTTATAGCGTAATTAACAAATATTATGAGTGCGAAAAGGTAAGCTATGACCTCCGATAACTCAGATGCAGAGACTTCAGTGAAATCATCCACATTGGGGGAAACCATAGGAGGAGAGGCAAGTTGGAAAGAAAATCGGCGTTCCGATCCTACAGCATTTGCCTCTAATGAATCTTTTATTTATTCTGGAGCCATTACTTCACATTAGGTCGGCTATTCGATTATCTGCCTCTTCTCCCTCGCCTTCCTTGCGCACATGACGCGAGCGCCCTTAGCCACCGCCGAGCTCTTTGTCATTACAACGACTACACCCTCACCATAGCCATCTTCTTAACAAGGAAGGCAAAAAATTCCGCTTAACCAAGGTGTGCACGGAAATATGTAAAATTTCGGCAATATTATTCGCTTTGTGCTTAGGAGACGAATCTAAACGGCATAGTTTTGGCACAGCAGAACCACCCATTTAAATTCATTTAAAATTTTAATCGTGCAATGAAATCACCACATCGCCACTGACCGCATGAAGGTGTAGTGGTGCTTGCCAGAGCTACTTGAGGCGAAAATGTCGCCGTTCTGCGCAAGGGGCTATTGTTTGAGAAAACCAAAAACAGAACTCGTCGGAAAACAGAGTGATATTTCGTTTGTTCTTCTCTTGTGTAGTTTTTCGTAATGTAAGAACAACAGATAAGGTGCTAATTTGCAGCATGGCGCGGTCAGACATCACGGTGTTGTTTGCTGTGACAATGGCATCGTCATCTGTGATTGCGACAGCAGTACCACATTGTACAGCTTGGCGGACGGAAGAAAGAGCGTTGGGTCTTGGATTGGCTCGGCGGTTGCCGTACAATACCAGAAGGTGTCCTGCCCGTATACCACCTCTAGCTTGTCTACGACAGGAAGTGTCCCACTTTGCTTTGTTTGGTTTGTTTGAGATGCGCTCTCTAAGCCTGCAGTAGAGCAGATGAGAGAGGATGCGTGCGTACACCGTGTTGCGTTCTTCTGTGTTCCCCATGGAGGCGTCTGGCCAGCGAAGGAGGAGGAGAGACAACAACAGGAGGCGAAAACGAGGTGCGCCTTTGGACACTGAAAAATAAGTTTCTGTGAGGAATAAACAAAACACCATAGCGGCCTATATCAGTGGCACTGGTCTGCACGGCGAGGGCGACGTAGCGCCCCTGGCCATTAACAGGTTCCCACACTGGAAGGAACAGGACTATGCTGTGCAAACTTCCGCTTCAACCAATTTCATTGGCTGTGGCGAGTGAAATGTAGTCACCTGACCGGGCCAAACCTGAGTTTAGGGTCCACATTTTTTTATTTTGAACGTTGTCGCCTTACTAACTTCGGACTGCGTGTTCGTATCGCTGTTCTTGTCGGAGCATCTGTCTGTCCATCCTTAAGTACACTCAACATGGTGATAAAAAAACAGCCAGGCCTGCGTGGAATCATAAGACAACGACAGCATAGCTGGAGGAGCGACCTTCTTAGAGGCCATTGTAAATGTTTGGGTGCACCAAAGGCTTGGGTGCTCCCCCCCCCCCCCAAAAAAAAAATGCATGCGCTGAAATATAAACAAGGTAACGTAATGAACAACCTCACAGAAATAGTAAAGGAAGCAGAAGATTTCTACTCTGTACTGTGCAGCTTTCAGACAGATTCTGCAAGGTTAGTGGAAATCAAATCAGAGGAGGGCATTGAGATTCCATGTATAACAACTGACGAAAGTCAGAAAAGCCGTCAAAGGGATGTCCCGCGGTAAAGCTGCAGGTGAAGATGGCATAAAAGCCTACTTCATCAAAGACGGAGGAGACATCATATTTCAAAAGCTTGCGTCGCTGTTCGTGAAATGTATCAAGACATCTAGTGTACCGCTAAGCTGGAAAAACGCTGATATAATCCTAATACACAAGAAAGGTTACATAAAGGAGTTAAAGAATTACAGACAAATTATTCTACTGCAAGTAATATACAACCATTTTATGAAAGTAATTTCAGCTAATGTAACAGAGACACTCGACTTTAACCAACCAAGAGAACAAGCTGGTTTTAGGAAAGGTTACCCAACAATGGACCACAGCCATGCTATCACTGTAAGAATTGACAAGTTCGATATAACGAACCTTTTTATATGTCCTTTATAAACTACGAGAAAGCGTTTGACTCCACAGAAATACAAGCAGTTCTAGAAAATTTGCGTCGACAAGGTGAACCTGATGTATACGTGAAAACCATAAGTAACATCTACAAAGATTGCACAGCCACACTACTCGTACATGAAAAAAGCAGAAAAATTCCGATCAAGAGAGGAGTCAGACAAGGCGATACAATATCTCCGATGTTGTTTACTGCATGCCCAGAAGAACTCTTCAAACGTCTAGACAGGGAAGAAAAGGGAATTAGCACAAACGGAGAATACCTCAGCAATTTAACGTTTGCAGACGACATTGTGGTCTTTCAAAAAGATGGGGACGAATTACAAGACATGATTACGGAGCTAAACCGAAATAGTCTTAAAATAGCACTGAAAATGAATAGGCAAAAGACTAAACTTATGCCGAACAGTCTACCTAAAAAACAGGAATTTAAAATTAAGAATGAACCCTTAGAACGCGTGAATGAATACGTATATATGGGGCAGTTGTTAGCAGGGACGTCTAACCATGAAAAGGAAATCATCCGTAGGATACCAATAGGATGGAGCGCATTCGGGAGACATTCCCAAATCATGAGTGGAAACTTGCCACTGTCACTACAGCGAAAAGTATTTAATCATTGCATTCTGCCAGTACTAACGTATGGAGCAAAACAATGGAGGTTAACTAACGGTCTACAGATTAAAAAGTACACAATGCGCGATCGAGAGAAAAATGATAGGTGTAACGTTGAGGGATAAAAAACGAACGGAGTGGATCAGAGAACAGACAGGAGTAGCCGATATTCTTATTACAATTAAAGGAAAAGAGTGGACCTGGGCAGTGGATATCATTCGGAGGACAGATAACGTACGGGCAGTAAGAACGACAGAATAGATTCCAAGAGAAGGAAAACGTAACAGTGGCAAGAAAAAGGTAGATGGATCGATGAAATTAAGAAGTTTGCGGGCATAAAGTTGAACCAACTCGATAAGGATAGGGTAAATTGGAAATCGCTGGGAGAGGCCTTCGTCGTGCAGCGGACTTAACAATAGCCTGATGATGATGATGATGATCCGTCATTCAACTTTGTCCCTCGTCATCTACCTCTTCCACGTAAACAGGCTAACCAACGACAAGACAGCGGCATAGAAAGCGAGTATCAATAAGGATTTCCGTGCTTAGACACCAATTAGACATCCGTCCCTTTAAAAAAAATGCGAACGTATTCAGAACTTTTATTGTACAACCTCTTGAATACTTTGTTGTTGAGGTTGCTCAGTTTTAAAATTTGCTTATTGTGTATGCCGCAACACGTTTGGCCCAGCTATTTCACCGAAATGAAATGTTGATTTCGTCGATGGATACTTAGTCGTTCGAGACGTTCGTTTTAAATGTCCTGTACAACGTTTAACAACTTTAGCTTTCCTTGAACGTTTGAAGGTACGTCTGGATGGGATAAAATTTCATTGAAACAAACCGAACTTTCACTACAATTGCTCTAAGGAAACTTCAGTTATTGTTACGCTTAGCTTATCTCTGTCATGGGAGAAGTGCGCGCCTGTGGTGTTTGTTCCTGTGGCGAACCCACAACGGAAAGAGCGGCCACGAAGAAGTGCCGGCTCTGCACGTGAGGCGGTGAACAGGACGACGACAGGCGGAGAAATCCGGCCGCCAGGAGAAAAGATGAGCGTGGCACGTGGAGCGGGGCGCGAGGCGCCATGTTGGAAAAAAGCGAGGCGGCGTTCAACCAGCGCGGACGTGGCACGGGAGCTCTCCACCAGGACCACGGCCGAGGCGTAGTCCCGAGTGCCTGGCGGCCGCCAAGAGTCGAAGTGTATGGCTTCGCTTGGCACCGAGCTCCCAATGCTGCCACGGAACGCCTGACCAGCCGCCTGTGCCACCAACAGCACCGTCGGGAGTAGACCCGAGTGCTGCCCTGTTTCTCGGAGCCCCGAGCGGCGACGCAACGCTTGTCGCGACGCCGGTGCCCGACGTCCTCCTCGTCCGCGTCCCTGACCCGCACCAGTGCCGGCCACCATTCGTCGACCAGGCACAGCGACGACCGCGAGCTCGCGCCGACTCTTCCCTCCTGTGACTCACCCCTCCTGAGCCCATCAGCCTCGGTGAGACTTTCGAACTGTGACTTTGCTCGCGTGTTTCTTTGTGTTTCTTGTTCCATGTTCTGAAGTGCTGCGTTCCCTTATTCATTGAGTTTGTTCGTTCCATGTCGTTGTTCGTGGTTGTTTTCGTTTTGTGTTTGCTATAAAATCTTCACAGAAAGCAGCCTCGCCGTATTCTTGAACGCGTTGCGGTCGTAAGACGCAACGTGCGTTCACTAAAATCCCAAAGAACCCATCACAATGGCGCCCAACGTGGGGCGGGGCTGTTTTCTGTGTGGATAGAAGTTCACAACGGCTGCGACATGGATGCAGGCGAGCTCGTTATTCTCGGCGAGAAAGTTGGTTTAACGGGAGACGCACTTTGGGCATGGCTTGAAGAAGAGAATACGAAGGAACGCGAAGCGCTGAGCGAGGAGGCTGAACTAGCGCGTGAAGTGGCAGATCTAGAGGAGAGAAACCGTCAACTTCGCCAGCGGCTGCTAGAAGCGGAAAACGCTGTCAGAGCTCGCGCTCCAGTGCATGTCGACAGTGTCTCTTTTAGGGACCCAGGGACTTGGAGCTCAGGCGAGCTCAACGAGGCAAAGGATAGCTTCGGGAGCAAGTTCCTTAAAGGCACGTTAGACAGCAGTGCCTCCGGTAGGCACAGTGAATTTTACGAAGAGGCGTCGATGCCTGTGGAAAAGTGTACTGACGCTCACAAAGAGCATAAGAACGAGACCAAGAAAGGTCTTGAGCCCGAGAGGAGCATAGCTTCACCTGACAGGATGGAACGGTCAGGTTCCTTTAGAAGTGATGCGCCCGTGCAAACAAGTGCAGAAGAATGCACGCTTATTATAGAGGGGCATACATTTACAGAAAGAGAAAGGGCAATGATTGTTAGTCGACAGAGCCGCTTTAGAGACTGTGCGGTCAGCTGCAGTGAAAGTGCCGAGTCTTGTCGTGATAAAAATGCCAGGGATGCCGGCGTTACAGCCATGCGTGAAGGCCATAGGCCGAATTCAGGGGAGAACCATTCAGGTTCTTCGGGTGAGTCGCATGCTGCTGCATCAGATGGCATACACATTACCGAGCAAGTGAGTGCCAGTAAGGTACTCCAAAAAGGGCAAGCTTTCGCTTCATATGTGGACGTCGCTTGTTCGTGAGAAAATATATGTGACACAGGTGACAGAGAATACGGAGAAGACTTAAAGTGTAAGACGCATGACCTGCACAGTGAGCTGGGCCAGCAAGATGGCAGCACAAGAGCGATGCAGGCCACTTTGAGAAATGGAGAGGCTGTTCCTCCCTCTGCAGAAGCTTCCTGTTCAGAAAGGTTTTCTTATGACAATACCCGTTCTCTTATAGATCATTGGCCAAGAAACCGTGTCAGCATGATCCAAGGGGCCACTCGAACGCCCCTAACTAGGTGTGCGGTGTCGCAGTGTCGCCTGTCTTCTTGCGAGGATATTGAGACGGGGGCACCATTTAGGGGCTGCAAAGGCAGAGTGCTCAAATGGGCCGAACTATCCGATGCTTTCTTTTGGACGCGCGCATGTGCATATTTATTACGTCTCACTGTTAAGCACGTAAAGAGCACTGTTCGTCTTGTGTGGGATGCTATTACGTGACGCCGAGTGATTAACCGGTCGCTAATTTTGGTTCTCAGTTCTGGATAGTTTCAAGGACGCTGCACATGAACCTGTAGATAGGAGTTTGTTAGTTTGGACTGAATATTAGAAATGTGTGCTATATGTGCTGGGTGTTCTGTGATTTATGTGCACTATGTGCTGGACAAATGGGGTCCACAAAAAGCGCGCACTTACCCGAAGTTTTTTTTTTCTGAAAACAAAAACTTATCGAAAGCGGGGCTCGTGTCATGGGAGAAGTGCGCGCCTGTGGTGTCTGTTCCTGTGGCGAACCCGCAACGGAAAGAGCGGCCACGAAGAAGTGCCGGCTCTGCACGTGAGGCTGTGAAGAGGACGACGACAGGTGGAGAAATCCGGCCGCCAGGAGAAAAGATGAGCGTGGCACATGGAGCGGGGCGCGAGGCGCCATGTTGGAAAAAAGCGAGCCGGCGTTCAACCAGCGCGGACATGGCACGGGAGCTCTCCACCAGGACCACGGTCGAGGCGTAGTCCCGAGTGCCTGGCGGCCACCAAGAGTCGAAGTGTATGGCTTCGCTTGGCACCGAGCTCCCAATGCTGTCCACGGAACGCCTGACGAGCCGCCTGTGCCACCAACAGCACCGTCGGGCGTAGACCCGAGTGCTGCCCTGTTTCTCGGAGCCCCGAGCGGCGACGCAACGCTTGTCGCGACGCCGGTGCCCGACGTCCTCCTCGTCCGCGTCCCTGACCCGCACCAGTGCCGGCCACCTTTCGTCGACCAGGCACAGCGACGACCGCGAGCTCGCGCCGACTCTTCCCTCCTGTGACTCACCCCTCCTGAGCCCATTAGCCTCGGTGGGACTTTCGAACTATGACTTTGCTCGCCTGTTTCTTTGTGTTTCTTGTTCCATTTTCTGAAGTGCTGCGTTCCCTTATTCATTGAGTTGGTTCGTTCCATGTCGTTGTTCGTGGTTGTTTTCGTTTTGTTTGCTATAAAATCTTCACAGAAAGCAGCCTCGCCGTATTCCTGAACGCGTTGCGGTCGTAAGACGCAACGTGCGTTCACTAAAATCCCAAAGAACCCATCACAATCTCTTTTGACTAGATATTAACTCTTTTCTTCAGGCCTCCATGTCAGTGTCTTTATCTTTCGTGGCCCGAGAGCACGGGTGACACATTTTTGGGTAGCGTGACAGGATCTTTTGTCTAAATGGAGCTCTTTCTATACGTCTTGCGTCTTGCGGGCTTTTCCTCCGAATATATCATTTATACTTTTCTCGGCGAGCTGTCAAAGAAAGCTCTTGTCTTTCACAGCTGTATGTCGGTCACAACACAACAGCATCTCGCGTTCCTCAATGCTGCACGGTAGGTCCGCCTAAGCAATGAACGTGGCATCGCTTGTGATTCAGCTACTAGCATATTTCATGTTTTCTATATTGATTATACTTGCTGAAAGGTATTTCATGAAAGAGTATTAAAAATATGTGCGGCATTACGTTTGGTGAGCATCGCTAATATGGTGGCGCGTACAGGCAAAATAAAGCGTGTAAACAGAAACTTTAGAATGTGCAAGTCTCGCGGTTCTAATGACGGTGTTCCTGCCAATTCTTCTTCTTGTATAACACTTCTGTCTCCTGCGCACATGGTTCCAGTCTTACGTTCCTTTCTGGCGTCTTCATTGTCTACTGATCTCTGTTTTTGGTACACGCCTCACTTTCGGTTTAAGCCGTGCTGGATGAGGCCTCAGTTAAAGCGAGTACACGAATTATGGACAACATCGCGGTCTTCATAAGCACTAAAGAACACAGCCTAAAAACGCCCAGGAAGACACATTGCCGGATATGCTTTGCAGCACAGAATGAAAGATAAAGATAGCAGGTAGCTTCACTTTCTGCGTATTTAAATAAGTCAATTGCACGTGCTGAACATTTCGTGAAATTGCGCAATAACGCTACTCGCTGTTCCAGAGATCATAATAATGGAAGATTTCTAATTTAAGTTGACGTCGATGCTATCTGAGCAAAAGGAGCAAATGTGGAACGTTTTCTAACAACGTTGGAAATCGATACGCTCAATAAAATACGGTCCGACTTTCCTTGAAACGTACAAAAGAACGCGGTCGCACGCTGCCAACGTCCTGGCAGGATGGCACTTGAAGTATAAACCGAGTAGGCAACGTACACTGTAGCCAGGATTATAAAAGATTGTGGAGATGGAACACTGTTCCACTTGGGGTTTCGGAATAACATGTAGTAGGATTAGGGCGTAGCACACCTTATGCTAAGGAAGACAGAACACACGAATACACGAAAGGCATAAACGAATGGTGCTAGACTGTGTGTATTCAGTGAGTGCGTGCAGAGAAGGAACCCACACACATGTTAGCGGCAAGTGCGTGCGCGGTATATCTTTTCTCTAGCCATGTGTTAGGGGCACTACGCCCGATAATCTTGCACAGATCGAGGGGTTATTAATGTACACTTTAATGAAAAGACAAAATCTGGATTTCTTTCTTTATTCTGCAGATAGGTACAAGCATAGTTGTGCTAAACGACTATGCGAGCTGGTTTCGTCACTTAAGAAACTGGAGCATTGAACATAAACGCTGGAAAGAAAGGGATATAATTTGGGGTGTCCCAATATTCGAATGATCCCAGTATTCGTCCAATATTACGTTTCTAACCATTCGTATTCCATGCGAAAGTAGAGTAACCGAAGTGTTCGAATATAGAACGATTTATTTATTTTATTTATTCACACTGCAATTCCATTTGCCTGTTTTTATCACATTGTGACGACATACAATTCGGTGAAGGAACAGGCTAATGGGAAACGAATTATAAGTACATATATTTCGCAATTACCTATCAGAATAGCAAACAATTAGAGTAGAAACCACTAGGTGTACAACACAAATTTGCTTCGGAAGGGCTCGGAGAAGGCCTTGAGAAACCAAAGGGCAACCCTAGACCAGGTCTGACGAGCCGCTATACCCAGCGAAGCCCTGGACAAAAGGCCGCCCCCAATATAGGTTTAAGGACTAGTGAAGAAGTGTTTATTCTCTCTCTTCCCACAGCTCCTATAAGTCAGCTTTTGTCTTGCTAAGCTGAATAACAGCGGCTGAAGCGCTAGACAAAATGCCACACCCAATTTATGTTTAAAAATAATGAATAAATGTTTATTTTCTCTCTCTCTTCTCACCACTCCTATAAGACATCTTTTATCTTGCTAAGCTGAACAACAGCGCCTGAAGGGCATGGTTTAGGCGCGGAAGACCCTCGGTAAAGTCCCGTGAGTCGTCATCGTCTCTGCAGGTCTCCCTGTCGAAAAGAGTCACTCCGACGCGACAGATCTCGTTGTATTTCTCCAAGCATTTCTGGTGAACGTCAAGAACCCGTTCCCTTTTTACCCACATTGTGCAATCTGCAGGAAAACAGAGAAAGAAAAGGCGCGTTATAGAAGTATTGTTGTTGAGCACTGAGCCCATAAAAAGCGTGCATAGCCGTCATGGACCGAACACACAACCCATTTGTATATGGGTGCGTGCAAGACGGTCGGCTTTTGTTAACGAGGGCGGTGTGGAGATTGTCCTTTGGCTCAGGATAAATAATTCAGGATTAATTAGGCTAACACTTAATAAATCAGACATAATTAAGGTAATCATTAGACAATGCCTACTTGAGCTAATATAGTAAGTCTAGGGGCAACTACGCCTAACCTAAAAAGGTAGTGTTTATTTAAAGTTGCACTAATTAACGCAACCATAATATATCATGACTAATGAATCCTAGCTAGTTAAGTCATGCCTGAGTAGGTCTAGGTTAATTACACCAAGGATAATTATGCCATGTCTAGTTAAGGCTTAGTCAAGCCTAAATGAGCCCAGACTATTAAACTACGCCTAATTGTGCGAAACATTAAAGGCATATTCCATTTCAATCCCAACTAATTCACCTTTGTCAACCCTAATCTACTGTAATCCTTAATCCAGCCTAATCTGTATTCGTCTACCATAATCTGCTTTATTATGCCACAGTCCAACTTAATGCCCTTAAACATGTCCTAATCCACTCTAAGGCGCATAATCAGCTCTAATCCACCCAAATACACCCTATCCTGTCCTAGATTTTTAAATAATATTATCCCAGAAATTGTTTGGGTGAGATTCCAGCCATGTTATCGAGTACTAGAAGGCGGCGCATTGTAGTCCCATAGTGTATAAACCCATCTATAATCACTGATCAATGATTGATTAAAGTTTGGGAATCATTAATTCTTACAGGCTGCTGGCAGACATTTGCTGGCGTCTTAGGAAAAAATATTAGGGGCAAAGCTCCTAAAAAGAGGCTTGTCTCCCGTTGTTGTGTCGTAGCCACACTCGCGATCGCTCTCGGCGCGCGGTCTCTCTGTCTCTCTCTTAGACAGCGGTAGTCATGAGTGCAGTCAGACTGCGTGTGTGTATGTGTGGGCCGATCCCGGGGGCAGTGAACCAAGACAGTGTCATTTTCTGTCGTGAGAGAGAGCGAACGGCGCGCGTTGACTATGGAAACGCTTTCTTCGGTGAACGCTTTACCAGCTCGCAAGGAACGATAACGCGACCTCGCCGGCGAGAGATAACACTGACGCAGGCAGCGTCCGCTAGCGATTTTCTTGGTTCAAATACCGACTGCTCGCGCGGCACAACGGTTCACCGGCCACCCCATATATATAGGCACTGGATCTTGACCTGCAATGTGGTGCCGGTGGGAGATTTCCCTTGTGCGTAGTGAACCACAAGGATTCACAGCGTGCGCGTTAACCAAATTAATCTGGAACTCGGCACGATCTACGACGTGGGAGCGCAGGAATCTCATAAAGATCAGGAGTATAAATGACAACGCGTGTGTAAATATACACACGCGTTGTCACTCATTTACAGCACGAGTGGGCAATGTCACGGGTGATTTAGGGTATGAGAGAACGCTCCCCAGCTTCGCCCACTCGTCATGGTTGACTTCGTGGAGATGCGGGGATTGCTTTATGCTGAATTTTTTACTGCAACCTTCGTGTCGTCGCCGAGGTAGTTTAGCGACACGTTCCAATGGCATCTATGAGGCTAGCGCATCAACAAATGCATTTTTTTACATATTTGCAGCAAATATTTTGCCTAGGCGCTCAAAACGCAAACAATAGCGAGCGCACGGCACGCGCGCGCTCTCGGTTTGAAAAAACGCGCTTTGCAAAGGGGCCGCACACGGGCGCGGTGGGCGTGTCATCCGTTCGCCAATAGCAGTGTTGCCCCTTGTACATGCTCTATGACGAAGCCAACCACATACAAGGAGCGTGAGGAAAGCCCCTTTTTCACTTGAGGGCTCTTAGGAAGTGGAAACTTTGCGCTCCGATTGTGAACGCTACGCTTCGCGTATGACTACAGTATTTGGCTGAGTTGTTCATTACAGCGTAGGCTAGACGTATAATATGTTTTTTTCATAATGCCCGGGGAAGGGTTCAGGACCCCTTTAAGATACCTCGGCGGATAAGCTCTTCTGTGCAAGATCGGGAAATGAAGATAAATGATGTGAGCCATTTAGGTTCCTTACCCTACCAAAAATATAATAAATAAGAGAACGAAAAGAAGAAAGAGAAAAAAGAAGGAAACAAAGAAGGAAGAGAAGAAAGAAACTAGGAAAGCAAAAAAGAAGGAAAGGCAGAAAGAAGCAATCTGGAAGAAAGCAAGAATGAAGGGGCGAATGAAATGAAAGAAACACACACGGAGGGATAGACAGAGAAATGTATAAGTAGATCAATGCACACACCTTGCTTCGAATTCCTCCATTATCCCGAATGGGGAACGACCCCTAAATTTTTACACGTCAAAGGGGGGTGAACACAGACCCGCAGTTGTAGGTGCTCGGGCTACTGACGTCATGAACCCGATAGGCCGACGATCCTGCCAGCCGATCATGTTGGCGAACACTGGCCTGCAGCGCTTCAAACTTCAGCGTTTCGCGTCTACTGTACGTGTCTGCCTCTAGTCGTAGTGAATTACGATATATTGTTTTGGTACTTTACCACGCCCGAAAAATTAGCGCAAGCTTGGAAGACACGATGCGCGCCAGTGCACTTGTTCGCTGGAGCAGATGTCAGGCGAAGAACCATTGCAAGGAGAACTGGTGTCGCTGCGCTGCGTCTCAACACAGCATTTCGTTGCGGGACAGCGCTGCGAACAAATGCATTTTGCGGTTTATTCGACTGTGCATTTATGTCGTCCGGAGAGAAATGTTCGACGAATCCCAGTACCTACGCCGACGGCCGGTGTGTTCATTCAACGCGTCGGTGTGTCCTTTGTCAGAAGTGGTGAAGGGGAACAAAACCACTGCAAGAGGAAATCGCACGCGCACGAAACAAACATCATTTGTGTCGACGGAAAGAATGTAACGTCGGGCGCAGAAATTTGTGGCTGTCCGCTGCGTAAGTGACCGCAGGCAGCAGGTGTAAAATGTGCGGCTAATGCTACCGCTTCGCTGTATTCATTCGCCTTTAATAGCATGAAATGTCTGATAGTGGCTGCAGGACTGCTTCCGCGGACAGTAGCTTACGAGACCCCTTCGCAGCGGAGTCGTGAGCCTTATTCGTTTGAACAGGCTCTAAAATATGACGGGGCCGGGCCTTGTTGCCTCGAAACAGGATATGCAAACACTGTTCCTGCATAGCTATTTAGAAGTTTATTAAACCGCGCGAGAAGACGGAGACCGTAAAAATAAACACATAAGGAACAATGAGCGCAGACTGCCAACTGTTTATTTCCTGAAAACAAGCAACAGATATTAAATGCGAAGCATTTCTTAGCGAACTTCGGCGACTTTGACTGTATCTATCTATCTATCTAGCCGCCTAAGATTTTTTACTCTGCTGGACGTTTCTCTAATGGGATGTTTACGAAAATTGGTATGCCACAACATGACTACATGACGAACATAAATGACGGGTCATAAACGGAAAAGGATGACATGCATGTCATGAGTGGCATGATTTACATGTCACGGTCTTGGTGATCTCCTGGTCGTTTCGTTAATGGGATGTATGCGAAAATTGGTATGGCACAACATGACTGCCTGTCGAACATAAATGGCAAAGCACAACATGAAAATCATGATATGCATGTCATGAGCGACATGATTTACATGCCACACGTTCCGTTAACGGGATGTATACGAAAATTGGCATGCCACAAGAAGACTGCATGACGAACGTAAATGACAGGCCATAACGTCAAAATCATGACATGCATGTCATGAGCGACATAATTTACATGCTACGGTCTTGGTGCTCTCTTGGCCGTTCCGTTAATGGGATGCATGCAAAAATTGGTATGCAACAACATGACTACATGACGAACACAAATGACAGGTCATAACATGAAAAGCATGACATGCATGTCATAGGCGGCATGATTTACATGACACGCGTTTCGTTAATGGGATGTATACCAAAATTGCTATGGCACAACACGACAGCATGACGAACGTAAATGATAGGTCATAACACTAGAATCATGACGCGTGTCATGAGCAGCATGGTTTACGTGCCACAGGGTGCTCTTGCGGCCGTTTCGTTAATGGGATATATACGAAAATTGCTATGGCACTACACGACTGCCGACTATCATATATCACAGGTCATAACATGAAAATCATGACATGCATGTCATGAGCGGCATGATCTACATGCCACTCGGTTCGGTAATGGGATGTATACCAAAATTGCTATGGCACAACACGACTGCATGACGAACGTAAATGACAGGTCATAAGGTTAGAATCATGATATACGTATATGAGTGGCATGGTTTACATGCCACAGTCATGGTGCTCTTGCGGCCGTTTCGTTAACTTTATATGTACCAAACTCTGTATAACGAGACAACAATGCAAATATATTGTTACGTAAATAACACAAGGGAAGACTATTTACACGTATATTTACAGTAAGGCGCACAGCATAACCAAGATGGTGGACAGCCGCGCACCAGACAATCACGTCTTCTTTGTCTTCTTCTGTGGACGATATGGTACATCCCATAGGTGGTATGTGCCATCCCACGCTGGCTTCGTAACATTACGCCCGGTGGCAGAAGCGCCGTCTCGGTGCATTTTAAACTTAGTCGGTAGAAGGGGGGTTGTATGCTTTGAGCCTGCTCACGTGAACGATGTCAGTTGGTGATGTCGCAGGTGTCAATGGCGGCGAGACGGGGATGATCTCGTAGGTGACGTCCGTGACCTGACGTACGATACGGTAGGGTCCGATGTACCGTGACAAGAGTTTCTCTGTAAGCCAGCACGTCGGAATGGATACCATAGAAGGACGAGCGAACCGGGTGGAAAATGAACGTCGTGGTGTCGGCGATCGTAGAGACGGTTCTGGTTGGCTTGCGAGGCAGACAGCCTCGAGCGGGCGATCTGACGTGCGTGGTCAGCACGAGCGATTGCATCACGTGCGTATTCGGTAGGCGGCCTTGCAGCATCCGGAAGGAGGGTGTCGAGTGGTAACGTCGGTTCGCGGCCGAAGAGCATATAGAAGGGTGAATAACCGGCGGTGTCGTGACGCGATGAATTATAGGCGAAGGTGACATAAGGTAGCGCCAGGTCCCAGTCACGATGATCAGATGAAACATACGTTGAGAGCATGTCCGTGAGGGTACGATTTAAACGCTCAGTAAGCCCATTTGTTTGTGGGTGGTAGGAAGTAGTTAACTTGTGTTGCGTGGAGGAGGAGCGCAAGAGGTCGTCGATCACTCGGGACAAAAATGCACGGCCGCGATCTGTGAGCAGTTGGCGAGGGGCGCCGTGGTGTAGGATGACGTCGTGCAGTAAAAAGTCAGCGATGTCAGTAGCAGTGGTCGTCTGAAGAGCTCGAGTGATGGCATACCGGGTGGCGTGGTCTACAGCTACAGCGATCCATTTATTGCCGGAGTTGGACTCAGGAAAAGGTCCGAGGAGGTCCACGCCAACACGGAAGAATGGTTCGATCGGGACAGCGAGTGGTTGGAGCAGTCCAGCAGGCAGTGTGGCAGGTCGCTTCCGTCGTTGGCATTTGTCGCAGGAGGACACGTAGCGGCGGACAGACCTGGCAAGGCCACGCCAGAAGAATCGGCGCCTCACACGGTCGTACGTGCGAGATACGCCAAGGTGGCCAGCAGTTGGTTCATCGTGAAGCTCATGGAGGACCACTGAGCAGAGGTGTTTAGGTACGACGAGAAGAAGCTCAGGGCCATCCGGCTGGACATTACGGCGGTAAAGTGTGCCATTCAAGAGGACGAACATGCGCAGGGAATCATCGTGGGGTGCAGTTTCAAGGCGGTCAATGAGCGAGCGCAAGGAAGGGTCACGACGTTGTTCGTCGCCAATCTGGAGAAACCGAGATGTAGACATGACACAGGGGCTAGGCTCGATGTCTGATCCATCTGGAGGGTCTACAGGGTAGCGCGACAAGCAATCGGCGTCTAGGTGGAGGCGGCCAGACTTATACGCGACTGAGTAGGAGTACTCCTGAAGGCGTAACGCCCAACGGCCGAGTCGTCCAGTAGGGTCTTTCAGTGAAGAAAGCCAGCAGAGAGCGTGATGGTCAGTGACAACACGGAAAAGGCGGCCATACAGGTAAGGACGGAATTTCGAAACGGCCCAGACAAGGGCAAGGCATTCACGTTCCGTAATCGAGTAGTTACATTCAGATTTCGAAAGAAGACGACTCGCGCAGGCAATGACACGTTCAACACCTCCTTGTTGCTGCGCCAAAACTGCACCGATGCCGTGCCCACTTGCATCCGTGCGCACTTCTGTGGAGGCAGTTGGGTCAAAATGAGCAAGGATGGGTGGAGTTGTCAGAGCGGCGATTAGCCGGCAGAATGCGTCCGCTTGCGGAGGACCCCAAGAAAACGGAACGTCTTGCTTGAGAAGGTCGGTGAGGGAGCGTGCGAGTGTCGCAAAGTTTTTGACGAAACGGCGGAAGTATGAGCATAGTCCCACGAAACTGCGAACATCATGGGCAGAGCGTGGGACGGGGAAGTTCGTGACAGCACTGACTTTAGCTGGGTCTGGTCGAACTCCGGAAGCGTCAACAAGGTGGCCAAGCACAGTGATTTGACGAAGGGCGAAGTGGCACTTCGAAGAATTCAACTGAAGGCCAGCCCGCCGAAATATTTCCAAAATAGTTGACAGCCGCTCGAGATGTGTGGCGAAAGTCGGTGAGAAAATGATTACGTCGTCCAGGTAGCATAAACACATTGACCATTTAAAACCTTGAAGGAGCGTGTCCATCATTCTTTCAAATGTTGCTGGTGCGTTGCAGAGGCCGAACGGCATCACCTTGAATTGGTAAAGGCCGTCAGGGGTAACGAATGCGATTTTTTCGCGGTCCATGTCATCAACTGCAATTTGCCAATAGCCAGATCGGAGGTCCAGAGATGAAAAGAATGTGGCACCATGGAGGCAGTCAAGAGTATCGTCAATGCGAGGGAGGGGGTACACGTCTTTCTTGGTGATTTTATTGAGGTGGCGATAATCAATGCAAAAACGCCAGGAGCCGTCTTTCTTCCTGACTAATACGACAGGAGATGCCCACGGACTAGACGATGGTTCGATGATATCCTTCGCAAGCATCTTGGCCACTTCTTTCTGAATCACTTCTCGCTCAGATGCGGACACACGGTAAGGCCGACGGTGGATGGGCGAAGAGTCACCTGTGTTGATTCGATGGGTGACGATCTTTGTCTGGCCCAAGGGTCGATCATAGATGTCGAAAATGTCGGCATAGGAAGCCAAAACTCGACAGAGAGCGTCAGCCTGGTCGGTAAGAAGATCAGATGCAATCATTTTTGTAAAGATGCTGTTATCAGGACCTGGTTGCCGTGGATCCTCAGCTGGAGCAGGCTTGATTACGGTGACAACGTCAACGTCATGGTCGGTTACAGGAGCGAGTAGGGCAAGGGACATCCTTTGCGGCAAAACTTGGGGAACCAGGTCAAAATTTAGGATCGGAAGGAACAGGCAGTTATCGGCGATTGTGGCTACAACATGTGGAACAGCAACACTTCGCGTCAGTCGCACGTCGGGTAAAGGAGTGACGATGTAGTCGCCGTCAGGAACGGGTGGCGTCGATGACAAACACACGTATGTGACGGCTCGCGGCTGTAGACGAACAAATGTTGTAGGGCTTAAGCGGCTGACGGGCAGTTTTGGGGCATCTGATAGAAGAGGAAGGTCGAGGTGTAGGATACCTGAGGAACAGTCAATCAAGGCGGAGTGGGCGGAAAGAAAGTCAAGGCCCAATATTAGGTCATGTGGACAGCGAGCAAGAACGGCAAAGAGAACGACGGTGTGACGACCGGCACTGGTTACACGCGCAGTGCACATTCCTATCACTTGAACAGCACCACCATCCGCAACACGTATTGTATGTGTCGTAGACGGTGTCATAACCTTGTGCAGACGGCGGCGTAAAGGAGCACTCATAATGGAGATGTGTGCACCAGTATCAATAAGGGCGGTTACAGGAATATGGTCCACTTTTACTTCAAGAAGGCTATGGTGCGTCGGGAGCGTCAGTAGAGGATTTTCGGTCGACGAGGGCACTGCAGCTTCACCTCCATAAGCTGCACGATCTAGTTTTCCGGCTGCGGTCGTCCAGAAGAGGTCGGAGAGGAAAAGCGGCGAGGTTGAGGGGAGCGGGATTGGCGACGTTGCGGCGACGGGGAGCGAGAGTAGCGGCGAACAGAAGTGGCATCAGTATCAGAAGGCTCCTGGGGGGTGAACGACGAGTAAGCAGTAGGAGCAGCCGAACGCCTGGAGCCGGTAGAGCGCATATAGGGAGGAAAGGTCTGGTGAGGTGGATAGGTCCAACGGCGACGGCAGTAACGAGCGATGTGGCCAGCCTGATGACAGGAGAAGCAGATGGGCTCGTCGTCGGGCGTTCTCCATTCCGCTGGGTTACGGGAGGGCCAAGTAGAAGTGAAGGGGCGGCGAGTAGGTCCTGTGGAGTAAGGGCGTGTAGCAGGATGAGTCACTGGGCACGCTAGTGGTAAGCCGAGGTTGGCGAACTCCTGCCTGACCACAGCCTGAATGAGGGACACCGACGGCTGCGATGGGTCACTGGAGTGCATCGTGAAAACAGGTGGCGAAAGAGGTGAAACAGGTGCTGGAGAGGCTGCTTCGAGCTCGCGACGAACGATGCGTGTAACATTGTCAGAGGCGGGCGTCTGGCGCATTTCATCGCATGATGAACTTGCGGTCGTGTTGGGAAGCCGCGTGAACTTGTGGGTTATACGGCGACTCTTGGCGTGTTCGAATCGCCGGCACTCCTTGATCATCGCTTCGACGGTGTCAACGTTTCCGTAAACTAGTAGGTTAAAGGCATCGTCTGCGATACCTTTCAGCACGTGAGAAACTTTCTCGGTCTCAGGCATGTGCTCGTCAACCAGGCGACAAAGGGCGAGAACTTCCTGCATATACGCCACGTACGACTCGGTAGATGTTTGTGCACGAGTCGCAAGTTCGTTCCGCGCGGCAAGCCGCCGACCTGTGCTGTCACCGAAAAGGTCGCGAATCTGTTCCTTAAACGACTCCCAGCTGGTAATGTCGGCTTCGTGCGTCTCGAACCACACCCGTGGGGCGCCAGCGAGGTAGAACAGAACGTTCGCAAGCATAAGAGTCGGGTCCCACCTGTAGCTGGCGCTGACTCGTTCATAAAGGTTGAGCCATTTTTCGACGTCAACACCATCCTGGCCAGAAAAGACGCCAGGATCGCGAGCAGGAGGAAGAACCACGTAGGTGGACGTCATGGGTGCCGCGGAACGGGTAGGTCGGGAAGGTGGTGTGCGTTCGTCGTCTGACATGGCCGGACCGCCGATTAGACGACCGCTGCGGAGCTCCGTGATAGATACAGCGTACCCAGCACCTCCACCACAAAGTTGTTACGTAAATAACACAAGGGAAGACTATTTACACGTATATTTACAGTAAGGCGCACAGCATAACCAAGATGGTGGACGGCCGCGCACAAGACAGTCACGTCTTCTTTGTCTTCTTCTGTGGACGATATGGTACATCCCATAGGTGGTATGTGCCATCCCACGCTGGCTTCGTAACAATATTTTACGTTTCCGATGCGTGCTTCGCATTTCCTTGATTCCTACAGCACGTGGGATCTGCTAACCTTTTTTTCAACCATGAACCTGAACACATGACCGTACTGTCACTCACCCATGTGTCTGAAATATGAGAAACTGCTGAGCATCTTTAAAAATCAAGAATTGCGACCGAGCAATCGCCGCGAAAAACAGACGCCGTTCTAACAAAATACTAACGAAACTAAGAAAACATACAGAGTGAAGTCACGCAAGAATATGAAAGATAAGATAGAAAGAAACATGGCGGATGTCACGCAACAAATAACTGGGGTAAAAAGGCGATAAGATGACACCATAGAATCGTTTAAAACCTGACAAGAGGTCCGCAAGGAGGGCTGCATCAATGTGTTTTCATTGGAATATTTTATGATTATCTCACCCAGCTGCAAAAAATAATAGGGCCGGCAGAACAAAAGAAATGGCAGCTACCAGTGTTCACCTCTGCGCGAGACGCAACGCTGATGGACATCTGGCGACACATTCCTGCGGTCCTGCGTCACACCACTCGACGTGAGTGCTACTCCGCGCGGACCCTTCCTGATTGGTCAGTTCTGCCTGGGCAGACAGACTTGACCAACCATGAAGGATCAACGCGACGTAGTGTTCCTATTTCTTGTTATGGTACAAGCGCATTCACAAAGACTCATTAGAAACACAGGCGGAAAAATAGCAGGCTCTCTATGATCAGCCACTACCGGCAGCTTCAACAAGACTGTTACCAAATACCACAAATATTACCGCTATCATTCCTAGTGAATTATGCAGACTGACTGCCACCCCTAATAGACGAACTGCACTCATTGGCTACAATGCCTTTTTTAATACTTCATAACCGTGTCAAAATATTCTACCACAAATACTCTGCAATCAAGACACAAGAAACATCAAGGCAGTGAGATTGCTTGCCAGATTCATTAGTGCAAATTAAATATATTCGTGTATTTCTAGAAGTAATTATCTCCATTTGTACTACGATTTGCTATGTGTTTCAGTAGTTATGGTTCCTTGCTTTGTTTCATTATGGCACCTTTCCAATTTGATGCTTTGAATCCACTCCTGTAAGAGCCCGTAAAGGCTGACAGTATTAGCCTTGCCACAACGGTCTTGTGGCTTTGGTACTCGGCTGCTGATCCTAGGGTCGTGAGATCGAATACTGGCCGCGGCGGCTGCATTTCAGTGGAAGCGAAATAATGAGGCCTGTGTGCTGTGCGACGTCAGTGCACGTTAAAGAGCCCCTAGGTGGTCAAAATTTGAGCAGCCCTCCACTACGGCGTCTCCCATAATCACAGGTGGTTTTGGGACGTAAAAGCCCACAAAATCAATATCAGTCTCACAATATTAATAAAACAAATAATAATAAATGGTGCAAAACAAATTGTTGCCGGAGGACGTATGATGTATTTTTATATTATGTTTAGTTCTATTCCTTTTTGCTGCATTTTTATTCAGAAATTGACATCGGCATCGCGACACCCTTGTCACGGAGTTTTAATCTAAGAGGTCTCATACGCAACATATTAAAAAAAGAGCAAAGCGACTGTACGTTTTTGTTGGCTTGAATACCATATGGTTCTTATTGACAAAAAAAAAGGCTCCTTAGTACATACATGCTCAGTATAAACTAGATGCCGATCTCCAGTGGCGTTACGGGGAGACAAAGGGGTTGTAAAGTAAAATAGTGTGAGACTTCCCCTCTGCCCTTAATTTTTGAACTTAATGGGGTAACACGTAAAGAGGAAGGAAATCGAGGTATAAAATCCTTACAGTCTTTTCCTTCATAGGCGAATGAGATCACAGTGCAAGTGGCGTAATCCGAATAGATGTACACGGCCTTGTGAGGGCGGGTCTTATCTGCAAAAAAAGGAAACAAATCATAGATGGAAATAGGATGCCAAAGAAATGGCGGCGTCCTCTGCAGATATATATTTAGCTACCACTAACGCTCAAAGTTATGCACAAAATATATACAATTGACACAGGCATTAATCGGTACAACTATCTGCTGGTCCAGATTACATAACCATTCGCTGTGATAACAAAAATAAATATTAGACTATAACTGCAGAACATACACTTTTTGCCCCTGCGTTTTATCCAAAGGAATAAGACGTACAGCCGGACAATTTACCAAATGGCTTCGTGAATGTGACTCATCATATGTTATTTTCTTCTTTACTCACTCCCCAATGTCTCTCATGAAAAGCAATTGTTTCTAAATGTCTGCGAAGTTGTTTAAACCTAATTTGCGTGTGCTTGTTTTGCTTTACAAGATGCTAGCGATTTCCTTCGTGCTGTTTGTAGCAGTGCCTAGTGAAAATGATTTGGTATTTGTTGACAATTCTGTATTCCTCTCGCCTAAGCAATGTCATTCAAGCAATCTACGCACTCTGTAAGTAAGAAAATAAATAAATAGTGTTACTAGTAATGTGATTTAAGCAGAGCGGGTACACATTTGCTTGGCTCTGCAGGTTCGCAAGCAAATGAAGGGATAAATACAGGAATGGAAGTTATACTTCCTGGCAACGCAATACAATAGCAGAATATGAGCAAGCATTGCATGTGAAAACAAAAACGCAGTACCGAATTCAATAAAAATCGCCACTGGAGGTATGCGGCACAAAATGGTTTAGGATGGTAGGCAAGGAACTTCGTTAGTATGTTTCTTCCACTGTCTGAATGTGCTTGGGAAAAACGAATGCTTGAAAACGTTATTACGAGTATTCAAAGGCTTTATTCTCATGGTATGTCTCCACCTTGTGGTATATCCTGTAGAGATATTATTTCTGTGTATCAAATCTGTCTTATAATACGTTTCAATGAAAGAACATTTCTATCTGTAAACTCTATTTCGTTGTGTTGGCGTTGAGAGGTTGGCTTTTGGTAATTATGAAGTGCTTAAAGTACGGCCAAAACTACTGTAAATAAATCTGAGGGCTCTCATTTATGTTTTTCTGTAGTTCATTAAAATGTCTTTTAGTGCGCGGGTACCAAGTAATGGATGTGTAATCGAGAGTAGGTTTAACAATTGCCTCGTATGCTATAACGCGAAAGGCAGGAGTGGGAAGATTGAGCCGTTCTGACATAAGAGAGCTTGACGTATCAAGAAAAGAATTGACGCATCTCTACGAATTGAACCATGACGAGTGGGCGAGGCACTGGGGTCGTTCGGTGTTACCGTGACAGCCCACTCATGCATGTAAATGAGTGACAACGTGTGCGTATATTTAGACGCGCGTTGTCATTTCTGCTTTTGTTCGTTATGAGGTTCCTGCGCTCCCACGTCGTAGATCGTACCGAGTTCCAGATTATTTTTATTTAACGCGCCGGCTGCGAATCTTTATTGTTCAACTACGCACAAGAGAAATCTACCACCGGCACTACATTGAAATTCCAGATCCAGTGCCTACATCTAAGGGGTGGCCGGTGAACGGTTGTGCAGCGCGAGCAGTAGGTTTTTTCAATCAAAAAAACTCGTTAGCAGACGCTGCCTGCGTCAGCGTTGTCTCTCGCGGGCGAGAGCCCGTTCTCGTTCCTTGCAAGCTTGGGTCAGCTGTTGCGCATGCACAGTGGAGGTGTGGGCGGCGCAGGGACGGAACAGGCCTGACCATAAGCTTCTTCGCCTCTAAAACCACTTTTTGAAATGGCTCGTTCAAATACATTTGATCTTCCCGGCTTTCCACTATTGAGGAAAGAATGCATTCATCCGCACATAATCTAACCTTTACAGGTGTGTCATGTGATGTATAGAAAAGCAGCGCTAACTCAAAGCTATGAAGGACACCAGAGCCAACCAGTACAGTGTTCGTGCAGTGATAATTGAAGAAAACGTATTGTTTTCTGTTTGAGAGGCAAGCAAAATCAAATTTATAAGCTGAGTGTATATAAACATGAAATCTAACTTAAAGAAAACTTTCTTGAGATATTTTATCGGAAGCTTCAGCGAAATCCACAAAAATTGCGTCTACATATTGTCCGGAATTTAAAGCTAGTGCGAAATCCTGTGCTGTATTAACTGAGCTCAAGTAGAAAATACCTTCCTGAATCCGCGTTGGGAACTTTTCAGAACATTGAATTTGCCTATAAATTCTAAAATATTCTTAAAATTGTATGTTGGACGAGTTTACAAGTAGTTGAGACTAAGGAAATTTGGAGATATTAAGTACCGACATGTCTATCTCTGCTGTTGTGTAGTGGACTCACTCTTGCAGTTACCCAGTCATGCGGAACTTAGCCCTCGCTGATAGACTTAGAGAGCGCGATTACTAAATACTTGTAAACCCACTCCTTATACCACTTGAGGAATTTATTTCGCATCGTTTCTGTCCAGGCGATTTTTAACATCAATTTTAAAAGGAAGTTAAGAAAAAATCAAAATATCAGATGGGGGGGGGGGAATAATCAGCAACGAAAGTATTAGGACTCCGTTATATCTAGTGAAGACAGATGAAAAATGATATAAATAAGAGAAAAACGACCAGTTTCTATAACATCGATTTCGAAAACATCACAGGTAGCACTGCTTGGGAATACTGAACTCCAGAACTTCTCGGGAGACGACGATATGAAATTCGGTAGCTGCTGTCCGTAATAGCATTCCTTGTCAGTGAATACCTCGGACCTTAGCGGAACTGTCAAACATTCAATGCTAGAAAGCACTGTTCCTTTTTTTACCGTTTGAGCCGCTTTGTGGCTGCAACGTACGCCGAAAATCAAGGTTTTCTTTTTTAGATGCGAAGCAGCTCTTTGACTAGCCTGTGTAACGCTATCCCTCCGTCCGTACGAACGCGCCGCAACGCGCTCCCCTCGACGCAGGTGTTGGAGCGGTGCCAAGTAGGTCACGCCGCAGCTGCGCGTTGACGTCACGCTCCCCTCGCAGTGCGCGCTGACGTCACTCTCTCCCTCGCCTGCCGCGCGCTCGCCGCAGCGCCCACAGCTGCCGCCTGACGGAAACCTGACGCGCGCCTAACGTACGTGTCACCTCTCTCTCGCTTCACCCTCACCACCGCTCGCAACGCTCGAGCGCACATCGAGTGGTAATCTTCGATGAACGCTTTACCAGCTTGTAAGGAACAAGAACGCGCCCTCGCCCGCGAGAGAACTCCCACGCAAGCAGCGTCTGCTAGCGTCAAACTGATGCAAACGCGACACCTAGTCAAACCGATGCAAACGCGGTGTGCACCCCACGTGCTTCTTCGCATCACCTCATGGTCCCCTTCAGCGGGAGATGAAGTAATTTTTTCGTTTTGATTTCTTTACCATATTTTAAACATATCGTTTGATCCAGTCATTTATGAGGTGATTTATCACTTATATAAATACAGAACATCAGCACAACTTTTTGAAAAGGAGTCGTATTCAAATGAAAGTGAGTCCAATATAGAAGTGTCATCTACGCATGAAAAGTAATGAAAAGAGACCTTTCTGCAATGCTTGCTTACGAAAACATGCGAAGGTGTAAATGTCACAGCCTCATGTTGGGATATTCCAGGAAGAACCTCACAGGTTGCTTGGGTAGAGACTGTCCCACTGACGAAAAAGAGATCTGGTATTGAACTAGGGTTTGCCTGAGCGCTAGTGAACTTGTTGACAATTTTGTATCAAGTGAAAAGAAGACTTGAAAACTCATTTCTTCGCCAATATTGTAGTTCGGCTGTTCCAAAGTGAAGGAGGACAAATGAACACGCGGCATATTAAAATCTCCAGTTAAAATGATTCGATCATCAGGATTTATATGAGCTATGGGGCAGTGATTTGTTTAATCGAGAGAAGCAACGGAGGAGCTGAACCGCCGATAAATTGTCCCAATGACCAACCTTGTGTGTCCTTAATACTCTTTGCGAAATATGCCTTCGATGCTGTGTCTCTCAGGTATTTACAAAATTTGCAACAACTATCGAAAGAGAACCGCCACTCCACCACTTCTACTACCCAAGTTTTTTCTGTATACCGCAGTACCCACGTGGAACGAGCTCTATATCGTGTATGTCATTATGTCACTAAGTTTCTATTAGGACGGCGATATGAGGATTATAGGCCCAGAGCGTTAAAAAAATTCCAGCTGAAAACGACGCAAGCACAAAGAAGAAGGAATGCACAGGACGGAGCTGGACTTACAACTGAAGTTTATTGGAAAAATTTTTCTAGTTAAACTCCACCGCACATGCGCAAGCACCAGATGCAGGACAACCGATGGCACACTGTACAAAATGCAAAAAAAAAATGATACGAAACACACGGGGAACAACGGGTCACCGGCTAGTTTTAAATGGTTTTTACACGTGCTCTGCATCACATCCTTAGTAGTTATTAAGAAATTTAATCCTTTTATCATTGAGGTGTACCGAAAGTTTACTGACACATAAATCGGCACCCAACTTCCTGATATGGAGAGCTTCGCCTATCTCCCTTTCCAATTCGGCGCGCTCTTTCCCCACTATTGACACACCCTGAAAATCTGCTTCACACCCGCAACTTTTGCAATGCAAGGGTAAATTTCCTCCTGTACCTGTTGGGAGCAGATTGCGATGTTCACT
Source organism: Hyalomma asiaticum (assembly GCA_013339685.2). Lineage (NCBI taxonomy): Eukaryota > Metazoa > Arthropoda > Arachnida > Ixodida > Ixodidae > Hyalomma > Hyalomma asiaticum. Next base: position 80,559,929 of record CM023487.1, on the reverse strand, counting down.
CATGCGTTCATTAATGCATCGCCCAGTCTGGCCCACGTAGGAGCCACCGCACGAGAGAGGAATATGACAAATTACGGAAGTTGCACAATTCGTAAACGTGCACCGTTTCGTGTGATTTTTTTCCACAGTCACTGGTTGGAAGTTTCCTCTCTCCAGTGATCCTCCTGCATAGCTTTGCCAGTTTGCTGGGCGCTGAGAATACTATTGTTACTCCATTCTTTGTGGCCACACGCTTAAGGTTGTCCGACAAGCCATGCAAATATGGCATGACTACGACCTTTTTCCTTTCCGAAGATTCTGCTGACACCGTTTTCTTTTTTGTCATTCGCCTAAATAAAGTTTCCGCCACAGTTGTCAGGATTGAGGATGGGTAGCCTGCCGAGTGTAACCTGGCCACCTGAGCGTCAAAACTTTCCTGCATACAATGTAGACAGCTCTTGTTCATTGTACCGATGAAGCACAAGGAAACAATACTTCGCTTTACTAATTTCGAATGAAACGAGTCGCACGGGAGGAGCGCTTTTGTCGATCTAGGGCTGTACCTCCAACATACATGACTGTCACGCTCAAATTTTACAACCAGGTCAAGAAATCTTATCGAGTTTTCCTTGCAAAGTTCGTAGGTGAAGCTAAGCTCCCGAGAGGAATCCTCGAAACATTTTAAAATTCTTTTGGCACTTGATTCTATACAATCGTCTCGGCTGAGCTTTAAAAGCACCAAGAAATCGTCTACATACCTGAAAATGCGTACAATGCGTTTGTCCTGCAAGATAGAATTTACATTTCTATCAAAATGGGATAAAAATATGTGGCATAAAGTAGGGGCTACCTTAGAACCTATGCAAATACCCCTATTTAAATGAAAAGACGATGGTTAAAAGACACTAAACTGTTTGACAGGTAAAAAGAAAGGAGTTCCATAACATGAATTCCTAAAGGTTACTTCCCCTTGCTGTTCAATGAGATCGCGTGCACCAGTAAAAAGGTCCTTGTGAGGAATAGAATAAAACAAGTCCTCAATATCAACTGACATCGCAGCATTGGCGCACACACCACTAGACTTTAACGAGTCAACAACTTCTGAGGATCCCTGTACCCCAAACGGATCCGACGCGTCCAGTGTCTTCAATGCACGCTGCAAGAATCCGCTGACTAAAACCTGCCACGACCCTCCTTCTGTGACGATAGCCCGAAAAGGAACCTCAGGCTTGTGTGTTTTAGCCGCAAAAAACGCGCAGCACATCTTCTTTACTTTGTTTCACGGCTTTCGCAAGGTTCTCAAGCTGTAGGTTCTTAAGGAGTTTTAACGCTCCAGCCTCGGCCTTTTTGGACGACACATCAAGGGGCCGAAAATTTTTCTCCATCGCACAACCGGCTTTTTCCTCAAAAATTGCTTTTGGAAGGACTACAAACCCACCTTCTTTGTCGGACTGAACTAGGCTCAGGTCTCGGCTCTTGAAGTGCTCCACAACAAGTCCAAGTACTTTTTCATCAGGTCCACCACCTTTGCCGTGTTTCCTCAGAAGGCAGTCGACGCCTTCAGAAAGAACCCGGTCCTTCTCTTCAGTTGGAGTTTTGTCCCCTATCTTGTGAACGGTGGCTATGAGTTGCGCTTTTGTAACACGTGGCACCAAGCTAAACTTCGGACCTCTTCCTAGAAGACTGCGAATCTCTTCGGGGCCAGACTGGGCGATGCATTAATGAACGCATGAGTGAACATCGCAATCTGCTCCCAACAGGTACAGGAGGAAGTTTACCCTTGCATTGCAAAAGATGCGGGTGTGAAGCAGATTTTCAGGGTGTGTCAATAGTGGGGAAAGAGCGCGCCAAATTGGAAAGGGAGATAGGCGAAGCTCTCCATATCAGGAAGTTGGGTGCCGATTTATGTGTGAGTGAACCTTCGGTACACCTCAATGATAAAGAGATTAAATTTCTGAATAACCACTAAGGATGTGATGCAGAGCACGTGTCAAAACCATTTAAAACTAGACGGTGACACGTTGTTCCCCGTGTGTTTCGTATCTTTTTTTGTGCAGTTTGTACAGTGTGTTATCGGTTGTCCTGCATCTGGTGCTTGCGCATGTGCGGTGAAGTTTAACTAGAAAAATTTTTCCAATAAACTTCAGTTGTAAGTCCAGCTCTGTCCTGTGCATTCCTTCTTTGTGCTTGCATCGTTTTCAGCTGGAATTTCTTTTCACGCCATGAACCAACACGCCCAACAAGCTACCCTACTCATTGGCCCAGAGACTTTAATTCAATTCAGCAGTTTTACTAGTCGCAATCCTGCACTATACATCTGATATATGCACTAATGGAGGGCCGGGCTTGTTTCATCTTTTTTCATTTCTCTTTAGTTTACCACGCTCATTCGTCGTTTCGTCAAATCAGTACAAGCTGCCATCCGCGCTCAGTCGAGTGCAAAGAAGTTGCCCTTCAGCACCATTCACCTTCTCTTTTCTTTTTCGGAACATTTGCAGAGTTTCTTGCGCGTTTTGTAGCACTAAATAAAAAATGCTTTGAAATGCACAAAGTGTAATTCTTTAATTTGCGCAAGACCTAAACGATTGGTATCTCCTATAGGGAGTCAATCAGCCATAGTATAACAAGTCTCGTGTTTCTGTTCTCATTTACCTGAAGAAGCCTATGGCGCATCTTCCCAATTGTTGTTCACACTCTCCTAGACTATTTCAGGGTTATCGTTGCCCCGCCACGGTGGTCAAGTTGTTATGGCACTCGGCTGCAGATCCGAAGCTAGAGGGATCAAATGCTGGCCGCGACGGCTGCATTTCGATAGAGGCGAAATGTTGAGCCCCGTGTGCTGTGCGATGTCAGTGCACGTGAAAGAACCACTGGTGGTCGAAATTTCCGGAGCCCCAGGTTCCTCTGCAGGTACCCCGACGCCCAAGGTACCTCTGCTGCTTTCTACTGTCCATCGACAAACACCAGCTAGGTATATCGAATACCCCATATATCCTCGACGACTGCAGCAGAACTTGCAGCAATTGATGTTGCTTTGAAGCACGTGACCGAGGAATTGAACGCGTTCAAGGTCGTTATCCTTACAGATTCCCGTGGTGCCCTTAGCAGGTTGCTGAGAGGACACGCTGGCACTCCACTCCAGTGCAGTATCAAGGAATCTGCCGACAAAATCACATCGCGTGGAGTATTCCTTGTTGCCTAGTAGATACCATCGTACGTATAGTATTCCCAGCAACGGAAAGGCTCATCGCCTAGCTTCAAGTTGTGCCCACAAGGAGTGTAATTACTTGAACATCACTTGCACGTTTGACAACGCGCGTGTACTGATCCATCGCTACATACTGAAACAGCACCCAGATCAGCGTGTTGCAACAGGGTCATTTCCTCCCCGTGGACGTGGCTTGCTGGTCGTGCTAGAGCCCTCCTGTAAGGTTAAGGGTTGGCTATGTGTTAGGGCGCGAACGGTTATACCGTCAATGACGTGCGGACAGCCCGTCATGTGCGTCTTGTGGCTGCAGTGACACACTTGAACGTTTACTCTTGCAGTGCCCCGTATTTGCCACGCAGTGTGCATTTTTAGTGAAGGAATACCGACTGACTGGACTGCCCTGTGCCTCAATTACCGATTGCCTTTTTCCCAGTGCAAGTGCTGATCGACTTGATCAGGCCCATCAAGCCCTGTTAACTTTCTTGACCGCTACTGGTCTGACCTCCCGCTGATAGTCATGTTTCTGTGTTTACTTTATTTCGTCTGCGTTTATTCTTCTTGTTTTCCTCTTTTCTTTCGTTTCATTTACTGCCTTAATTTCCTCTCTACATGATCATTCACTTCTGTCTATTCCCTCCTCCTGAAAGAGTAAGAGGCGTCGTGCCCCATTCGACAGCAGTTGCCATCTTGTTCCTCCCTTCTTCCCTTTGTGTCCTTGTGTGTTTTATGTTACCATACATAATAATAATAATAATAATAATAATATAATAATAATAATAATAATTGCAATATCCACTTTCGTCGGTAGAGTGGTTAGTTGATCTTGTAACGTTGCGTTTATGATACGATTCGGCAATAATTTCGCGTAATTTGGAAAGATGTTATAATACGCAATACCCGGACAATTTTGCCGCGTTTATCATGAGAAGCACTTCGCGAATTTCTGCATGTAATAGCTTAAGTAATTCCTGAACGAATATAACTTGGGGAGTGTGAAACCTTGGCCAGTGCACAGAACAAAAAATAAGTCTAGATGACAAAGGAAAATTATTTGATCGAGGTATGAGAGAAATTCATAGTCTTAAAAATGTCTGCACCGTTAGGATCTTAAATCGGCTTATAAGGGGTAGCACTCGTGCTTCCAGCTATATAACACAGCATTTGCAACGTCTTTTGGAAAGTCTAAACACAGCCGCAAGGCCTCTCGCGCTAACAGAACAAGCGCTCGGAGTTTGTATGCTGGTGCACCACGACATAGTAAGCAGCTAAATTCTAAAACAAGACTCACATGCATTATATACCATCAAAAGTTCTCTCCTCATTCCAGATCTACGGTTGCTTACCTTACGCAGTAGGCCGATCAGCCGCACCCCTTTAGTTACCATATAGTAAGTATGCGGCCGCCAATTGAGGCTTTCGTTATGAATAACCCAGAGATATTGTATTAATTCCACTTTACGTATATGTCTTCAAACTTGTAAGTGATCGAAATGTGCACAGAGTCTTTCACAGGGAACACCAGGATTCTCAGCGGATGTTACTTTACAATGCATTTCAGTCATACCCTCTTCAATTTCTTCGACTTGTTATGTAAATAGCCTAAATGTATTCATGTGGCGCTCAGTGCCATCGACACGTTCAGCTAGTGTGCCCAATTTGTCTACGATATCTTTCTGGTTAGCCCGTGCGTATATCCCATATTGCTGCTTCTCTTGTTTGGCTACTGTTTTGTTGTTTGGGTTTAAGTTAGATATCGAATTATCTGAATTACAAAGTAATTCAGATGACATTTCTTGCTGAGAAGAGGACGGCCTCTAGCTTCAGTGTCACTGCAAGCTAAGAGATTAACTGGGATAGGCGCGCCACAGGCAAAAACAAGTTTAGGATGTAGTGGGCGAGGCAACGACATATGCCCTGCGAGATATGATATTGCTCCTCCTCAAAGTAAAACGAGAAGCCACAAGGGAGCGAAAAATTCATATTTATCGCAAAAACCATACTTGTAACGACGCCGGTTCTAGGTCTAAGCAAGTTAGACAACCGCAGCACATATTCGGTGCAGAGAATGGGACACGCATTCTGACGGCGAACTTCTCAATAGAATGCTTGAGCGCGCAAATTATATGCAGAAGAATCGACAACTGAGCTATTTCGTTAATTTGCATTGCTTAGCAGTACTCTCTTGAAGTCCTAATGCTGCCGTACACGTTTTTGCTAGTCACCCAAATGTTCCACAAAAATTTCCTACAGTTGCAGAGGATCACGGGACAGTGAAATACTTCATTAAGAGCACGTGTCGTTCACGTGTGCCGCCCGCTGACATCCACTGATAGGGGGAAAGAAACAGAGCCTTACCATTGTTCACAAAGAATGTGCCTTCCCCGGGTGTTTCCGAAAAATCTACGTCAAAGACAACGTCTCTCCTGCAACAGATGAGACATACGGTTAAGTATGTACGTCGTTAGATGCGCGTGTATATGTAGAATAAAATGTTCTCAACTTGATCGCCTGCTTGTGAAAATTAAAAATAAAATGCAAGGAAGGATGCAGTGAGATATCTGGCCGATCCCACACATTGTGATAATCGATGTCATGCGAATAAGCCATCGATAAACCGGACTATACCCGAAATCTTGCGTATTCAACCCAATGTAGCGAGCACGATGAACGTGTATGTGCATATTGAGTAGGTGAACGCGTAATGCAGGTTTACCACGAACGTCCACAGCACCGGCAACTAAAGAGTAGCTCATGGAACCGCGCAACGCGGGCCCTCCCTAAAGTGCATATGCGTTTGTAAGAAGAGCAGAACGGCGCAATACGGCGCGCATATGTGTGCGCATCATAAGCGTCATTTGCTGGACTATTCTCACAGTGCAGAGCCAAGCTGGAAAAAAGCTTGAATGACTGATCTTTACGTCGATGACATTATGTGCTCGTCATGCACGTACACCATGATTAACTATTACTGAAAACACGCGTAGTTTTCTGCACCTCACACAGTGCACTGCCTCCACTGTCGGCCTACACTCCGGATGGTCTAGTTAAACAGCTCTGCCCTTAAAAAAGGGAAGGAACACCCCACGTCTTCGTTGGGGATTGAAATGTTATAGCAAGCGCACAGGCAAACAGCCACACATGCAAGTTCCCAAGCAGTAGCAGGATATCCAACACGGGCCCTCGAGGTGCCATGCAAACACACCACCCACACGGCGGCTCATCCCACACGGTATATCGAGTAAACAAAGCTATTGCACCTGGAAGTGCAAATTGTGCTTGTTTAACGCGAATTGCGCTTCTAATGTGTGATAAGCACTATCAGTGGCAATACGTATATTTTGCTACCATTCGGAATGCTTCTGTGCAACTTTGCTCGATCCCATAGGAAACTTAAGGAACGACGCTTATGATAGCGCAACCAACGGTATAGTGCATTTTTCTTCAACAAGACAGACGTCTGTGCTCTGGACTAGCGTGAGTTCCAAAGTTACGTGGTACCATGAGCCACGATTCCATCGCCACAGCGCTGTCGACATTTCTGGTGAGGACTGTCTATCTAGCGGCCTATGTCTCTGTGCTCTCCTGGTTGTCTCACCGACCAACGGCTCAGAAGGCAATGAAAGCGCTTTTGCGCTTTCTAAAAACATATGGCCTTACCGAGCGCTTATGATATTATATAGGACTGCCCTGTAGGCATTCCCCCTCTCTCCTTCTCTTTACTTTTCTTTCCCCTTTTCCCATCCCCAAGTGTAGGGCAGCAAACCGGACATCTGACTGGTTAACATCCCTGCCTTCCCTTATTTCTCTCTCTCTCTCTCTCTGGTTGTCTCGTTCACCTGGTAGGCACCAAACTCTGGATGCTAGGCTATAAATGAATAAACATCAATCAAAGATATTCGTCATACATTTATTTGATTGATACTTACTTACCACTCACATTATTTACTTATCGCATATGTCGCGATTATCGAAGTAATCCCGCAGATCGCACGCAGTGTGGGAATGGCTGTCGTGCGAAGCAGTCAGCGAGGAAATTGCCAATGACGAAATGTTTGGCATTTAGCCAAGTTTTACGAGTATGATCAACGTCTTTGTGCACAGTGCATGAGTGGGTGTGCGCTTAATGTGGGCTAACCGGGAACCCTGACAGCACTGTGACGACCGAATGGTAAGACATAACGCTGGTACTCATGTTAGTGCACAGCACAGAGGTATGTTTTGTCGAAGGAAAATGCCCGATACAGTGCAATGGTGTAGTTACCATAAGCGTCACACCCTAAATATTCCTACTGTATGGAGCAAAGTTAGAAAAAACATGCTGGTTGATATTAGAGCATATGTATTATTTATTACGTAGCTTTGATAGCGCTTAACACTGGCAAGAAGTGCCATTGACGTTACTCGACAACTATACTTACAACTGCTGGCACAATAGGTTTACCTACTATGTGCACCGCGTTAAAGTAGGCACAGTGCCCTAGTGGTAGCGCACTTGCTTGACACATCGAGGGCCCGGGTTCCATTGCTGCGCACCTAGCGTTTGGCAGGTTGTTTTCTGAAATTACAGCGCGTCATCCGTGTGATTGTTATATATTAATTTTGATCAGAAGCTACGGGATGTGGTATGCCGGCCTCCATTAAATTTCGTTCTAATGGTAAGTTTACCGTCCTTGTTAGTCGGTATTCATAGACATAGGCTGTTAGGCTGTATGAAATTCGAACACCTGTGGCGCATACCCGCAAACCAGGGGCCCAGCACTACGGTTATTATTCCCACGTGATTCCATTATCGTTGCTCGTGGTACATCACGTAGGAATTATATCGTGATAACGATGTAAACAATAATCATTCATATTCGTCGTAAGTTTGTGCCCTAGCATCCGCGTGTTGGTGTATACCAGATGAAGGAAACAACCTTGACGTTGTTGGTGTAGGGAATGCCAACAACGTCAAGGCAATGAGATAGCTCTGTAGAACATCGGACAGAGCTTGAATGGCCTTTCAACAACAAGCCTGAGCGGCAGTCGCACATGCGTTGCTTTGTGGCAGTGTCCATATTCCGCGGAGAGCATTGCCGGCGTGCCTCAGGAGCGCCTGTATAACTTTATATGCAAGCTATTACTGAAGAGCAAGCTCTTACTGAAGCCTGAAGAACCGGAAGCGGTTCAAGGCACTTGCGAGGTGTGCCAGATAATCATATCGTGCTTTTGTGTCTAATATGTCAGACTTGCGGAGTTAGCATTCCGATGAAGGGTTATTCCTTATATAATGAGAAAAAAAAGATTGTCTTGATGTTGCTTGACGCTCTCGTCTACCCACCTCTCGTAACCAGTGTGGTTTTTGAAGTGCCAAACGTAGGTTACCGTCTTCGTCCGCGGATTAAAGTTCCTTCTCGTGGCGCTGAGGCAGTTGAAAGATGTGTCGTTATGGTTCGTGAACATGGCGATGGCGTGGGGAAAAGCAGCGAACATCTGCGTCAGGAAAAGAATAGATGGAGGGAGGAGAGTTACAGAAATTGTAGAAAAGAAAAATTGCGGTTAAGATGTCCCAGGCTATATTACCGCCGAGTGTCGGGCCACAATAGTATACAAAGCAGGAAAAGCAGCTGGTAATATGGAATAGTAGCAGGAAATAACGTATAAAGCGAGAGATATTGGCTAATTTAACCACTATAGAGAAGATATTAGGGCGCGGTCATTGCCCTGTTTGTACTAAATACTGATAAATTGAGTCATATTTCGTCCTTCGTTGAGAGTAGATACGTGCTTCGCGTCCTCCCGTATGCCAAACTGTCATTACAGCAAAACTGTACATGACCAGGTCCTGAAGGGTTGTGCCTGCACATAAAACGACGCGTTGAACAGCAGTCAGTTACAGCAGTGGGCCGATCTGATGTTTGTGCATTGCATGGAGAAGTAGGTCACACGCAAATGAACATGTCAATTATTTGAACCCAGCGGAACTACAGTGAACCAAAAATGCATTGAGGAATTTCATCCTAATCAAATGACAATTATGCAAATGATATGTTAATGAAATTGATTTAAATGTGCCCCTGTTAAAAGAAGAAAAGAGAATGGCAGGAAGGTTATCCAGAAACGCGTCCGGTTGGCTACGCTATTCTGGGACATTGAAAAAGGTGAGCGAAGGGAATACGTAACCTGACAGAGAGCGAGAAAACGGGGATGGTGAAAAACAAAAGAGAGGTATAGGATTGCACCACCAGTCATAGGCCTTCACACAAACCTGTCGTCATAAGAAACACATGTGAACGAAAGACACAATGCATTTCATTTGGATTTATATGGCTAAGACCAAAAGTGCGACCGCCTCTCGAGTCGCGTCGACATTGGGTTACATTAGAAGAAACTTCGTTTGTGCCTGTAGTTGGCGCTTGCGCTCCCCGACGATTGCTGACGTCGTCTTCGGGGTTGCCCCATACTCCGCGCGGGTCTCCGCTCGCCGTTGCAGGCTATCTGTGTACCAGCTTTAAGATAGCCCCGATGACCTGCTGTGCGGCCCAGAGGTGTTCGTCTTGGTCATGTAGCTCTTGCGGAGGCCTCGAGTTGCGGCTTGATCAATCTTGATGTTGCTTCTAGTGGGTGGGTTATGCATTCACACAAAATGTGCGTGCGGTCTGCCGTGTCCCTCTGGCATCGGATCTGTGCTGGGACGGGGAGCGTCGTCTCCGCCTCGTTCGAGCGTCCCATTTCTAGGTCGTCCAATATCTCCCTTCTAGCTTTGGTCGTGGACAGCCGCTCCAGTTGAGCGATCCGTGTTGATTCGGCTTTTTCTTCGAGGGTGTTGTGTATCGCGAGCTCTGATCATCTGGCCGTGCTCGTGGAATCGAACAGGCCCAGCGCCGCTTTGTACGCTCTTATAATGATGACGTCGATCTTGTTGCGTCCGTGTTGCAGCCTTCTGTGGTAGGCGGCAACGTACTCGATGCCGCTCATGATGACGGAGTGGATGAGCTTAATCAGGTTGCCCTTTCCCATGGCTACCTTCCACGGGACGTCACTTGTTTGAGGTGTCGCGCCGCGTTTGCTGGTTTTCGCCGTGAGACGGGTGGTCGTTTCGACTTTTCTTCCGTGGTTTTTCATGACCATGCCTAGGATCCTGATTTCGCCGACCTCGGCTGTCACGTTGCCGGATTTAGTTACGCTTCTGATCTTTTCGCACTCGTGTTGTCTTGTCTTTACTCTGACTTTGTTGGTAGGTAGGAGTATTAGGAGATCTAATTAGCTCGGTGAACATCGTAGTGCGGTGCATCTTAGGCTGGTCTTATGTCGACTCGACAGCGGCTTGCAGCTCACCCTCGATGTGGGCGTCGCTGGCGCTGGTCACCCACAGCGTGACGTCAACCGCGTAGATGGTATGCCTGAGGTCTTCGATGTCCGCGTATTTCTCGACCACTCCGATCATTACCAGCATAGGTGAGACTGACAAATCCCCGCGGTGTTTCGGTGTTTCCCAGCTTCTTCTCCTACGTCTGTAGGTCGCCTGCTCGTAGCTCGGCGGTCCTGTGCCTTAGGAAGCCCTTATGTAGTGATATTGTCTATCGCCTATGTTGAGTTTCGAGACTTCTGACATGATCGCCGAGTGTTTTATCGAGCGCGATCTGCATGTCAAGCTCCTGCCTTGTCGTGCGAGCTGCCGCCGTCGTGGATGATTTGGTATTTGAGCTGAAGCATCGCGTCCTGCGTGCTCAGGTTCTCTTTGAAGCCGATCATCGTGGCCGAGCACTGCCTTTCTCGTTCCAGGCGGTCATGCAACCTGCTGAGCAGGACTTCAGTCCAGCACTTTGCCACGCAGGAAGTGAGCTAGATGGGGCGGTCGTTCTCCTTGTGAGATGGCTTCCCCGGCTTGGGAATCAGAAGGGTCTTGGCTGTCATGCACTGTGGGGGCCGTGGAAGGCATCCAGACTGCGAAGCTTCGGGAGTGCGAACGCGGGAGCCTTAAGGACCCTATGTCGCAAGAAATCAGGCTTCAGTGTACGGTGTAGTCCCAGACGTCCGTGGAACGAAGAATTCCGAACGACTACGACCACGCCGAGCCTACGCAAAAGGGAAGATGCGTTAGCGAAAAGAGTTGAATTTTTCAAAGTAAAATTTGCCAAGATAATTCTCAACTGCAGCTTAACTACAGCCTACAAACATGATAGCTCAGACTTCAGCTGAATATAATAGGAAACGTTAATCTGTCACAAGGAAAATCAAGTACAAATCGATTTTCGCGTATTTGTACCATAGCAACATCGGCGCTAGGGAACCCCGATGTCCTCCTCCAACGCCGCCCTGTATAGGGTGGCGACAACCCCGTCGTCTGCTACGGTTCTCGCCATGTCAGTGCCCAGTGTTCGACAGCACGGGCTTCACGCGCGGTTTTGATATGCTTCCCGAGGAGAATGAAAACAATTCGAGCATCAAGCAGCACGTATAAATTTCATATTAAGCGTTATCAATTATCGAGGTTCGATTCCTTGCAATTCTATTATATTATATAATTGTAAAGCACCAGCTGGTACGCTCCTCCTTCCTTTTTTCGTTCATAACTGCTTTCCGACACTTCATGAGTTTTGTGCGGCCTCTTGCCGGGGTGGGAATTTTTCGTTGTTGTACCGTGACTCTTTAGGAGGTGGAATATTTTACTGAGCGCACTTTAATTCCTAAGTAATCGGCCTTCCATGCCGCAAATGCTTTTACTGCGCTACTTCGGTTACGATAAGAAGAAAATACTATTACCGAAAACCACAAACTGATCGTCAGCTAGCCGTTTAAGGATTCTCATAAGTGATTCCTACCATGTTCATTACCAATAAGAAAGAAATATCAGAAGAAAGAAATCAAACATGGAAATAGGGAAGTTGTTCTGCGGAGGGGGGGGGGACGGCCCGCACGAGAAGAGCAGGCTGTTTCAGTGAGATCATATATGTTCGCCTAGTGGTTGACTATGATCGCAGTCTTGGTTCGTTGAAAAATTTCTAGCCGTGACTGCTATCGGTACGACCTAAAATTCTAGATACGTTCTCGAGTCCTTCCTTTTCAACCTTTGACGATATGACAAAGCTTGCGCTAAGTCATGCATCGCTTAACAAGCTAAGCTGGTGAAGTTTACACGGTCTTGCTATCTCACTTTCTTAGTCGTAGCTCAACTGGCTTTCCCTGAGTAAGTCATAACCTACTTTTACCAGTCCCAATTGCTATAGGCTTAATTAGGCATGTCAACATAATCACACTTGACTTATTTAGGATTAGGTCAATTTTACTTGGCTTAGTTAGTCCTACCTTAATTAGCTTTAGGTTATGTAGGCTTGACTTCATTAGTCATATCTTAATCAGCATTGGCCTAATAAGTCATAGCCAAATTACATTTAGGATAGCATATCATATCGTTTCCTACTATTAGTTTATTACTCTCGGCCTTCCAGGCGCATGCTGATTATGCTTACCCTAATTCGTCTTCCCTAATTACACTTGACATAGTATTCTACTCAGTTTCATCCTATTTAGACTTGGCCGTATTCAGCGTAGCCTAACTAGTCTTAGACTAATTACCCTTAGATTATTCAGACTCTGCCTACTCATTCTTGGCTTGATTAGGCATGGCCTAGTCAGTGTTAGATTAATTAGGCTTGGACTAAGTGCTCCTCGCATAGACCTGGCGTGATTAGTGTCAAGCTATGTAGGCTCCCCTAATCAGCCTTAGCCTAATAATATTGACCTAATTATCACTAGTTTATTTAAGACATTTATTACCGCCTGTATTTATTCAGCTCAGCGGAATTACGCTTTATTTAAGCAGGATTGACATAGTTAGGAATAATTAGGCTCATAATATTTAGCCTTATAAGGCTAGCCTTAATTATTCTTAGTAACCTCAAATTGGCTCCACTAGCTTGGCATGGTTACAATACCACCACATAGCTTAGCGGGCTTTCTGCGTGTTTCTCAAGCTTTAAGAAAACGCTTCAGCAGGTTCGCTCTTAAAAAAAGATTTATTAAAGTCTAGCCAGGTGCTCATTTTCATTCAAGCCGTTTATTACATGCCGCAGGGCCTGCACCAGCTCAAGCGGGATAGGCAAAGAGAAAAAAAAAATAGTTCGGCTAAAAAACCGCCAGTTGTGCGCGAGCTACAATATTTTTAATATTTCAGGCAAGATGTAGCAAGCAAAAAGGCCAAAAAAATGTGGTTGATCCCTCTGTCATCACCATCATCATCAGCCTATCTTATCTCCACTGCAGGACGAAGGCCTCTCCCTATACTCTGCGTCCTTGCCTGTCCTGCGCGAGCTGATTCCATTTGATGCCTGCAAATTTCTTAATTTCTTCCCCCAATCTTACGCTCTGTCGTCCACGGCTACGCTCACCCTCGCTTGGTATCCATTCCGTCTTTCTAACTGTCCATCGGTTGTCTACCCTTCTCATCACGGGGTCTGCTCATGTCCATTTTTTCCTCTTAACATCGTTTATTATGTAGGCGACCCCCGTCTGTTCTCTGACCCACTCAGCTGTATTCCAATCTCTTAATGTAACACCTGTAATTTGTCGTTCCATTGCCAGCTGCGCGATGCACAACTTCCTCACGAGCTTCTTTGCAATTCTCCAAGCTTCTGCCCCGCATGTCAGTATTGGAATGATGGCGTAGTTATATAGTATCCGCTCGAGCGAAAGTGGTAGGTTCCCGCTCACGAGTTGGGAATGTCTCCCGTATGCGCGCAATCCCATGTTTATTCCACGCTGGACTTCTTTTTACATAGCCGGGTTGTCCTGTAGGTAGCTGTTCTAGATATAGGTATTCTTCTACGACTCCCAGTGTCTGGTTTTCGATCGTGAAGACACGTTTTTTCGCCGTGCTACTTAGCATTATCTTTGTTTTCTGCATGTTCATCCTTAATCCTACCTTAGCGCTTTGTCGGCTTAAGTCAATCACCTTCCGCAGTTCGTCGCCATCATTGCTGAAGAGTACTATGTCGTCGGCCAATCCTAAGTTACTCAGATATTCGCCGCTAATCCTTAGCCCTGTCTCGTCCCGGTTTACTCTTTTGAAAATTTCTTCCAAACATGCAGTAAATAGAACTGGAGAAGTTGTATCTCCTTGTCTGGCACCTATCTCTATTGGGATTTTCCTGCTTTTCCTAAGGAGGAGTAGGGTGGCGGTAGAATCTTTAAAGATGTTGGCTATTTATAGATGTCACGCGGTCGTGACGCAGCGCAGCACTCAAGCCGAAGCACGCAGAACTCAAGCGATGTCAGGCGAACTCTGTATTGCGAGAACCTTTGCTCAGCAAAACAAAGCCAATCTCAACTCACAGCAACAGCGGCGTGAACAGTTGTCGGTCGACGGAAAGACTGAAAACGGCACAATGCTTCGGGTTTTATACACACGTCATAACGCGTTTTCGCATTATCTCTGGAATTGCATAAGTCACTCAAATGTGCGCGTCACTGAGCATGCAAGATTTCAAGAATGGTCGATACGGTTCCCGAAGTGACATGCAAAATAAACGCGGCCTGCGTTGGGCGTAACAGAAAGTGATAACGGCGCTCACCGCAAACAATCAAAGCAAGTGCGCGATTCACAGGAAGGTGATAACGGCGTTCTCTTTAAACAAACGAAAACAACCGCACGTGTCAATACTATTTCTGCACGTTACAACACTGTTACAGCCATAACATAGTGCGGTGGCCGCATATATTTTGCGGAATGAAACCGCAGCACGTAGTTTGGCAAACCTTTTTTTTTTCTTTTCGATTTGCATGAAACGTAAACGTGGTGTTTAGCTTGTCACATATTTTTCGTGCGCTAGCCACTTATTTCCGGCATCTCATTCCTTAATCATCTGATCTAATCTCCTTCCTTTCCTTCTCCTCCTTCTGTGGGCCTGCGGGGTAGCTAGCCGCGCGTGTCCTACTCGCACTACCGAAGAAATAGAAGCCATTATTGACACACGGGGAAAAAGTTCTTTCGCTTTATTAATTCAGTGTATTCAGACTGTGCGTAGATCATTCGTTTTAGGGGATGGCTGAAACTTTCACCAGTGTCCCCCCCTTTACAGTTCTGTCATTGCTCTTGCGAGGATGAATTGTAAATATATTTTTATTTTATTAATCTCGATACTTCGATTAGGAGATAACATTTGGAATATACCTAATGCAAATAAAATCACAGAACTAATTGTGAGACGTTATCTATACAACTACCTGACCCATTTACATCTAGGCAGAGTTGCCAGATGCTACCGAGCTAACAGGAAAACAATGATCACAACATAAGCCCAAAGAATCGGCGTGACTTTTCTGAAAAAACACAAAGAAAATGGAAATTTAAGGAATTTTCTCCGTCTTGAAAAAAATTTTATTTCATAAAAAATGTCACGCAAATACGAAGGGGAGTTGAAAAAATCGCTAATTATATCGTACAGCCAAAAATACGCGCCATTATGAACGAAAGCACATATTTGCTTGTCAGCAGTGTCTTCAGGGCTGAATGCGCATGTGCCAGTGCAGGATTAACGTTACTTGCTCGTTCTTCCAGCGTATGTTTGACTTCAACACTCAACTACTCAAAGTCATCGACAAGCGCGCTATTCGTTAACGTGATCATCACTAAAATAACCATATTTGCTAGGAAAATGTAAACAAGTCCCCAAAACACGACAAGTGACTGGAAAATTTTACAAACGACACGTACGTCGAGGAAAGAAACATAAATCCACTTATTCTATGCGGAACTGGCAACCCTGCTTCTAGGTCATTCGATCCTCATAAATCAATTACCTACAGAAGCAAGAGCAATTCAGTATATCAGATAAACCTTCACATAGCTCGTTCCACATAAAACTCATCAAGTTCAAACCACGTGAAACGTATATGTATACACAACGCATGTGGAACCATCTTAAGAATGCACCAAAGAGCAAGCCCGGCCCGACCCGAGCCCATAACCTCATACCCGGGCCCGACCCGAAGCACGGAGCTTCAGACCAGAGCCCGGCCCGGACCGGGACCGCCGTGAAAACAGCTTTACCCAGCCCAGCCTGGCCCGTGAGCCGGCCCGGGCCTGGGTTTTCGGGCAGGCCCGAGCCCGTGCAGTGATCTAGTGCAGCCACTAAAAGTGGTTGCCCTTTTCGGTGATCCATTTTCAGGTCGACTGAAACAAGGTGATCATGTTTAACACGGTTATACTGCCAAAGTAAATAGTACGTTGATTGCGGCGAACCACAAATTGTGAAGCAGCTTTAGTTGGCAAACACAGACACTTAAAAAGCTTTTGTTTTCAATACTTGGTGCCTGCGAGGGTTTATTGAACAGCCGCCATTTTGTCATAAGAATACGTTCTTCTTTCCTTTCAATACGCGGGACGAAATGGAAGCTTGTTAAAATAGACCGAGGCTCCTTTTGCTTCATGTTGCGCACTTGACCACAACGATGCTTCCGATTAGGTGATCCATAATTATTCCACACTAATGAATTATCTCGACAACTGCTGCATTGACAAAACTGCTACGCCGATTGGCTTGCAAAGGTGATATATGTTGTTTTATGGCGCAAGGGCCAGGCCTGGCTAAAGAGCGCCAGGATTTGCTTGCAAAGATGAAAACATTGAGAAACCGATGTCTATGACTCTAGATGGGGACTTTATGCGGTTGTAAGGACGAACAATCCGTCTCGTTGCGCCCTGTAGTAGCCTACCTACATTCAAGCCCTGGTTACCGACAAACCCGCACCTAGGCGACTCACCCTTGCGCTGTCTGTTGTGTCACTGGGGCCATTCGAGGGCTGACTTGCAGATGCCAGCGCACATAGGAGCATGCAGAAAGCAAGTTTGAGCCAAACCATCTTCGGAGAGCAGGTCAACACTCGTCGGTGCTAGTCTAGGACAGAATCTAGTGGCTTCACCATGCGGAAAGTGTGCCTCAAGTTATCCAAACGAAGGGAGAGAGAGATAGAGAGAAAGGGGGGGCCGAGTGCCTAGACTTCGTGCCTTTTCTAATGACGCGAAAGCAGACACCTAAGAAAGGCTAGCATACAAATTTTGTTCCACGAAGAGACAAAGTCCCCAATGATCATGCGCCACGCGCTACTTTTGTAACCCGTGTCGAGTCAGACGTGCCAGCGGAGTCCTGGCCACTAGGTATCACCGGTCAAACACTCCCAGATAGCGAGCCCGCAACCGCTCCAAGCCATGTACCATTGCGTCAGCTAAAACCAGACGGGCCGGCCTTTAATTTTTGCTTGCGCAGTGGCCGGAAAGTGGAAAAGCTCACACTACCGGCGTCGAGTAAGCGACGTCTCGTCTGAGCGATAAAGAGAGGTCACTCCTCCTTCCTACTTGCTTTCTTTTTTGAATCTGGCGTCTCGTTTCACGATTCATTTTACGCGAACCTCTACAAATTGTTATCTGTTGTGCTCCCGCACTTATAACTAGAGGACCCGTGAGCTAGCCCACTTCCCTCCCGTCGCTTAAGGTTATAATTTGAAATACCATTCTGAAAATTAGGGGTGTAAAGATGCCAGAATCGAATACCGAATATTGAAACAGAATTGCACTTTCACTAGTGAAGCGAAAAATGAGTCCTGCTGATATCGGGTAAGTGAAGCAATGGTGAATCCCTCGCGCTGCCAGTTTGTTAACCTCTTCGTTAGCTCAAATGGCAGAGTGAGCTCGCCTGACGGGGTTCGATCCGGGTCAGAACCCTGGACCAGGACGAAGTTTTCGTCAGCTAAGAAGGTTTTGTTTCTTGGATATCGGTGTGGATGTTTCGTTGCTTTGTGGTACAAATGGGCTGATCCTAGCTTTCTCATTCACTGTTTAATGATACTTCAATTCGCACGTAAGAATATTCAGAAGGCACACTAACAAAGCCAAAGTGTCAACATAATATATATGTGAGCTATGCCGTATTGTGTGTTAATATAATTTATACTTTATTCAGTAATATATTGTCAAGACGGAGAGAGAAAGCAAACAGGAGGAAAGGCAGGGAACTTAATCAGACGAGCGTCTGGTTTACTACCCTGTGCTGGGGGAAAGGGGAGTGGGGGAGTAGAAAGGCAAAAAAGAGGAAGAAGGTGAGCGCTGCGCACTCGCAGGAGTGCCGTCTCTCACCAACGCTGGTGCTCCTTTGACCACGACCGCTCAATAAAAATTACAGCATATCCACGGAGTGAATTATCACGAGTGGGCGAAGCTCGGGAGGTTCATCGCAGATCGTGCCGAGTTCCGGATTAATTGAGTTAACGCGCACGCTACGAATCCTCATGGTTCAACTATACGCACAAGTGAAATCTCCCACCGGCACTTCGTTGCAAGTCAAGACCAGTGCCTAAATATATATATATATATATATATATATATGGGTGGCCGGTCAACGGTTCTTCAACGCGAGCATTCGGTATTTCTCAATCAAGAAACTGGCTAGGAGACGCTACCTGCGCCAACGTTGCCTCTCGCGGGTGAGGGCGCGTTCTACTTCTTTGCGAGCTGGTAGAGCGTTCATCTAAGAAAGAGCGTTTCCATAGTCAACGCGCCCCTTTCGCTCTCTCTATCTCTCTATCACAAGACAGCACGCGCCGAGGGCAGGAGGCATGCGCTGAGGGCGAGCGGGTGCCTGGCGTCTTTCGTTGGTTTATTTCATCAATCAACGGCGTTCTGAACAAAATTTTTATTGTCTAATCACGCACAGGAGAAATCTCACCAGGCACTACCTTGGAGGTAAACAATGGCTGCTAATGGGAATGAGAGACAGAAGTCGGCTTTTAGCTAACACTTACACTTCTACTTCTACTAACGTTTCCTACTGGAACATGCCAGTGGCTGCTAATGGGGAATGAGAGACAGAAGAATTCGGCTTTTAGTTAACGCGCACGCTGCGAATTTTTTATTGTTCAACAACGCACAGGAGAAATCTCCCACCGGCACCACCTTGGAGGTCAAGATGTGGTACTACCGTTAAGACTGGTTACACACTACTACTACTACGACGAGGGACGAACGGGTGCCGCTATAAGGAGCTTCGCCCCTAAAAAGGTGCGGCCTGCCGAATGAAGCTGTTTTCAATGGGAACGCGCGTGATGAGCGGAATCGTCAGACGCGACCGCAGTGGCGCTGCACATCGGGAGCTCTCGCGCGAACGCGAGGGCAAACGCTGACAAACGCTGCCATTTGGATGGCGCTGACGACTGAGGATTTGAGCCTGATGACGCCGAGCCCTTCTGCTGCATAGTGCCGTACCACGTGTACGTACGGCAGCGATGGAGGGCAAGCCCCTCGAGTACGAGGGACCCTATCGCCCGGACCCCTCATTGTCCTCCTACGAGAACGCCCAGCTCCAGTTGTAGTGGGACATCCGCTGCATGAAGCACAGGGAACAGCGTCGCTTGGAACAGCAAGCCGCGTCCGCCATCGACAGTCGGTCCCAGTCAAAGGCGAGCGAGGAGTTTCCTCAGGCGTCCGCGCCTTCCAGACCTGCACGATCGTGCGGTGTGGCTGCCTTCCCTGTCGCCGCCACACCTACCGCTTCGAACACCCCTGCTGCTGCCACCTCCCGTCGCAGCAACGAGCTCCACGAAGGTCTGCCCATCGTCCGCGCCCCTTCCCCTCTCATCGGACGAGGAGATGGACGTCACGAGCACGTGCAAGCGTGCACGTGAGGCCAGCGAGGACGACGACGCTGCAGCCCCCCGCAAGCAGGCCGCGAGCACCGTGCCCGCCCAAGCTCCTGCCGAAGCCGTCCCTGCGACTTCGGCCACCGTGAACGTGCCGGCCTCCACCGCCGACATGATTTCGACGCCACCGCAGCCACCCATGCCACCTCCGAGTGTTGCCGCGGCAGCCCAACACAGGGTAGCTGCGCCAGTAACCACGCGGAAGGCTCGGAAGCAGCGGAAACGGCGCAACGCCAAGCGGCCGCGGAAGCAGCAGCCCCGCGTCCCAAAGCAAGCCACGGAAGAACCGTCAACCCCGCCTCCAAGCCCCCCGCTCGTCGAGAGCGACTTCCAACTCGTTGTCTCGAAGGCAGCCCGCCGACGAGCGAGGGCACTCGAGGCCGCAGTACTACCATCTGATCCTGCGGTCGTGGGGACGGTGCTCTTCCGTCCGTCGACACCCGGCGGCAGTTTTCGAGGGTCGTCTCGACTGGCGATCGCGGCGGCGCTCTCCGCGCGGCCCGGTGTGGCGGCGGTGCGCATCAACCACCGTCGAAACATCGTGGCTGCGGATGCGTCGTCTGCGGAGTGCCTCTCGGCGCTCCTGTCCATCAAGGAGCTCAACGGCGTCCTCGTCGCCGCCGGGAAACCTGCAGATCGCCGTACGTGCACGGGCTTCGTGTACGGCGTTGACGGCGACCTGACCGACGCCGAACTGCTCGCGGCCGTGACCGCGAGTGTTCCCGTGCTCTCCGCGGCTCGCAAGGAGCGGGCTGTGAAGCTCCGCTTCGCCGGCACCGTTCCCCCCGTGACCGTGACCTTCTGCAAGATGCCATTCCGGGTTCGCCCGGTGAGGCCTCGTCCCCTGCAGTGCCTCCAGTGCGGCCGCTTCGGCCATGTGCTCGCCATGTGCCCACGCCCGGAGGGCTGCATACGCTGTGCCCGAAAGCACCCTGCTTCGATGGACTGTGCTCCACGGTGTGTGAACTGTGGTGGTGGCCATTCCGCAAACACTCCCACCTGCCCCAGATGGCAGGAGGAGAGGCGCGTGGCTACTCTCATCGCAACTTCACCGAGTCCAGTGTCTCGGCGGGCTGTGAAGGCTGCGGTGCGGGAGAACCATCTTTGCTCGTACGCAGCTGCCCTCAAAAACGGCCCACCGACCAAACCGCCAAAGGAAAGCGCACGCCCCACTCCGGCGCCGCGCCGCTCCCTCACCACGCCAGCAAGCTCTGCCTCCCCGGCCTCGCCTGCGGTTTAGCCTGTTGCTGCTCCGCCGGCCATGCCTTCGGCGCACGCTCGTACCGTGCGTGCCCCGAACTCGTCCATGCCGGCGTCTCTGAACTCTTCTGCTGTGCCAGCAAGCCCCGCCCTCCCGGCCCCGCTTGCTACAACGCCGACCCCCACGAAGGAAGCAAGGGACGCTCTTATCATCCAGCTTCTTTCTGACTTGGGAAGGCAAGTCGCCGAATTATTTCCGGCGGACAATCCGCAACGTGTCGCTATCCTCCAGATTGCCAGCGTATTGCACAGTACTGTGCTGAACATGTAGAACTTCACGCCGGCGGCGGGAACGCCAAAGCATTCGTGCGGCTGCTGCCTCTGGACCGGCTGCCTCTGCGAGCAGTGGGACGTGCTTGTTCCTGCTGCTATCGAACGACCTCTCTCTCTCCCTTCCTTTCTTCTCCTCCACTTTTATATCCCTTATCCCCTCCCCTAAGGCGCTTAGCCGTGTCCCCAGCATGGGAGACAGAAATTAGCGTCTCTTCCTTCCTAATAAACCACTACCACCACCACGACTGACGAAAGTACAGGAAAGGGTGCTTTTGCTTTATTGTGTTATACGTGCACGTGATCACAGCTGACTAGCCGCTTGTGCGAACCGGTGCGGACCGGTATTCTTTCCAGATGTTGAGCGCCATCGCGGAGAAAACGACTACTATCGCGATCACAGGCAAAGAAGCGCATTCGGCAGGTTTCTATTGAGCGGTCGTCCTTTTTAGGGGCGAAGCTCCTTAACGCGGCACCCGTTCGTCCCTCGTCGTAGTCGTAGTCGTAGTGCGTGACCAGTCTTACGCTTTGACCTCCAAGGTGGTGCCGGTGGGAGATTTCTCCGGTGCGTTGTTGAACAATAAAAAATTCGCAGCGTGCGCGTTAACTAAAAGCCGAATTCTTCTGTCTCTCATTCCCCATTAGCAGCCATTGGCATGTTCCAGTAGGAAACGTTAGTAGAAGTAGAAGTGTAAGTGTTAGCTAAAAGCCGACTTCTTCTGTCTCTCATTCCCATTAGCAGCCATTGTTTACCTCCGAGTTGCCTTCAGGAACGTCAGGTGGCGCGCGAGCTCTCTCACTCTTCCATCTGCTGTCTTGTGTGAGACAGAAAGAGAGAGAGAGAGAGAGAGAGAGAGAGAGAGAGAGAGCGAAAGACCGTCCATTTCTAACGATGATGATGGGTTTGTGCTAGCGCGTTACGGCGCGTGTAAGAAGCTGGTGTAAGACGCTGTGGCCTCTCCGCCTTATACTCTTTCAGCAGTCATGTGATGGCGTCGGCAAACGCGGTGCGCGTTCCGGCCTGTGTAAGGGGCTGCGTAAGACGCTGTGGCCTCTCCCCCCTTACTAGAGTGTACTGCATGTTTGTAACGCGTTTGTGCTAGCGTCCCCTTAAACGCCAGATCCAAGCGTTCGAATAGAGTGTTTCTGACGTCTTTACATGATGATCGACTGGGCGAATTACACGGAAGATTAACGGTTTATCAGTGGTTCACTCCGGAGCTTCGCCCACTTATCATCATTCGCCCCGTGGATATGCTGTGAATTTCTTTTTTTTTCTATTGAGCGGCCGTGCTTTGACATTTGCGACTTCAGCATTCTCGCACTGCACTAGCGATGCCCAGTCTTCTTTGCTGCAGTTAAACGCGAATTATATTACCACCAGAAACACGATGCATGGGCTAGCTTGTCAGATCGTAATGTTAGTTATGAAATATCAGATAAACAACTGATTACATATAATAGCTATCAATATCGTGGATGAACATTACTTGTTCCACATGGCCGTGCCGCTATAAAGCACGCCGAAGAGGCCTTCAGCAATGAGACGGCTGTTATTATTAGTAAAGTAGGACTAATTGGCTTTCCTTTAAAGGCGCGCGGTACGCCATCTAGTTCGCATCAGTGTAAGCAGCGCTGCCAAGCACGTTGTTAAAGATATGCCTATTGTGATAGTGCACGCTGGCGGCGAGCAATGTCATAAGTAGGTGCGCTTATGTTTGGCCGCTCTCACCCCTCTATTACACCTAGCGTATACGCGGCAGGTCAATAATTTTCGGCAACATGACGGGATCACATATTCGAATCACCTCGATTATTCGAGAGAGAGAGAGAAAGAGATGTGCGGAAGGCAGGTTAACCGGAAACAAAAATAAACAAAAGAAAAATAACTCGCCGTCGACGCAGGCCGAGAGTTCGGTTCGTTCTCGGGAAAACGACGCCAAGACACTTTCTATGATGTGCAGTTATACAGATTTTCATGTTACAATACCGCAGGAATTATTGCGTAGCGGGTACTTCCCTACTTGGCGAAATGAGAACAGTCATGGCGCAGGGGATACCTACCACCTCTACTTGCACTAGTTTCCTCAAGCGTCTAAAATGGCCTTCAAGAGGGTCGCTCCTCCCCCTTACGCTGTCACTGTCCTGCGGTTACGCGCAGACCTGGCTCTTTTCTTGCGTTAGCTCTCTCCTTCTGTAGAACAGAGCCTAACAGTTTTGTTTCGATGAAAAATGGACCTTACCCTTTTTGTGAAAATTTAGCCTCAGTGAAGACATGTTTAAAATACGTGGCGACTACTGTAATTACTGATCTGCATCTTCATGACACCGGGTATAAGCAGTCATGTGCCGTTAAAGCGGGCGATTCACTTTGAATTCGTTGTATTATAACCCAAGTATTATAAGGAACACAAATCATCTTACGTGCTGAACGGGCTCATTAAATATGCGGTGCTTTCCTTTTCCATTCCAACGTGAATGGGGAGTCACGCTGTCTGCGAGTGTGCATGAATCAGGTCATGCTCATCCGCTACACGAGGGGTACTATAGATGGATTTGCACTTCGCAAATACGCTGAGTCATGGCTCATCTCTCGCAATGGCTTAGCGTATTTTTCGTATAATTATTTTTTCTCCAATCGAGCATTGTGCGAATTAACGAGGGCTGACAAGCGGGTGTACTATAGATTAACACGAACTCACAACGCTTCCCTAATGCAGTGCGCTTCGGAGGTCTAGCGGTTATGGTGCTCAGCTGCTGACCGAAAAGAACACGCGAATCCGCGGCGGTAGCATTTTCGATGGAGGCGAAAGTGCCCGAGGCCCGTGTGCCGTGTGTTTTCAGCACACGTTAAAGAATCCCAGACGTTCAAAATTTCCGGAGCCCTCTACTACGGCGCTCCCCTTTTTTCTATCTTTCTCCAACTACCTACCGTGCACATCCACGGAGGCTGAGCCGTGCTCCCGGCGTGGGCTGCGGAATATAGGATCCTCTCCTCACCCGTACTTCATCCATTAATCAGTCACCTATCCTAATTTGACGCTATGCCCGCTATCCGGCTCTCCATGTTCTATACGTCGCTTTCGTTGGTATAATAATATTGTCACGTGGTAGTGACGCAAACAGCACTCAAGGCGACGCACGCAGGACTCAAGTGATGTCAGGCGCACTGTTTATTGGGCGAACTTGTGCCCAAAAAAACAAAGCCAATGACAATGCACAGCAATAGCGGCGTGAGCAGTCGTCGGTCGACCGAAAGACTGACACACGGCGTAATGCGTCGGCTTTTATACCCGCGTCATAACACGTTCTCGCATTACCTCTGGAATTCCGGAAGTTACTGAAATGTGCGCGCCAAGCATGCAAAGTTTCAGCAATGGTCGATGCGGTTCTAGAAGTGGCATGCAAGAAAAATGCGGCCTGCATTGCGCGTAGCAGAAAGTGATAACAGCGCTCCCCGCAAACAATCAAAACGAGCGTGCGTGTCACTGTGAAGCGATAACGGCTTTCCCCTTAAATCAAAACAACCGCACGTGTCACTACCCCCCTCTGAAAAAGCATCGTCCCGATGCTAAAAGACAGAACATGAAAGTGAGAGTACATGCAATAAATTACATTAACAATGCGTCACAGTTCATCAGCGCGCGTGATAAGGTTTAAGTCGCACCACGTGCACAACTTCAGGTCGGGCGCGCCGCGGCTGGGATGGTGTTAAGCCATCGGGCACGACCTCATAGTCCAGTTCACCACGACGTCGTACTACCTTGTAGGGTCCAAAGTAGCGCCACAAGAGCTTCTCACACAATCCCCGTCGTCGTGTTGGCGTCCAGACCCAGACAAGGTCTCCGGGTTCCCCGCAAATAACGCTGCCCGCAAACAATCAAAACGAGCGCGCGTGTCAATATCGAAGACTAGACTGAAACCCTTAATCATTGCCACAAACGTACATCTTCAAGACTCGCAGCAGGACAACGACGCGCGTCAGAAAAATGGAAGCAGGCAACCCCGATTTCCTTCGGTCAAGAGCGGCGAGCTTCTCAAGTGCCTCCCACGCGGGATTTGGCAAGTAAACTGTTATCACATGGCGTCTGTGTATCGAATGTGCTGTGCCCGTATAAAGTGGTTTACTCGGTTTTCGCAGGCAAGCTCTCGAAGCTCCATCGCACGATGCGTAGTGAGCATGAGATAAGCAGCTGCATGTTGGCTAATATCGCCATTGCGTAAATTTTCGAGAAAGAAGAGCTCGTCGCTTTTGTCCACTGTATTCTTGTGGAACGCTACGCTGCAATAGAAGAAATACGGGCATTTTTTCTGTCAACTTGTGAAAAGAAAAGGAAACGTTCCTCTCAGTAAGCCCTTACTGACAAAAAGAGGAACGGTGGTGTTCGTAGACCTTTGAGAAAACGTAACTACGCTCTTTAAGCTGCTTGCTTCTTAGAGGTATTCACTCATAGCCAAGTCATCTAGTTGCAATGTTATATGCGCCTATTGGTATTATACAGTGAAATGTGCCCCATTTATTTGTCAGAGAAAACAATTGCGTGATGCGCAAAGCTTGACGCAAGCGTGCATGAAAATTTTATTGGTCCCATCGCCATACCGTGACTTAACACCAGCAGAAGCGGTGAGCGAGAAAAGAAGTATTTTTACTGCACTTTCGAAACCTGATAGTGGTCGGGCTACCCAGTTGTGCCCCACAGCATATGTCGAACCGCGGATACAGCTATGGGCTTAAATTTTGCTCATTTTGCGTGATTATTTTCACGGTAGATCAAAGTATTGTGAGCAGATACTGTGCTTACATTTGCAACCTGACTAATCCAAAGGAATCGAAAGCTAGCCAAATTTATTCAAATTTACTACAAACAGCATAAATGGATATCTCGTTCGAAAGGGGTACGACAAACACGGTTATAACCAATGGGTATTTCAGGTAAGAGGAGTTGGTCTCTCCACACGGGGTTGTGACGGTACCTGTAGCGCTATGCATTAGTACAGAAGGAGATGCCACACTTACGAAACTGTCAGGGGGACCTCCTTAGCAGCGATTTAACATCAGTAACAAGATATCCTACGCGAGTCTAGTAACTACATAATGATAGACATAAAAGAAGCATGTGTAACGGTAAAGCAGGAAGCATGACGAAATTAACAAGTAGCAGCCAAACTATAAGTACAAGAAGAATTCAAGAGGGTAAACTTGAGCACACTGCGAGATGGTGATTAGAAGCGATAAGGTAACAATCGGAGAGTCATTGTAAGCTGACATCAAGTAGCTTCCACAGCATGATCACAGCAATAAATCTGCATATAGCAAAGTAGTTAGCAAGCATTTATTCGTGTGTTTCTCGAGCATACTACTGTGCGGCACGCTTTAATTACTTAATTCAAGAGAAAAGAACCATAAATACTTCATATTTAATGTTAATTCGGTGAAGTAAACAGTGTTTCCGATGTAAATGTTGTTATATTTTGCACGAGCAGGTACACTGAACCAACTAGGAACCATATTATGATTGAGTTTGCATGTATTAGTACAACCGATTTGAGCTAACCAATGTAAGGTAATTTTAGCATACCGAATGAAGGGCAAATTATGCCCAATATGACATGCAGCTAATGAACTTCAGTATGTTCAAGACCCCAATCTGTAAACGTTGTCATAATCAGAGCTGGTTTTGGGACGTTAAACCCCACAAATCAATGTAAACGTTGTAGATGCGTTATATGCGCAGAAAAGGCGCTTTCCCAGAGAGAAGTACATTGCTGTGGGTGTCAGTTAACGTATGAACTGATAATGAAATGAAGTTCTTAAGAGCTGCTGAAAAGAAGCTCTTAATAGCTACCCTGCATAAACGGCATGAACGAAGTGGCTTGTTCGCTTTACGTAGAATTTGTAATTGCACAGTTCCTGTGCTGCCTCTTCAGGCTCTACAAAACAAAGCCGCTTACTTGACCAAATCTGCCTCACTAGCCATCCTTATTCGCAATAGAAAATAATATATGGCCTTCAAAAAAAGCACGAATCTACGCATTGCATTTTACGCTGCGCTATTGCGGAAGAAATCCCATGGCTGGCGTGTAAGCTTAACTTTACGGCGTACGTTCCCTTGCAGAAATATCTGCTAATAGTTCCTGTTATCAGGCCTCTACAGTAATGCTTCCACCACTGCATGTACGTTGGGCTAAAGTTAAAGGCAATGACTTTTCCGTGTCGCCATTTCATTGATAATGTCAAAAGTTGTGAGGGCAGTTAATATTGAAATTTCCACTCGAGAAACGCACGCTCAGTGCTATTGCTAATTTGAAATCGGGCTTGCACACGGACGGGCGATATATCGCGCATTAACACATGTGCAAAGGTTCCTCCCCGAGTGCCTTGGCTGCTCTGCCAGAGAAAGCTTTTTCCAAGTATAGTACATGTACATTTTGGTACCGTTCCAGCTGTCTCTTTCCACGAGTGTGCCAAATCTAGGTACGTGCCTTTTCGGGGAAACGCCATGCAGGTGTATGCTGCTTGCAACCTCCTTTTTAACGCGAAAATGTTTTATGCCGGGGTCCACCGTGAAATCAGTGACGTACTTTCTCTAACTGAAATGGATATTTGAACAAATAACTTGCATTCACAATAAAAAAATTTCAACCCAGGCGGACTCGAACCCACCTTCAACAGGAATTTCATGAAAGCGGCGAGTTGCTCTACCGATACACCACCGCAACACCCCTCATACAGGGAACGGATGAGCCATATATATTCAATATAGCGCTTTAGAATTTACATTAAATTGTCGCCCGGTTGAAGCAAAGGAGTTTAGTACAGTGAATTATGGTGTTTAAGACGCAAAATTACTCTTTGATTAACATCGCTTCATTTACACTGCACTCTTGGTTCGCTTAGGTTCACTGCGGTGGTACCCCAATCTAGGAACGCTAGATAGAGCAAAGCAGATTTTCGTGCTGATTCGCGCGGGCAGTTCCAGAGGCAAAGTAAGAAAGCGGCCGCTACAACTTTGTCTTGCTTGGCAAGGTGTGTTGAGGCTGCTACGCGCACTGTTCCAGGATCGCAAAGACGGCCGTAGACATGAAAATAATTGGCCTTCACTTGCAGTGGGCTGTGTTGTCACAAAACGATCCCCTGACAACCCGTTCGGTTTCTCTTTCAAGGCGTCACCATTTGCGGACGATCCTCGTTTATGGCAGGCTTGCGCAGAGCTCTATCGCGTACAATTCAGTGTTACCAGAGCAGTGTGAGTCGCTCGAAAGCTTTCTCTCGTGTACAACTGTCGGGGATCCCTGTGCCGTGTCGAGGTGGCACAGATGTCTAGATTTACTGTTTTCACATGTTCACAGAGCCCAAGCCATCTCCCTCCCCTCGATACGCCAGATTGCCGCTTGTGCATTCCACAACTACGCAAGGACAGGTTGGACTTTTCGTGTTATACAGTTGCCTATGACAAAGTGATTAACCACATTTTCTTGTTTCAGTCGCGGGGTGAAAGCGACACGAATATAAGCACCGCGTGAGTGGATCTTTCTCATTCACCAGGCGCGATAATAAATCGACGCATACACATGCTCAGAGGGCTACGTGCACCGTACAAGCCGAACCTCAATTTACCTCTTTAACCACCTTAGCCTACAAGACTAACAATAGGAACTATGAGCTCAATAACGCAGACATATTCTCCACACGTGGCGCGGAACATTGAAGCAGGCATTCGGCAGCGCACCTGCAGAACGATTCCGGTTGCGGGTGTCGCCAGTATGTGCAAGGACTCCACATAAAGCATTTCCGGTAGTTGATATCTAGGCCAATGATCTCAGAATCGTCAGACGAGGTGTGCTGATGATGGACCTCGCTGTGTTGCAGGAGGGTGCACTCTTACTTCCAAAATGGCCCACCTCCTTCTTGTGCTCGCGAAGTCTTTCGATGTCTAGTGTGCATGTTTAAATATAAGGCAATGGCACTTCTTGCATCCTTCTACCAGCTGTGGTTAAAGCTTTAATATAGAGAACAGCGCTATCGCATTAATGGGTCATTTTATTCCACGAAATCAACGGGCGTATGTTCGCCACTGACGTAGTGTTAGAGGACAAATATAAATAGAGGAGCAATTTATGGCACTGTTTACGAAGACAAACTTCCGTTGCACAACTTCAGGCAGCCGCAGTGTGTGTGAGAGTTGTTGCCCTTGCTGCCTCAGCCTCGGTAGAGAAATGATTGGCATGTCTTTGTCTCATGATCGTAAGAGAATGGCTCCAGGTTTCCCAGACATGGGCGAAGGTGCGGTGGACAAACACATTCGGAGTGACGTGGGCCTGCGTGAACATCCTAGCAGTGAAGTGTACCTGAGCGAGACAGAACGTCACATCTCCATTTAAAGCCACTGAAGCAAAAAATGGCATATATAATGCCTGTATAATGCCTGATAAGACTAAGATCGCGTGAAACGTGACTTACACACAGGCAATTGCAACTGCCCATCAAAGACATCATTTCCATGGCCAGCCAATGTCCGGCAGTGGTTTTAGGCAAGGTGGTGACGGTGGTCATGGTTCTGGTGCTGGTGGTGGTATAAAATGTCCGTGTTCTTATACTTGCCCACTTCATTGCTTCCGAGGCAGTAAAGAAAGAGGCAGGCGTTATTCGCAAGCTGG
Organism: Hyalomma asiaticum; assembly: GCA_013339685.2. NCBI lineage: Eukaryota > Metazoa > Arthropoda > Arachnida > Ixodida > Ixodidae > Hyalomma > Hyalomma asiaticum. The sequence goes on along the minus strand of CM023487.1, from coordinate 80,529,883 downwards.
GCAATTTTTACACAGGCACAAATTCCTTGTGTCCTTACTTGAAATATTTCTTGAGTAAGTTCTTCAAGAAACACTTTCTGGAGACGTTACGCCATCCAGAGACATTGGGCGTAGCAAAATGGGAGCACCTAGCAAAATTGAATGAAAATTGAGCGAGGTACAACGCTAAATGGTTTTATTTTTGGCAGGTGGGCAGGCTCGGTGTGACGTGTCTTGATCTCGCGCTTCCTTGGTTTGGAACACCATGAATATTCCCCGCTTTTTATCATGCTGCAAGTGTAGTGATTACCGACATGCAAAAATGTGCCATCATATACCATCATGGCAACCGCCGAGTGGCGTCGCTGCAGCCTATCTCTAAGTAGAGGCTTCGCTCACTTATCAAAGCCACAATCCATAGGCCTGTACAAAGGAGGGCGCGGAGGACGGGGCAGATTTCCTCTGATCAGCTAAGAGTGGCGCTAGACCCAACCTAGATACCTCTATATTGCCTTGCACTTTGACATTAATGGCCTCAATGCAAGGCGGTTGGAAGCAGGAGTGGCGCTGCTTTCAACATTCGCCACACCTCTAATAGGGGGCGAAGGGCAATCCTGCGAACGCGTATGCCAGAATCCACACATTTATTGTGGTAGTCCCCCGCCCACCTACACTATCCGCTCTATATCCCGGCCGAGCATAGCTCCATAACAACTTCATTCAGGGTTAGAATTGATCATACGAAAGAGTCACCCTTTGTATGTGTACGCAGTTTACCTCGTAAGCTCATCGTATGAGAAATTGCCTGCGGCCAGCTACAGGAATAATTGGGTAACGTGGGAATGCTCGGGTCGTTACCATCACCTCCGATATCATCTCGCGCGCCTTGGCGGTGGTTGTCGTGCACACCATGGGGGCTGCAGGTGTCGCAAGTGTAAACAGAAACCTTAGTCGAGTTGAGAAGGAACTGAAGCGACGTGGTGCAAGATTATACGCTTGCACCATGTCTCCGCAGTCAGGAACTGTCGCCTCCGCCGACACGAAGTGTCGTAATGCAACGGCTACATCACTTTAAAGAGACCGTTTCGGGGACATTTTATGACACCGAGCGTCAACGGCTCTACGCTGTACACGCACATCGCATCTGCAGAAAAATGAACAGTATGTCGTACAGTATGCATCATAGCACAGATGTGCTATGATGCCCGCCACTTGACTAACACTTCATCACGCCGCATAATCCTCCATCCTGGCATCCTGGTGTTGATGAGCACCGCACTTGTGTTAAGCGCTAGAAGATAGCAGCTCTTGACGCAATAAAAATTTCGCCTGTCATGAATACGTAGAAACGTAATCGTAAAGTTCTCCAGTCGTGAATTTAGCCAGGGTAACTGGCAAACAACTCAAATGTTAAAAGGAACCCCTACTTGTGTAAATTGACAAATCATATTTTCCTAACGATATTGTGATAACAATGCTAAAGCAAAATATATCAGCCGCCGTAATCCACCGCTTGTTGGGGCGCGTAATCCACTTTTACAATGGAAATAATGCCGGTAGAGGCGCGTAGAGGAACGACTAGGCATGGAAAACTGGCACCACAAAATTCTATCCCACACGTACCACCTTATCTGTACGTGATCCACCCGCAGCAGTAGTCTCTTCGGCGGACGCAACAACTGTTGGTTTATAAATGGGATATTCGGAACATCGTAGCAACAACGAAGAGTTGCGCTCAACAATGAACTGTTAATTTTCTACAAGCCGCGAGTTCACTTCTAACGGTGAAATACTTCTGGTAAAGCAATATTGGAGAACTGGAAATTTCTTCATCTGGTCTTTTATATATTAATATCATCTGTGGTTTAGAGTCTCAAACCCACAAGATGATTGCGAGAGACGCCGTAGCAGAAGCCTCCGGAAATTTCGACCACGTGAGGTTCTTTAACGTGCATTGACATTGCACAGTACAGGAGCTTCGACATTTCGGCCCCATCAAAAGGCAGCAGCCGCTGTCGGGATTCGATCCGAGGGCCTTCGGATCATCAGCCGAGTGCCATAACCACTAGACCAGAGTGACGGGGCAACAAACGGTTACATTCACCGAGCTCGCTCACGTAAGCTGAAGCGCTCCCTGCGCCGAACGATAACAGGTGTATCAATGTGAACAAAGCCATCACCGTGAAAAAAAACGGAAACAGTTACGCTTGTACATATCCTCCTTTCTGAAAAGGCTACAGGGATATAAAAGCGAAACGTTTTAGGCATTCGCGTTAATTTCTGACTTATGCAATTTAGGAATATTCTCATATAAAGCGACGCGTAATTAAGCAGGTGGCTTGCGAGAAGGATCCTCTCATCATTTCTCTCATTCTCTATTTCTCACATGGCCGCCCAGCTCCTATGCATTGGTAGCAAGTTATATAGTCCGAGCTCTTGAAAGCGACAGCTCTGTGAAGCTCATGCCGAAAAATATGCGGCGTGGGTGTCCTTCGCAGAAAATAATCATCTCGGAAGACCCCAACCGCGCAGGCCCTCGACATAGCGCTTAGGTGTTAGGGAACAATACTGACGTCCTCAAAGATAAATCCTCCAGAAAAATTTCAAGTGCCCATTGACTACAACTCACAAGAATCATAGCTCAGACTTATTTCAGTGTGCGAGGAGTTGTAATTCTGCTTGGACGAAACTCAAATACAAGCCCTTTTCCCAGCAGTTTTACCAAATCAACAGCCACGCGCCCGGTCAGCGCCACCTATAGAGAGGATGCTTTGGCTCTGTTAGATGACTTGGGTAAGCATTCTCCAGATGCCACTATAACGTTCTACTCCTAAATACAAACCTTAAGCGTCCGCCATTTGTTTGTTAAATCACCGTTCTGCCGTTCAATTACGGCTGTTTAATTTCCTCCGCTTAGACGAAGTACTGCATACTCTTGGAATGAAGCAGTGATCTGAAAGTACCGCACCTGCTAGCGTGAATTTCAGTTGTCTCAGATAAAATGTGACAATTGACAACGAGCAAGCAATGTACTATGCTTTCGTCAATAAAACTGACCAGTTTTCAGTTTGAGGCTTTCTGTCTAATAGCTTTGTCACGCCCAAAACCTATCTGTGACTGCCAGCTAACTCTTTTGGATACGATCTCGCGTAACTCAATGAAACTGCTGTTGTAAAGGAAGCGCAGCACGTAGAACGCAGCACGCAGATTTGTTTAGCGCAACACATAGAACGGCTTTACGAGTCGCCCGCTGGTGTCTCCCGAGTTACGCGAGCCAGCAATGGCTACCGGGCAAATTCCACAGTTGCTGCTCGAGGGGGCTACTCCCCGCCCCCCCAACCCACTCCCTCGCTTCTTTTCATTCTCGGTAGAGAAGGGCGGGGCGTTTTATCGCCGCTTCGATGATAGGCGTCCCTATCGCGGTGATATCAGATGCACCCTCCGAGCCAGGGAGATAGGCCGGACACATTTTATCTCTGTACCAGTCGTGTTCGTCGCCCCAACTCGGGTGGTTTTACCCACGGGGAGAGCGTACGATGCGCGGTGGCTTGTTATCGATTCGGACATTATAAAGGGCTTGACGGTGACGGCAAAGACCGGTCGAGACTGTCCATATAATTGCTATCGCAGTAGAAAATAAAAGTAACGAACAAACAAAGAAGGAATGACAGACAGACGGAAATTCACCAAAGCAAGAGAAAAGGAGGTAAGACAGGAAGCAAGCAGAAAACGAAGAACCACAGGAAAATGCACGCACACGATACTGTTCGTTTTCCCCCATTTTCACGATATAGGAAGGGCGCCACAATTTTCGTTCGGCTCTTATAAAACTGCGAATAGATTTGATACAAAACGTGATGGTTGTATTGAACTTGCAGCACCACACACCGCTCGCCGTATCCGCCACATTGGAATGTCGAGAATAGGTTTCAAGCTGCAGAGAGATGCTCACTTACGGTTTATGCCCCACACGCCTGACTCACCGTCTTCCTTCGTCCTGTACGAGTTCCCGTTGCCACCGCAGGCACCGTAGGAGAACACCTCGATTTGGTCAGCTTCTGAACTCTACCACTATCTCTGAAGATCGAGATTACAGCTCGCTCTATCGGGCTTCTGCATGCATTCCAGAGTGAAATCTACGGACTCTGAAAGAAAGCGCCACAAACACAATAATTTCTTTTTCTGCAGCCTGAATGAAATACAACATTCGCACGTTTCTTACATGGGTGATGTATTATGGCTTCCGTACGGAAGCCAGAATATGCACCACATAATGCTTATTAAGGGCACGTGCCCCTAAATATGCACTATGTGGTGCGACTAACTGCGAGACATTTACTTCATGGAACAGTTGCGCATTTCACAATGCGTTAAACTTGTGTAGAGACGCTAATAACACTGAACAACTCTTCGCACTGCGCTTGGCTTGCTTTAGCCATCCCAGTAATAACAGCATGTCTAATGACAGTATCAATAGCTTCAACAGCGAGATCGTGTAACAGGAAATGTGGTGTGGTCGCAGGCATCCCCGGCGGAGATAATTATCTTAGGAACAGCTTTGTTTGCATCTCTGTCTTATATTTGTGCAATTGCTATAGTACTCCTCGTTTATTTATTGTTTGTATGTATATTACTGGATATTCTGTACACTGTCCTGCTGTACCTGCCCGAAGCGCCTCACGAAGAGTGGGCCTAGTCAGGAGACACACTCTCCTTTAGACCCCTTCCAGGGCCTTTGTGAAAAGTGCCCAAATAAAATGAAATGACATGAAATGAAATTAAATCTTGAGCTACCGCCGTGTTTACAAAAAATAGAAGCACCAACCAGGATTCCAGCTGAAAGCGATCTGATAATTCAGAGCTAGTCTGGCTGCTTCCTCGGAGACGTCTGCCCCTCAAAATTAATTGTGTGGTGGAATGCCTTGTTGCAGCCCTTCGCTTTCTTATTTGCTTCGCGACGTTATCACTGTGTTGAATGGGTAGGTGGGTAGAAAAGCATTTTGTTCAAGAAGTTAACAAGAGAGTTTCTTGACGTGTACCTGTGTGGCAGCAGGCAGTCCGGGACGCCGCTGGAGATGGCCGCCGCCCGGGAGCGCTGAGCTTTCAAGATGGAGCAGCCGAGCAGGTAGTGCTCCCAAGCCTCTGAGAAGGGGAAGGAAAAGAGAGTGAAGATGCGGGACACAAAACCACGACGTCAAACGTGTTCACTGGTTCCTTCTGGTAGGTTTTCTCCATCCTAAATGTACGAGGAGGGGCGCTCGGCGCACAGAATCCTGTACACGAGACCCTGGTTCCTGTCCTTTTCTGGCCGATCTTTAGGGCGGGAAAGAAAGCAGCCTAGTGTGGAGGAAGTCATGTGCGCGGTGTGCGCGCCTTCTTTCTTGAAAGTGCGGGCCAATGCGTCGCTGACAAAATTCCTCTTGTAGGACGACAATCTTCAAAAGCGGGCCCACGTACAGAAAAAAAAAAAACGACCGTTGCTTCACGCACGGCGCGTGCAGAGAACGGCGCAACACCTCAAACCGTTCTTTGGGAACTCTTCCCACGGTATACATGCATGGTGTGCGCTCCGTAGGGAATCGTTTTGAGTGTGTCATCCCACCGATGAGTGTAAAACGCATATAGAACCTTGACCTAGTCGTCCTTGAGGAAGGATCCGCACTGGCTTCGCAATATGAGTTATGCCCAGCGCGAATCTTGGTTAGTGCTTCTCTCTTATTTGTGATTTCCCTTCCAACAAGGGAGACAGACCTCTGTCAAGTTTTTACCTTCTGCTGCCATGTTTCCCAAAGCCCCTACCACAGAAGCCCTCCGTAATGGCACAGGTGCCTTAGTAAACGAGATCTAACTTGTCGAAGTAAAATAATCTTGAAAATTTTAAACTAAAAACCACGTTTTCCTTTTTTTTTGCACCACTTCGGCGCCACTTTCTGTTTTCGGTCTCGTGAAATATGCGAACCGGGAGCGACAATTCTGTAAATTACCTTTAACCACATCATGTGTTGATTGTTATCCTACCCTACTCATATCCCGGAAAGGGATTGCAGCATTTAAATGAAAAAATAAATAACTTATTCGAACACGAAAGACAGAGTTCATGCCAACATCTTTGTGGCTGGAATTGACGACAAAGTACACAATTTTTTCCAGTGCTTGATAGGTATGCTACCTCAACTGATAGGAGATATCCACCGAAGAAGACTAAATACACGACTACCTAGTCTTGCGGAGCGCATCCAGGGCTACAATGGCGCGCTACTATCTCGCTCTGCGCGCTCAGCTCCAGAGTTCCCTGAGTTACGTTAAACTCCGCCTTCGCGTTAAACTGTCGCCTGAATTGTGCCTCCTGCTGCCGCCTCAAGCGCTGCCCGATTACTTTTTGGCCGATAGTACATTTAGCGCTTTTCTGTATGACCAGCATTGCTCAGCAATCACCACATGCGTAGCCCTGAAATATGTAAGCTTTAATTATGACGAATGCAGTGTCACGTAAGCTTGATTAAGCAAGGCGAATCCAGTGGATTTCAGTAAAAAGAATGATAATATCAGCTGTGCATACCAGTCGATCATGTGTGGACTTCTAGAACAAAGGGCAAGCGATAAGAGAACCTGCCATACTCGAGTATATGTTACAACCGCCGCCTAGATAGAGGGATTAAACAGTCTATCAGCCTCGCTTAATAGGTGTTACCATACAGAAGCGGGACGTACCGCGCTGTGTTTCCATATGTCTATTTCTGAGTTATAGCATAATCTACAGCTTCAATAGACACGTGGGCTTGTTCTTGCGATGACCCGCGCAGTGCCTTTAAATTAGTAATCGGGGGCGAATCTACACAAAAAGACACGCCGCAGTTGAAGGACTCCTTCAAACAAAATTGGCTGTGACAATCTTCTCACACACCACAAGCAGTCTATCGAAGCTTCGTATGCGCCAGCGAATGGGTTTACATGACAGTAGAGAAGAAACGAAATTCTTCAATCTGACGCGTGATGGTGACCACGGAGTCCGCCCTGCCAAGCTCGTAGTCGTCTGTTCCGCTTGCTTCTCCTCAAGGCCGCCTCAGGTATATCTGTCACATTGCTCCGGAAACAGATGGAGCCCCATAGGGTGCATCGAGGCGCTTGAGCTGGCTGGACATTTTCCAGGCGATAAGAGACTGCGCTGTTGCATTCGCGTGTCCCATAATTCGGGACACACCAGCACAACAGTTTACTCCATGTAATGACATGACACCTTAGATGGCTTTGTGGTCTCACATACTACGGCGTGTTGAGTTATATAGAGCCATTCAATGTGGATCGCACAACTGCGTGAAAAACGTATAATGCCTCGCCATATTATTTAGGGTAATACTCCTACTCTGCGTTTCGAAAAGTATTTGATGTTTTTATCGCGTACCTAATGTGAAAGAACGATCCTCTACTGATATTATAGATATGCCACCAATTTCTCAATCCTCGGCGGTCGTTGTACTCGGCGCCTTGCGCCTCGTGGTCAAATGAGGCGCCATACGGGGGGCGTGAATTCAATGGAATGGCTCAGAGATAGTATAGCAAGAGTGGCCGCAAGGCACTTGTGCAATAGATTTGTTACCCAATTCGGGCGATGACACCTTCACTTCTCTACCGCGCGTCCAGCGTGCCAAGTGGTCTGACGTGTGGAGTGTCTCGCCCGTAGCCGCAATAGAGCAATTCACTATGTTGAGAAATAGGCACTTCACGTATACCACGAATCCCCTTACTGCTATCAGTAAATATAGATATATCTATATGGGTCATTCCAATCAACTCCAACAGGTTCTACCATCCCCAATCTCACTGAAAAAAATCATACTGCTATATCTGCACATGGTAAGTAATTATTCCACGGTCATTTCACGGGCAAACATTTTCTCGCCGCCTGAGGGCACTACGAACTTCGTGCTAAAAAGTCAGTGTGTTGCGCAAATAGTTTTATACAGAATTATTTTTTCGAGTCACTGCAAAGGAGCATTTTTTTTTATTCTTAAGGTGACGTTCTTTCAGTGCTGCTAAGGTCTCGTCATCTTTTGCTTAATTTACATTATTTTTGGCATGACGATAGATCGCTCAATGTAGCATATTTATATATCTTTAATAAAAACTACGACTGAATTATGAGAAATGTAATTACATTTCCCACTTTCTACCTTCCAGTACTAAGCCATAACGACACTGTGAGACCTTATAAAGCAGGAACCTTCTGGCTAGAGAGCGGCAAATTTGGCAAAAAGCGCATTTTGACCCATATTGAGGCGTCAATTTCACAATGTAGCGCTCCAAATAAAAATTCAGTCTGTAACTCATTAAGTACTACGCTCTACAGACATTTGCTTTAAAAGTTTTAATGGAGTAGCTTTTGTTTTAATGGAGAGAGCAATTTTTGAAGTTAGTTATCACACGGCTGCGCAAGGCTTCATCTTCTTTCACCTTCGCTGCACAGCACGTGGCCGCAGGATTGGTGTTGGTGCCCATTCGCGGTCACCCAAAGTACCATACTCTGGTTGCTCCGAGTCCTAGGTTTCTTCCTCACACATATGGGTAATCTGCGTTCATAAAAGGTCGCGTTAAAACGCGAGCAGCATTACAACGATGCAACACCTAGTGTCCGATAGGGCCGAAAGAGCTGAAGGCTCCACCGAGTCAAAGCGTGGCTGGCATCGACGCCTTGTCCTCTGGGATACGGAATGTGGCCCAAGCCGATTCTACGATGATATATTTCCCGACACAATTGAAAACTTAGGGTGCGGGAATCCCCAGTAAAAACTGGTTATCTACTAGACAGCAAAGTATCAGGTAATGACTGTCAGATAGGTTGCAACTATCAAAAAAAGGGATTTAACGGACAGATGCCAGTTTTGTTGATGTGGTCTTTCGGGAGTTACTAAAGTGGTGTGCGTGGCTTTTCCTCGTTTTACTGCAGGAATACTGTGCGATACTGTGCGCAAGCGCTAGGCTTTAATAGGGTGTGGCCTTCCTTAACGGGACTCTCTTTTCCTGAACTCATGGACTTTATGGTCTCGACTGTAAAAGACTACTACCAGCTAACCGTGATTTAATTATTGATGGCCATATCATTCCGGACTATGATGTGCATCTTTCTTCAGCATTAAAATTGCATTCTAACCGTAAGTCTTCTCAATGCATTGCTTCCAAGAAGCAAACAAGTACTTTCGGTATAAGAGCGCTAATTAGATCAAAATCATATTTCCTCGAAGGTGAGTTATTAGCGTTATACATTGCCTTCATTCACAGTCACTACATTTGTGGCATTGTCGCAGGGGCAATGCGTATCACTGCCATTTACCCCGTATCCAGCACGTACGAACTTAAGCAATACGCATCATCACCAACAGCGATTTCTTCACAACTGCGTCTCCATCCGTGGAATGTAGGATTCGTGACAACGATATCCCACATCTAACAGGCCTGTTTAGCTATCTATCTCTCTATTCTGTTTCATAAGTTACTTAATAAACAGCTGTAATAGGAAAATATCGATTACAGTTTTCTCACTAACAAGGATAATTCCAGCTCTGCAAATACCAATTATTCTTTTTGCTCATTTTAACGCATATTACTCAAATCTGTGGCGAAGATTGGTACAATTTGGAGCAACCACAGTAAGGTATCTTGGGTGACCGCGAAGGGGCACCAACACCAATCCGGCGCCAACGTGCTGTGCGGTGTAGGCAAAATAAAGAGAAGATTTGTGCAGCCGTGTTATGGTTAACTTCAAAATTTTTTTTGCTGAATTAAAACAAACATTACTCCTTTAAAACTGCTTGGCGGAGTACACGCAGATAGTACTACTTAATGAGTTACAGATTGCATTTTTACTTGGATCACTACATTGCGAAATTCATGCCTCCATTTAAATGAAAATGCAATTTTTGCCAACTTTGTCCCTCTCTAGCCAGAAGGCTTCTGCTTTATAATATTTCACAGTATCTTTATCGCTTAGTACTAGAAGGCAGAAAGTGGGAAATGTAATTAAGTTTCTCATAATCCAGTCGCAGTTCTTATTAAAATTGCTGAATATGCTAGATTTATTCATCCTTTGTCATGGCGTAAAATAGTGTAAATTAAGAAAAAGATGATCAGACTATACCAGTCAAGAAAGAAGGACACACCGAGAATAAAAAAAATTACACCATCTCCCCGAAGGGGACCACGGGGTGATGCGGAGAGTTTCAACGGTGCATTTAACTGCGGTGTTTACAGGTCTGCAGTGTTTTCGGTGTTACTTTTGCGGTGAACCTTGCGATGAACCTTGCCGGTGAACATTGCGTGTTAATACATTGTTAATTTGGTTCGTAACTACGTATCGCGTGACCGTTGTCAGAGTGTGGGTTGATACTGATGCGTACTTGCGTCAACCCACTCGCTTACGGAACTGTTGCTTCCATCACACAACACCACCAACTTCTTTCATCGGAGAAGGAGGACATAGTACTGAAGCGAAGCGTGCGCGCGCTCTCTACCCGCTTTATTTATTGCAGTAGATGTTGGAGAGAGGGAAGGGAGATGAGAGTCGCGCATGCGTAGTGTGAGTGCGGACGCCGGACGCGTGACATACCCGTGAGCAAGAGATGCTCCGCATCTAAAAGGTTGTTCTGTAGCAATGTCTCAAAGAAATAATTTTCTGTAGGTTTATTTGCGCGACACCGTTTCACTTTTTAGCGCGAAGTTCCAAGGGCCCTCAGGCGGCCAGAAAATTTATGCCTGTGAAATGACCTCCGAATAATTACTTACCACGCGCATACGTAGCAATATGATTTTTTCAGCTAAGTTGGAGATCGTCGTAAGAGAACCTGTTACACTTGGCATGGAATAACCCATATATATTTCAGGGCATTTTGAGTCTACTCAACAAATAGGAGTTAGTAGTATAGTAAAGCAAAGATCAGTAGCAGTAGAGTATAAGAAGCAGGTGGGAAAGATGTAGGCGACATTGAAGAACGGTGGTGTGAGAGTGAGGAAGAAAGAAATGAGGAGGGGAGAGGGTAATGCGAAGCTCACCGATGAGTAGCACCGTATAGCAAGGAGGTAGAAAACGGAAGTGAATGTGAGGATCTGGGGAGGAAGACGGGAAGTCCTTTAGCTCCGCAGTTATCTAGCCTTACTCCTATTGCAAACTCGCCATAGTTCATGGGTTAGCAGCGCAGTACCACAAACACTAGGCAACCATGGCGCATTAAAACCCTATCGATCATTCCGCATTCTTTAAGTAGCGAGAACTCCCTATTTCCCCTGCTTCTCTTCGTACGCAGCCTGCATCGGCGAGCATGCTCTGACAGCGGAGCATGGGAGCGCCGTTAGCGTCTGCCGCCGGTATGGTCTAATAGCTATCCTTCTCGGCTGCTAAACCCAAAAATACGCGTTCGATCCCAGCCTCAGCAATGGCCTTCTCTATGAAGGCGAAAATGCCACTGTGCGTTGTCACTGCACGCTAAAGAACCCTAGATGGCCAACATTTCGGTAGGTCTCCGCTACGCCGTTCTTTTAACACGAAGGTATTTTATGCCGGGGTCCACCAAGAATTCTGCGACGCACTTCCGTAACGGAAGTAGCTGTCTGATGAAATGAACACCCATTTCAGATGTAAGAGTTCCACCCGCTGGGACTCGAACCCACAACCAGCCAGGGTACGACACTGCTGGAAGCGCCACCGACCACACCACCGCCAGGCTTGCAGCACGAAGGGAAAAACGGCCTTATTTCCTTCCTACAACGCTTTATAATTTGCATATAATTGATGTCCTGTTAGGGCAAAGCACTTCAGCACGCAGAATTGCTCATAAATAAGCATCGCCTCTCTTTCACTGTGTTCTTGGTTCTAAGCGGTGCTGCCACCACCTAGGAACGATAGAGCGAAGTCGTAATTTCCTTAATATACACGCCGGCAGTCAGCGCTTCAGTAATCTATCGCCGCGCAGGTGTTGTTGAACTGCCGGCGCCTTGCTTGAGCTACAGCCGCTACATAATTTGTCTTGTGTGACGTTTGTAATGCCCAGTTACGTTGCGACGCGCTCTATTACATGACCGCAGAGACGGCAGCCGACAGCGAAGTATGCATTTTACAAAACGATACGCTCACAAAGAGTTCCGTTTCATTTACAAGGCTTCACCAATTGTTGACGCTCCTGGTTTACACATGATTTACTCAGGGCGCTGGCGCGTTAAAGGCTGTGCCTTCGGAGAACTGTGAGTCGTTGGAGAGCTTTCGCTTCTGTGCAACTGCCGCTGCAGTGTACATGCAAGGGGTTCACATGTCCACAGTATCCCTCTATTCGCCAAATTGCTGGTTATGTGCGAAGAACGTTTCATTTTCGTGTAATACCAGTTCCTATAACAGAGGGATGAAACACGTTGTTTTTGCCCCGCCACGGTGGTCTAGTGGCTAAGGTACTCGGCTACAGATCCGAGGGTCGCGGGATCGAATCCCGGCCGCGGCGGCTGCATTTCGATGGAGGTGAAATGTTGAGGGCTGTGCGATGTCAGTGCACGTTAAAGAACCCCAGGTGGTCGAAATTTCCGGAGCCCTCCACTACGGCGTCTCTCATAATCAGAGCTGGTTTTGGGACGTTAAACGCCACAAATCAATCATCAAACACGTTGTTTTTACATCTTTCAGGCCCTTGCCCCTACTCCCACGGACGCTGAATCGTGCTCAGGACATGGGCTGCAGAAAATAGCGTCCATTCCTTAACAAAATCACAACCATCATAATCATTTTCTGCTTCTTTTTCTTTGTCATCGGTTGTCCCCTTTTCTTTGTTGCCGTTGCCTCCATCTATTTCTTATTTTCCTTTTCTTCTTCTTCGCCGTCTTCTTTTTCTTCTTCATCATCGTTATCGTCTTCCTCGTCCTCCTTTAGGAAAGCACGGCTTACGGCTGGCAACAGGTTGCGAGCTGAAAAACACTATTGCTGATCATAGTCGTGACTGAGAGCAGTAACTGCTGAACCATGTAGGAAGATGCGGAAGTGGATGCATTACCTCTCCTAGAATATTATACCAGTGGCTGAGCATGCAAGACGTTCAGACAAGTGACGAGATCGTGGGGGAGCTGCAGTGGCAACGCCTCAATTCTGCTATGTTGAAGTCTGCATCGGCATGGAGCTTTTTCTTTCACACTTACGCTGATAGCTGTTACGTGCCATCGCTACCAATTTCGGTCAGTGACACGAGCACATGACACATTACGCTGTAAGTTCGTAAACTACAGCTTAACCACTGCGCACATAATAGTTTGGAGCTTTCTTTGAATGTACATAAAACACAATTCTGTTACGAGGATGCGATGCGGACAGGGTCAATGACGTCACAGTGCTCACTCTTAAAGGAGAAGATCGAGCGTTTTTTAAACTGTTAATGTCACACATCCTCCTCCGGTGGTCATAACCTAAGGCTGTGACATGTGATTTAATGCCTTCGTCACCCCGATACTTTAGTTGCTCCGGCAACTTGTGTTGACGGAGTCCAGATGGAGTTTCTAGAAACCGCTTGTACCAGCCAAGTGACGATGCGTCACAGTGCTCACCCTCCGCATGGTGACAGGCCCTGCGTACACACGTGTGTCAGTGCCATACCTGCATTCGACATGTAAGCTGGGGAAGCGGTGATCGAATACTACTTGTCACGGGTGACAAGGTAATTTCAATGAGGTTCTGAAATATGGAATACTTCTCGGGAAGTTACCGTAATTTTTGTCCACCTCTATGTCCATAAGCAGCTTCCGGTCCCGCCCCGTGGATCCAGTATCCATAAATGCCCTGTACTTGGGAATGCAGAGCTGGTAAGAGTGATTGCTGGGTTCGTCGTACGCACAATGTAGGTTGCACTCGAAGTGCTACCGTAGTGAGCTGATTTAGTGATGAGAAATGTTCTCGGAGACTTCCCTCGGGACAGCTAGCAGTTTGGCGCGCATTACTGAGTCGCACTGGCTCCCGTTTAAGATGCAGCTAGTATGGCTTACGACGCCGCAGCTAGTCCTCGCAATAAATACTGTGATTCGCGGCCAGCAACCTAACTTGACATTGGAAAGCCTTCAAGTTTTTATCACTGCAAGAGGTATCGTGTCTTCTCTATCTTCCTGTTCTTTTGTCGTTGAAGCAAAGCAAATGGGCTTCTGGGGTATCAGAGTTGAAATGAACTTTTATTTCCCTTCGTACAAAAGGAGGAAGGCCGGGGTTAAAGGCTATGATACCTGACGAAGGCCTCGGCTCCCCTGTACAGTCTGGAATAGACACATACATATGACTGAAAATATAACAATAAAGTAACAATATAAATAAAGCAACATTATAAATCAAGTAACAAAAGCAATATCCGATTATATACAATAGAAACAACATTATAAATAAAGTAACTATATAAATCAAAATTAGCTGCACTTGCAGGTGTCACATGTTACAAGTGAAAAGCGGTGTTACGCATAACAAGTACCAGGAGCTATATAATATTTCTTTGTTTCCTTTTTAAATGTTTTCAATGAAACATCGAACTGAACATTTGGAGATATTTTACTAATAGCCGCAGTTACCTCATAGTTTAATTTGTGTTTACCATAGTTAGTACGCGTCATAGGGAGCCAGTGGATTTGTTTACGTAAATGGTGTGTGGTATTAAATAAAGTATTGCTTTGAGTGTGTAATTTATTGACTTTAATGTGCTGGAGCAAACGAAAAAGGTAGACTTGGTTCACCTGAAACAAGTCGTAAATGCGAAACAGTGGCAACATAGAAAAATCTCTTGGTCTGCCATCGAAACCCTGGATACACCGCAAAACTCTTTTTTGAAGGACTAGTAGTTTATGGTAATTAGTATCCGTAGTTGTTCCCCATGCAAGAATACAATAGGTGAATTTAGAGTATATAAGCGCGTAATACATCTGCAGTCTCAACCACACAGGTACCAGGTTAGCTACTTCGTAGAGACAGCCAACACTCTTACTTCAGATGCCAGTTTGGATACATGCGTGTTCCAGGAGAGGTTCTGTAGGAACCAGACACCGAGAAATTTAATACAGTCAACCTCATGTATTGTCACGCATCCAAACTGTATATCGACTTGACATTGGAATCAGCAGTATAAATTGGCCTAAAAATAATACAGCTAGTTTTGGACAAATTTACGGAAACGTTACATTGGAGCCAGGACTGTAGGTTACTCAGGTACCTGTTTACCATAACCTCAGCTTGGACAAGAGATATGGCTGAAAAGAACATGTTCGTGTCATCAGCATACATAATCATGTCATGAGAGCCAGTAGTTTGGTAATGTCATTGATATATACTAAAAACAATAGGTGGCCCTAGAATAGAGCCCTGAGTGACTCTGCATGTGACAGTTATTCGGTTAGATGAAACGTCATTCACCTGCACGTATTGCATCCTACGAAGTAAATAATTCTGCACTAAGTTAAGTGTAATACCACGTACACCATAGTGTTCTAACTCGTGCAGCAGAATATTGTGCTATACGCAGTCGAATGCCTTTCGAAAATCTAAGAATAGACCGAGAGTATAGTGCTTGTGCTCTACATTTTCGAGTATTTTATCCTTAATAACGAGTAGCGCTTTCTCTGTAGATTTTTTTTTCAGGAAACCGAACTGGGAAGCAAATATCAGGTTGTGTGTAGTAAAAAAACATTTACGAATACAATTATTGACTCCTTAAATACATTAGAAAATATTGGCAACATAGAAATTGGTCGGTAATTTGACATTTCCATTAGATTACCACCTTTGGATATTGGACAGAGTCTGGCTATTTTTAAGTCATCAAGAAACACGTCAATAGTAAACATTAGATTAGCAAGATAAGACAATACGTCAGCTATTAAGAGCGCGATGTGATTGATAGGAACAGATCTTACATCATCATGGCCTGCAAATACATCATTTTTTAATTTGTTGATTAAAGTCAGTATTTCCTCGGCTGAAATGGGTGAAAAGAACACATACTTCGATACTGAAGTAAGTGGGGAGTGAAGTAAGTGCATTCTGAGTTTCAGGTGCATCACCGAGCGGTTTACCAACATTGACAAAGTACCTAATATATGCACAAGAAGCATCGGAAGGAAATCACAGCTTTCCTTCCGATGTGCTTATTTCATTCAGCATATTATTACATTTTCCTTCTGTTAGATTGGTTACTTCTCTGCATACTTTACCACTGTCATTTTCAATTTTTATAAAGCGCTCGGTAAAATAATTTGTTTTCGCTGTCTTCAATTCCTTATTCAGGTGATTTCGACACTTTTTCTTCTCCTTTAGAATGATAGGGTCTCGATTCTGAATAAAAGAGAGGTACGTATTATTCTTAGTGCAAATTTTTGCGTGTGAATCTTTGTTATATCACGGCTTCAGGGCCTTCTTCATGTTTGCTATTCTTGTAATTAGTGGAAAAGCGTTATTATAGTCGTCTAAGAACATCCCAATAATTTCTGAGTACGCCTTATTTACGTCCCCAATATCGTATAGATTAAGCCAATTTATAGTCCGAACGAGATATTGAAGCTTGTTAAAATTTTTATCGTTTATTTACTGTGTTTTATATGTATCAACTGTAACGTTGGGTTTCCGGACTCTTTTGATAAAGCAGATAAATGGAACATGATCACTAATGTCCTAGCTCAGTAAGCCACATTGAATTTCATATGGTACAACGCTTGTAACACAAACATCTAAAAGGGTGGCTGTATCAAGTGTAATTCCAGTAGGCAAAGTAATGCGATTCGAACATGCTAAAGACAAAATAATAGTCTTGAAATCTCTAGTTCTCTGATCGTCAAGCAATGGATCCATATTAATGTCGCCCATAAGGACAAATGGAAGAGCAGTATATTTCAAGCTCTCAAGCAATTTTTCAAGAAAATCAAGAAACTGCCGCTTTATACCGGACGGTGCCCTATGAATTGGCACGGCAATTATATTGGGTAGGCATACAGTTAGACATTCAACATTGGAATTCATTACAGAGCAGTCCTCAAGAACAGAGTAGGAGTATCAGCGTTTAAAATATACAGGAAGGCCTCCACCTCTTCCACTGCGATGTAGCAGACGGCTATACACGTAGTTAATGAAATGAAGTCGGTCATCATGTGCGAGCAACTAAGTCTCAGTAAAGACCATTGCATCAAAATCTGTTGTTAATGTGCTAGAAAAGTGCTCAATGCGATCGTCTTTGTTTTTACTGCTCCTAATGTTAAAGTGGATAACAGATAGTTCCCGATGTCGGTTGCAGAATTTATAGCTAAAAGATTCTGTGTTGTACAGAGAACAAGTTGCCATTTGGAACGGTGCCATGATCGCTTAAGCGAAAAATCACGTAGCAACTGTGATATCTTGCACAAATTGCCCTCATCAACAATCCTGATGGTATTGGAAGATTCGTTCTTTCTGGCGATAACCTTGCCCCCGCTTGTCCAAACAAATTTCCGAGACATTTCTTTCTTGCGGGCGATCGTGGCTCCCAGTAGCTGCTTATTAGCGCGGGTTAAATGCTGGTTAACATACACCCGAACAGATCTAGGAGACCCCAGCATCCCGTTTGTGATCAGACGTTTTCTAGCCTTCGCAAGTACCGCCTGTCGCTTATCGTGGCGCAGGAAACGAACGATAATATTGCTATCGCCCGCTACTCGTGTCGTTATCTTGTGGCACGTGTCAATGTCAGAAGCACAAAGCTGTTCGTCAATGACTTCGCCAAGTCTTTTCATGACATCATCGACATTGCAGACTGACTTGACACCCTTAACCTTTAGACTATTCAAACGGCTATACTGTTCCAGCTCGTCCGCGAGCTGCGCAAGCTCCTTGTTTTCTTTCCTGAGAGGGTCGTTACTTTTTAGCAGGGCGGCCAGTTCTTGCCTCAGAGCTTTTAATTCTGTTAATCGCTTTGGTTTCATCGCAAGTGTCACTGCAGTACATCATACTTTCTTTGAGAGAGCGCATTTCAAGTCTCATTTCAAGCTTGAAATCATCCAGAGCTTTCACGAAATCTTTCGGCATTGTTGCGAAAAAAAAACACAATTGAATATCAACAAAACGCAAGAACACAATTTACTGCAAATAAAAACCCCAAGAAAGCTTGGCAGCAGTGCGCAGAGAACTATAACTTATAACGTATGCAGGGACAACGTATAACGTATAACATATGCAGCAGGTAGGAGACATATCACGATCGTCTTAAGTCCAAGTATTATAAATGATGATTTCGTGCGTTTAACCTCTAAAAACCATAATCTGTTTACGAGAGACACCGTAGTTGAGAGCTCCGGAAATTTTGAGCTCCTGAGGTTCTTTCAAGTGCGCCTACATCTCACAGTACACTGGCTTCAACATTTCGCCTGCATCCGAATGGAGCCGCCGTGACCCGGATTTGATCCCGCGACTCTTGGATGAGCAGCCGGATACCCTAGCTATTAGACCATCGTGGCCGGGCAAGTAGTATAGTGGCTTCGTCAACAAAGAGAAACTGTAAGCTTGCACTAACGCTTCTAACATCTGGTGGGGGCCATTACTTCTAATGTGCAAGGAAGATTAAGAAAACCATAAACGCTGTTCCTTGCAAGACTTCCAAAAATTATGCGGGCCCTAGTCCAGAGGGAATTCTCCACATGGCATTTGCATCTCGAACCTTTTGTTCTCTCGCGTAACGCTACTGTGCTGACTTGATTTGTGCAAATCGCCGTTTCTTATGCCAACGGAACAACACTCCTTGTCTTGAGCTACACTTTCCTGAACGAAATATTTTTAGTCGGGTCACCTTTAGTACAATGCAGTACATTCCCTGTTCAATGAGTAGCATTTGTTGCACCACGAAATTGTTCACGAATGTTGGCTAACCAAGAACGTCAGCATGCCGTGGCTACTGAGTTGTAGCGCATGGTACTGCGTAATGCTGGTGTTAACGTTATTCCACAGCCCGGACATTCCGTTTGTACGGGAAAAATGTGCGCTATACGGAGTGCTCACGTGCATCGTTGGTTGCACTATTGCTACGGTATCAGCACAGTTGGACAAATGCTTGCCGGGTGATAGTAGAGCCTACGTATTCTTTATTACTTTGATATGGGACCACTTAACGCATACAGAAAACGCTATTTATGTTACGCAAGCACCGTCATTAGAGATGCTGGCGAAATAGGTTTATTTACAACATATATCCGTGCGGGATGAAGCCGATGTAGCTTAGGGGTAGTGTGCCTCCTTGGCAAATAGAATGCCCGGGTTCTATACTTGCCTACTACTTCGTACACTGCGTGGGTCTGGGTACTTGGTATTTCCACACTTTAATCGCAAGCTGCGACTACCGGTATCCCTTTCTTGAGTTTAGGTATGTTGTGATGATGTGTTAAATCTCCGTGATGGTGCGTGCTTGACTGTCATAGGCTCTGTGAAAGTCAAACTCATGTGGCGAATACCCGAATACCACGGGCACAGCACTACGCATATGTTGTTGTTGTTGTTGTTTTGTGGGCTTTAACGTCCCAAAACCAGTTCTGATTATGAGAGATGCCGTAGTGGAGGGCTCCGGAAATTTCGACCACCTGGGGTTCTTTAACGTGCACTGACATCGCACAGCACAGGGGCCTCAACATTTCGCCTCCATCGAAATGCAGCCGCCGCAGCCGGGATTCGATCCCGCGACCCTCGGATCAGCAGCCGAGTACCATAGCCACTACACCACCGTGGCGGGGCACTACGCATATGAGCCACATACGATTTCAGTATGGCTACGATTGCAGTATGGCTAATCATCATGCACACGACGTGGATATCTCGGCGTGGGATCGGTGGGCCTTCCAGGTCATGTGGTCGCATCCCTGGTGGTTGTGGGTTTCAACCTTAGCTGTGGTAATTTTTCTTGTCAAATGTGTCTTGATTTTTTGAGACGTCGACTTCGGTTACGGAAGTACGGGGGTGATTTCATGGTGGACCCCGCATAAAACGCTTTCGTGTTAATAGTGTACTGGTGTTTGTGGGCCCAGGCTTCAGACAGACGAGGACGAAGGGTAGACAAGGACAAAACACTTATGATAGCACGGTGAACGACACATAATCAAGTACTAGGGTCGCGTCCTTCAAGCCTAAACTGTTCGTGGCGTAGAAACTGTTCCTGCCTATCTCAGCTTTCGCTGAGAAGTCTTGCGAGTGTGTTTATGCCGATGTGCTGGATGTGGGCGGAGCTTGTGTCAACCGCGAACACGATAGCCCGTGTAACTCCGGTGGACTACGGTTGGCGTTAACTACGGTTGAAATTGTTAACCGTGGTTACGCTAACCGTGGTTGCAGGCGCCCGTGTAACAGGGGTATCACTGTCTCGCGCTTCCTGGGCCTCGCGCTTTCCACGAGTGGAGCCACCGGGAACAACAAACCTCTTCCTCCTCTCTTTAAAGCTGGATGCCTTTTTGGGGCCGCCGCTAGCCACAATAGGCAGTCGTAAAGAGTGCATAACAGCCCTGTACTGTAATATTCTGACGGCATCCGACTTCCTATGGTTAAGTTGAGGTACATGACTTGTGATTGAGTCTCTAGCTTTAAGCGGTTCATTTATGGCGGCTGTATTTCTTTCGATCGCTCGTTAGCGTACCTGTCACAGCTGTCGTTTCTTCTTCAAGTGTTCAGATCAATAGGAGGCTAAGCTCGAAACTGTTACGTCATAGCGTTTGCGAATTCTTGTGCGGACCGGAAAACGCTTGGAGTAACGAACGAATAAGAAACAGTCGCACAGTGCGCAAAGTAAAAAGTCGCTGAGATTTCGAACGCAATTTTAACAACGCACCAATAAACCAGCGTTTCAGCAGATATGTAAGATTAACAGGCATTATAAAAATAACCTGAAGTTCTTCATTCTTTGACCGTCGACATGTGTACACTAGTAGTAGTAAACTGTGTAGTAGACATGTGTACACAAATAGTAGTAAACTAACAAATCTTCGTGAAATTCCGGTTGCGCAATAGTAGTCTTTCAACCGAAGCTTCGCTTGGTATATTAAATGTATTACGAGGCTAAA
Organism: Hyalomma asiaticum; assembly: GCA_013339685.2. NCBI lineage: Eukaryota > Metazoa > Arthropoda > Arachnida > Ixodida > Ixodidae > Hyalomma > Hyalomma asiaticum. The sequence continues at coordinate 80,508,856 of CM023487.1, read as the reverse complement.
TTTCGTTCGCTTTCATGTCAAACCTTTAACGTGAATAGATAAAGGGCGCATGATAGTGATTGATGATTTCTGAGGTTTAATGTCCCAAAACCAGCGCTGATTATGAGAGACGCCGTAGTGGAGGTCTTCGGAAATTTTGACCACCTGGGGTTCTTTAACGTGCACTGGCATCCCACAGCACATGAGCCCCAACATTTCAGCTCCATCGAAATGCAACCGCCGCGGCCGGGGTTTCATCCCGCGACCTTCGGATCAGCAGCCGAGCGCCATAACCACTAGAACACCGTGGCGGGGCAGGGCATGATATTGCGCGTCGCACGAAATTGGTAGTAAGCGACCTTTACAAATCGTTATTTTAATGCTCATCACGCTCCTGTTGAAGACATATCGCCTCACAGATGCATGCAAATGCGCGTTGAGTGCCGACAGGAAATCTGGGCCATTTTTTATCAAGCACATAACAGGGCAAGTTGTGACAGGTTCTCCACAGAGGCTGTATTCCTCGGATGATGACTGCAAGTTTTTCGTGCTCGTTGTTTCGTAACCAATTCAGTAGTAATAATTGGCGTATAACGCCTTCATAAATGCGCGCCACTCGAGACTACCGACCTGTTCATATGGATCCATTTGGTACCGTTTACGTAACGCGTGTAGAGATGGTACCATCGTGCACCAAAAGAGCACTGTGTCTCTACTAACGTGGTGTCGTACATATGGTAGAGAGAGTCTTGTTTCTGTTCCAACTTTTTGCTACGCAGATGCCACTGTTTGAGACATTCCTTTTCCGTATCTTTAGTTTTAGATACCGTGTTGAGAGGCGCAAGAGACTCAACAAAATACCTCTTATGAATGTCAAGTAGACGTCAGAGATCCGGGTTTACTTATATCACACCGGAAGGCATCATTACACGCTCGCCTTTTTCACGCGGTCCACCGTGTCGGCAATTGAAATCTCACTAAAAAATATGCGCTCAGCCTGCACCTGTGAAACCAAGCATATTATGATTCTCTTAAATGGAAAGAGTACCCAAGACTGGTTGAATACATTTCTAGATTCCTTCTATCAGGCCTTCGACTCCTTTATCATGATGTTAGCCACGGCTGTTGCAAGAGCGAACAAGCTATTTAGGCTTCATATTCCAAATGGACAAAATGCTTGCAACATCACTGCCTTAGTCGAATAGCGGCTTGTGATTATTACCATTATCATACGCACCCCCCCCCCGCCCCCAGTTCTGCAGATAACCTATACGTACTTTATTCCGTCTATTGTTCTCTGTTGTATAAAAGGCTGGGCCTATTACCTGAGAAACCACGACTATAGCTCATCTCTGCCACTATGAAGACCTTCGTGCTTTTGGCGCTACTCGGGACTGTCTACGGTGAGTATTGAAGACTGGTAAAGCTACATGCTACCACAGTGTTGTATTCATGTTGCTCTTACGTCCAGTATGCTATTTCAGGTTTAGACACCGCCTAAAGCTGTTTTCTCATGGAGCCTTGATGAAGATACGGAATTTTGCTGGAATTTTTGCGTACGACGATTTGGAACAGTTTGTCAAAGCACACGCAGTGGCCAGTCTGTACTTGTATTACAAGGCGACCTTGTAATATTAGAAACGGATAACTGACGCTCCCATATTAATGAACACACGCCTAGGTTCATATGTCCCAATATATTGCATTTGCAGG
>CM023487.1:80434070-80507064 GCA_013339685.2 Hyalomma asiaticum | reverse complement strand
AATGACCCATGTGGGACCTTTGAGGTATTATGAATAAATGAATAAATAAATGGTAAATGCGAAACGTTGCAGAAACAACCAAAAGTTACGCTCGAGAATCAACTGTTAATTTTCTACAAGCTGCGAGTTCACTTCTAACGGTGAAATACTTCTGGTAAAACAATATTCGAGAACTGGGCATCTCTTCATCTGTTCTCTTATATATTAATATTATCTGTGGTTTCGCTTCTCAAACCCAGAAGATTGCGAGGGACGCCGTAGCAGAAGCCTCCGGAAATTTCGACCACGTGGGGTTATTTAACGTGCATTGACTGCACATCACACGGGCTTCGACATTTCGGCCCCATCAAAAGGCAGCAGCCACGTTAGGGACTTGATCCGACGGCCTTCGGATCATCAGCCGAGTGCCATAGCCACTACACCAGAGCAACCGCGGCACCAAACGGTTACATTTACCGAGCTCGCTCACGTAAGCTGAAGCGCTCCCTGCACCGAACGATAACAGGTGTATCAATGCGAAAGAAGCGATCACATGAAAAAGAAAACGAAAACAAAATTACACTTGTACATATCCTCATTTCGGAGAAGGCTACAGGGGTATTAAAAGCGAAGCGTTTTAGGCATTCGCATTAATTTCTAGCTCATCCAATTTAGGAATATTCTCATATAAAGCGATGCCTAATTAAACATGCGGCCTGCGAGAAGGATCCTCTCATCCTATCTCTCATTCTCTATATCTTACATGGCCGCCCAGCTACTGCGCTCCGGTAGCAAACTATACAGCCCGAGCTCTTTAAAGCTACAGCTCTGTGAAGCTCGTGCCGAAAAATATGCGGCGTGGGCGTCCTTCGCAGAAATAATCATTTCGGAACACCCCAACCGCGCAGGCCCTCCCCATAGCGCTTATGTGTTAGGGAACAATACTGACGTCGTCAAAGATAAATCCCCCAGAAAAATTTGAAGTGCCCATTGACTACAACCAGCAAGAATCAAAGCTCAGACTTTTATTTCAGTGTGCGAGGAGTTGTAATGCTGCTAGGAGGAAACTCAAATACAAGCCCTTTCCCGGCAGTTTTGCCAAATCAAAAGCCACGCGCCCGGGCAGCGCCACGTATACAGAGGATGCTTTGGATCTACACTCGAGTAAGTATTCTCCAGATGCCACTATGTGCCCTCAGATGCTGTTTTCATTGTTTCATTATTTGTTTTCCCTCATGCAACAGTGCCAATTAAGACTGGCAGTAGGTGCGAAATAAATGAAATAAATGTTCTACTCTTAGAGAAAACCATTAAGCGTCCGCCATTTGTTTTTTCGATTACCGTTCTGTCGTTCAATTAAGGCCGCTTAATTTTATCCGCGTAGACGAAGTAGGCAGGCAGGCACAGAAATTTATTTCGGTCCTGAGAAACTGCAGTGGGACGTCCCCTTCTAGAGGGATCCTGTAGCAGTTGCGTGCCGCTGCCACGCAGGGACAGGAAGACACTTGGAATGTAGCAGTGATCTGAAAGCACCGCACCTGCTAGCGTGAATTTCAGTTGTCTCAGATAAAATGTGACGATTGATAACAAGCAAGGAGTGCATATTGCTTTCGTTAATAAAACAACCAGTTTTCAATTTTGAGGCTTTCTGTCCATTAGTTTTTTTTTTAGTTTGATGGTAGCGCACGCAGAACACGGACAAAAGGAAGGCACACCTGACACACCACAGATAAGACCACACGCAGCGCATGCGAAACAGAGCTCAAAGACGAGAATGAAATTGTTAAGTGTAGCACGGGCGTTGTTTATTGGATCCCTTTAACGTGCGGAAGGTCTTACATTGGGCAGACCAGTAGGTGCATAAATGACAGAACATAAAAACAAGGTATGCAACGTGGCTCCAGATGGTCTCCTCGCCGCTCATTGTCGAAGGTGTACGTGTAAACCCAGGTTTAAGGAAACGGCTATCATGAGTAGAAACCAGTGCCAGACAACACGTCTGATAGTAGAAGCCAATAACATCTCGAAATCTGGGGACGCATGCGTAAGTAGGGCATCAATTATGCTTTCTGAAAAAGAACTTGAATACATGAGCTCTCGGTAAGGTGCTTTTGGTTGTGGTGTTCGCTGTTCCAGGTAGCAACATGAGAAAACAAAAAAATGAGACTCATTGAAGGTGTTTTGTCATGTCCACGAAATATGTACTCCTGTAGCTTTAGGTGATTTCCATTTGTCATCGTTCACAGTTCTAAGCAGTGCACACGTGGCGTCTAACGTTTTTTAAGGTATATGTACGAGCGGGATCTGCGGAAAAATAAATCAATTGCATAAAGTTAGCGCTGTGGTGTGTCAGATGTGCCTTCCGTGTGTCAGGTGTGCCTTCCTTTTGTCCGTGTTCTGCGTGCGCTAACATCAAACTGAAGATGCTCTACAATCACGTTTTTTGTACATCTTCGGCGCCACTTTCTGTTTTCGGGCTCGTGAAATATGCGAACCGGCAGCAACAACTCTTCTGTAAATTTCCTTTAACCAGATCATGTGTTGATTGTTATCCTACCCTACTCATGTCCCGGAAAGAAATTGCAGCAGTTAAATAAATAAATAAATAACTTATTCGAACACGAAAGACAGAGTTCATGCCAATATCTTTGTAGCTGGAATTGATGACAAAGTACACAATTCTTTCAGTGCTTGATTGGTATGCTACATCAACTGATAGGAGATATCCACCGAAGAAGACTAAACGGACAACTATTTAGACTTGCAGAGCGCATCCAGAGCCACAATGGCGCGCTACTATCTTGCTCTGCGCGCTCAGCTCCAGAGTTCCCTGAGTTACGTTGAACTCCGCCCTCGCGTTAAACGTCGTCCGAATTGTGCGTCCTCCTGCCGCCTCAAGCGCTGCCCGATCACTTTTTTTGGCCGATAGTACATTTAGCGCTTTTCTGTATGACCAGCATTGCTCAGCAATCATCATATGTGCAGCCCTGAAAGATGTAAGCTTTAATTATGAAGGATGCATTGTCACGTAAGCTTGATTAAGCAAGGCGAATCCAGTGCTTTCGTACAACGAATGGTAATATCCACAGCGCATACCCGTCGATCGTGTGTGGACTTCTAGAATAAAGGGCAAGCGATAAGAGAACCTGCCATACTCGAGTGTACATTACAACCGCCGCCTCGACAGAGGGATTAAACGGTGAATCAGCCTCGCTTAATAGGTATTACCATACAGAAGCGGGACGTACCGCGCTATGTTTCCATAAGTGTATTTCTGAGTGATAGCATAATCTACAGCTTCAATAGACATGTGGGCTTCTTCTTGCGATGACCTGTGCAATGCCTTTAAATTAGTAATCGGAGGCGAATCTACACAAAAGGACACGCCGAAGTTCAAGGACTCATTCAAACAAATTTGGCTATGACAAGCTTGTCACACACTACAAGCAGTTTATGGAAGATTCGTGTGCGCCAGCGAATGGGAATAGGCCGATGTATTTTACATGACAGTAGAGAAGAAATGGAATTATTCGTAGCTGATGCGTGATGGTGACCATGGAGTCCGTCCTGCCAAGCTCTTAGTCGTCTGTTTCGCTTGCTTCTCCTCCAGGTCGCTTCGGGTATATCTGTCACATTGCGCCGGAAACAGATAGAGCCCCATAGTGTGCATCAAGGCGCTTGAGCTGGCTGGACATTTTCCAGGCGATATAAGAGACTATGGTGTTGTATTCGCGTGTTCCATGATTCGGGACACACCAGCACAACAGTTTACTTCATAAAGTTCGAAAAAGGGGGACAACAACGAAATTATAATCATCAAACGTAAAAAACTGTTTACTTGAATGATGAAAAAAGCCCGACGTTTCGGGTCCCACTCGGACAATTCCTCAGGGGTGACTGAGTCACCCCTGAAGAGTAAACAGTTTTTACGTTTGATGATTATAATTTGGTTGGTGTCCCCCTTTTTTTCACATTTAATTTCGTTCCAACCAGACAGATTTCTGTCAAATGTTCACCTTTAAGTTTACTTTATGTAATGACATGAGACCTTAGATGACTTTGTGGTCTCATATACTATTGCGTGTTGGGTTATCTAGAGCCATTCAATGTGGATCGCAACAACTGCGTGAAAAACGTATACTGCCTCGCCATATTATTTAGGGTAATACACCTACTCTGCGTTTCGAAAGATACTTGATGTTTTTATCGCGTACCTAATGTGAAAGAACGATCCTCTACTGATATTATAGATATGCCACCAATGTCTCAATCCTCGGCCGGTCGTTGTACTCGGCGCCTTGCGCCTCGTGGTCAAATGATGCGTGCATACGGAGGGCGTGCATTCAATGGAATGGCTCAGAGATAGTATAGGAAGAGTGGCCGCAATGCATTTGTGCAATAGACTTTGTTACGCGATTCCCGGTGATGACACCTTCACATCTCCACCGCGCGTCCAGCGTGGCAAGTGGTCTGACGTGTGGAGTGTCTCGCCCGTAGCCATAATCGAGGAATTCGCTATGTTGAGTAATAGGCACTTCACGTATACCACTACTCTCTTTACTGCTATCAGTATATATAGATATATCTATATGGGTCATTCCAACCAAGTGTAACAGGTTCAACCATCCCGAATCTCGCTAAAAAAATTATATTGCTATATCTGCATATGGTAAGTAGTTATTCCACGGTCATTTCGCGGGCAAACATTTTCTCACCACCTGAGGGCGCTTCGAACTTCGCGCTAAAAAGTGAAACTGAGTCGCACAAATAAATTTATAAAAAGTTATTTGTTTGAGACATTGCTACGGGGCAATTTTTTTTATTCTTAAGCTGTCGTTCTTTCATTGCCGCTATAGTCTCCTCATCTCTAACTTAATTTACATTATCTGACGTCATGACGATTGATGGGTCAATGTGGCATATTTAGCAATTTTTAATAAAAACTACGACTTATTTATGCGAAATGTAATTACATTTCCCACTTTGTAGCTTCTAGTACTAAGCGATGAAGATAATGTGGAATCTTATAGCGCAGAAACCTTCCGGCTAGCGAGGGACAATTTGGCAAAAATCGCATTTTGACCCATATTGAGGCATCAATTTCGCAATGTAGCGGCCCAAGTGAAAATGTGCTTTGTAACTGAGTAAGTAGTACTCTCTGCAGGTATTTGATTAAAAATGTTTTAAACCAGTAGTTTTTGTTTTGACTGAGAAAATAAATTTTTGAAGTTAGCAATTACACGGCTGCACAAGGCTTCTCTTTCTTTCACCTACACCGCACAGGACATCGGCGCCGGGTTGGTGTTGGTGCCTATTCGCAGTCACCCAAAAGTACCATACTGTGGTTGCTCCAAGTTGTAGGCCCCTTCGTCACAGATTTAAGTAATCTGGGTTCATAAAGCGCAACAGCATTAAAACGATACAACACTTAATCTAGCATCCGATAGGGCTGAAAAAGCTGAAGGCTCCACTTAGACAAAGTTGGGCTCGCATCGACGCCTTCTTCTTTGCGATGACGAATGTGGCCCTGCCCGATTCCCTGATGATATATCTCACGACAGAATTGAAAATTTGGAGTGCGGTTAAACCCAATAAAGACTGGATATCTACGAAACAGCCACGTATCAGGTAATGACTGTTAGATGGTTGCAACTAGCAAAAAATACTGGAGTTATCGGGCAGATGCCACTTGCGTTCCTTTGGTCTTTTCGGAGTTATTGAAATGGTGTGCGTGGCCTTTGCTCTCTTTATTGCAGGAACACGCATGTGATAACATGCACGAGAACTAGGCTGTAATAGATTGTGGCCTTCCTTAACAGGACTCTCTTTTCGTGAACTCATGGACATTATGGTCTCGACTGTCAAAGACTGCTAACAGCTAACGTAATTTAATTATTGATGAGCGTATCTCATTCCGGACTATGATTGTGTATGTTTTTTGAGCATTAAAATTACATTCTTACCTAAAGTTTCCTCATCACATTGCTTCCGGGAAACACAAAACTACTTTCGGTATAAGAGCGCTAATTAGATCAAAATCATGTTTCCTCGAAGGAGCCTTATTAGCATTATACATTGCCTTCATTCACAGTCACTTCATTTAGGGCATTGTATCCAGGGGCAATACGTTTCACTGCCATTTACGCTGTATCCAGCACTTACGAAATTATTCAATACGCATCATCACCAACAGAGATTTCTTCACCACTGCGTCACCATCCGTGGCATGTAGGATTCGTGACAACGATATCCTGCATGTAACAGGCCTGCTTAGCTATCATCTCACTATTCTGTTTCATAAGTTACTCAATAAGCAGCTGCAATGGGAAAATATCGATTACAGTTTTCTCACTAACAAGGATAATTCCAGCACTGCAAATACCAATGATTCTTTTTGCTCAATTTAACACATATTACTCAAATCTGTGGCGAAGATGGGTACAATTTGGAGCAACCACAGTAAGGTATCTTGGGTGACCGCGAAGGGGCACCAACACCAATCCCGCGCCGACGTGGTGTGCGGCGTAGGCGAAACAAAGAGAAGCCTTGTGCAACCCTGTGAGTGTTAACTTCAAAAATTTTTTTTCTGGATTAAAACAATCATTACTCCTTTAAAACTTTTTGGTTGAGTACCCGCAGAGAGTACTACTTAATGAGTTACAGATTACATTTTTAACTTGGATCAATGCATTGCGAAATCTATGCCTCAATATGAGTGAAAATGCGACTTTTGCCACATTTGTCCCTCTCTAGCCAGAAGGTTCTTGCTTTCGAAGATTTCACAGTATCTGTAACGCTTAGTACTGGAATCTAGAATATGGGAAATGTAACTACATTTCTCGTAATTCAGTCGTAGTCTTTATTAAAAATTGCTGAATATGCTACACTGAAGGATCTTCTTGTCATAGCCTAAAATAATGTAAATTAAGAAAAAGATCACATTATATCGGTAAAGAAAGAACGACACCCTAAGAACAAAAAAAAAAACAGTTGTTCCGTGCCAATGTCTCAAAGAAATAATTTTGTATAAATTTGCTTGCGCGACACAGTTTCACATTTTAGCGCGAAGCGCCCTCACGCGGCGAGAAATTGTTTGCCCGTGAAATGACCGTGGAATAATTACCATGCGCAGATGTAGCAGCACGATTTTTTTCAGCGAGATTGCAGATGGTCGAAAAACAACCTAATACACTTTACATGGCATGACCCATATATATTTCAGAGTGGTTTGAGTCCACTTAGCAAAGAGAAGTTAAGAAGCGGGTGGGAAAGTATAAGAAACGGGTGGGAAAGATGTGGGTGACATTGAAGAGCAGTGATGTGAGAGTGAGGAGGAAGGCAATGAGGAGGGGAGAGGGTAAAGCGAAGCTGACCGATGTATAGTACGGTTGAGAAAGGAGGCGGAAAACGGAAGTGATGGTGAGGATCCCGAAAAGATGATGGGAAGTCCACTACCCCCACTATGACCTACACTTTCATCCCTATTGTAAGCTCCCCATAGTTCTTGGGTTAGCAGTGAAGTACCACAAACAGCAGGCAACCACAGCGCATTAAATCCCTACAGATCATTCGGCATTCGGCATTGTCTCTCTCCTCGTTTTTTTTTTCTTTTTAGCATCGGGACGATAATTTTCAGAGGGGGTAGTGACACGTGCTGTTATTTTCGTTTTTTTGTGGGAGATGGCCGCGCCTCGGCCCGCTGTCACTCAGTCCCGGCCAGCCATCTGCGGGATGGCGCGCCCAGTCGCTCGTCCAGCCATGTTCCCGGCCCGGGCTAGAACGCTAGCACGAGCCACGCACACCACACGCGCACTTCGTCGTCCACTCTTCATTATCTCGTCCCTATGGCGGCGATCCCCACATTGCCCCTCCCTCTGCAGAGGCGATGGCACCGGCCCGCTGAAATGGCGCCCCCACCGGCGGTAGAACCTTAACAACTAGTGCACCGAAGGAGGAATGGCGAACGAGACCAGGTCACGCAGCTCCGGGCATAAGGCCTTCCAGAATGCCGCGGTCCTAAACCTTTCAAGGTCTTGTAGTCCTGTGAGTCTTAAGCCGAACCCGGGCGTGGATGCGCAACTGGTCGGCCCAGCAACCTCGTTCCGGAGAGTGCACCAGCAGGTCACCAGTGGGCTCTGCCGCCAACTCACAGGCAAGCATCCGCAGCGTGCCCGACTAGTCACCTCAGGTATGTAGCACAGGGTAAGGCACCAGAAGCAGCATTGAGACGTCGGGGGTGTCGCCGAGTACTCCCTGTTGACGTCCTGGCCGGTCGTCTTTCTTTCTGTCTTCCCGTCGTCCTCGGTAGCCCTTTAAACAACGCTGCTAACCTCAAAACACGGCGAACAGCTCGTCATCTTGTAAAGTCTGACCTTCGGGATCGTGGCTCCCCTTGCAGTTCTCCAGCTCCACACCGCCGTCCTCTCTGTCGAGAACAATATCATCGTCAATATCAGCACCGTCGTCGCAGGCGCCCTTCATACTCTGTCATCTCAGTCTTAATGCTCTTGTCTCTGTAGTTCATCTCCAAAATCTTCATTTCGCGATATCGTCTACGGACACGTCGGCCGGAGTCTGCTTTTGTGGAGGCTCCTGCGTAATTGTGCTGCCGGCGCCTTCTTCGCCAAAGTGGCTTCCTTGGTCTGCTGCGTAGGGACGTCGGCTTGCTTGTCAGCGTAACTCATGGTATCCCGGTGCGCTATACAGGAGAGTCGACGCAGCCACTCGCCTAGACTGGTATGTTGCCCGCCGTGGCTTACCAGCGCGCATTCGCATGGTTGGAGATCATGCAGCCCCGCCGGCGCTGGGGCTGCGACTTGCGGAACGGGCGACGCGGCTTCTCCCACGGCAAAGGTCCACCCGGAATGTAGCCGCGGTCCCACGTTGTGGCGCCATTGTCGGAGATGGCCGCGCGCTCGGCCCGCTGTCACTCAGTCCCGGCCAGCCATCTGCGGGACGGCGCGCCCAGTCGCTCGTCAAGCCATGTTCCCGGCCCGGGCTAGAACGCTAGCACGAGCCACGCACACCACACGCGCACTTCGTCGTCCACTCTTCATTATCTCGTCCCTATGGCGGCGATCCCCAAAGTTTAAAAGAGCACGCCGTTATCACCTTCCCATGAATCGCGTGCTTGCTGTGATTGTTTGGGGCGGGGGGGGGGCACCGTTATCACTTTCTGTTACGCGCAACGCACGCCGTGTTTATTTGTTTATTTTTCATGTCACTTCGGGTACCGTGTCGATCATTCTTGAAACTTGGCATACCTGACGCGTATATTTCAGTGACTTCTGGAATCCGAAAGGTAATGCGAGAACGCGTATAAAAGCCGACGATTTACTCCGCTTGTGAGTCTTTCCGTCGACCGACAACTGTTCACGCCGCTGTTGCTCTTAATTGTGATTGGCCTTGTTTTACTGCGCACAAGTTCGCCCAATAAACAGTTCGCCTGACATCAGCTTGAGTCCTGGGTGCTTCGTCTCGAGTGCTGCGCGTGTCACGACCTCATGACGCTGTGAGATTCTCCTCTAGGCTTGTCATGTTAGTCAGAGATTCCAGGTGGTTCCAAAATATTTGATTTTGCATTGCTCTTGCTACTTTTGCAAGGCATTGACTACAATTTCTAGTAGTAGTAGTAGTGATTCGCAAGGAAAGGAAGAGGCGCTAATTTTTGTCTCCCATGCAGGAACACGGCTTGGAAATTTCATTATAAATGAATGGAATGCTTCCCCTCTAATTTTCCCACAGGTAATATGCCGTTTTTTTTCACTTCAGCTCCCGCCCATTTACTTAGCTCCTGTGTTCCCAGGACGCTTCCTTCCCTTTTACTATGAGCCTTTTAACTTCGGCATGCCACCAGCTCTTGAGGTCACGTCATGCTTTCTTGTGCGTGTCTGACTTCTTAGCACAGTAACCTTTAGTTTATTTTATAGGTACACAAAATGTGAAATTATGCTCCTCTACTAAAAGTTAAAGCACTTTAACTTTTAGTAAAGGAGCATATTTTCGCATTCTTGTGTAACTATATTATAAACTAAAGGTTACCGTGCTAAGCGTGCACCTTAGCAAGCCCTAGCATAGTTTTTTTAATATTGTGTAATTCTGCTCTGTGTCCTCAAAGATCAAGATCTCATTGTGTTTTCTTTGGTTTTGTAAGGAAACTATACAAATAATTCTCACCCGACCAGTGTAACCCATCCTCTACAATGGAGATTTCCATCAGGTGTCCTGTATATAACGCCTATTGCCTCGGTAGTATGTGTTCTTCAAACAGGAAGGTGTTTTATCCTGGTGTCCACCACCACATCACCACTTCATTTCGGTAATGGATGCGACGCAGCATAACATACGTGTAAGCACAACAAAGACAAAAATTTTCGATGGTGTCCCAGAAATCCAACCCACAGGCCCCTTGCCTGGCTATAGTGTAGACCACTATAGCCTAGTGGTCTACACTAGGCTATAGGCACCATCCTGGAGAGGGGAAGTGACGCTTGCCTCGTGGATGGCTGGCACCGTTCTTCACCCGTTCCAAAGTGTTCCTCGACACGCCCGGGCGGAGCCGGACGAGCGTATCGAGAAAGAAGGGAAATAAGAAAGAACACAAGCCGAGTTCGCACAGCCGACAGCTCACTGGTGGAACACGAGCCTCCTTTCGTCGTGGATGTCGTTTCTCCGGCGACTACTCTTCGGGCGTGATGGCAAGAAAACGGCTTCGCTTAGTTACCATGTTTGGCAATGACGTTGACGAGTCGATATGGCGCAAGTAAACGTGATTGATTTATTTGTCGCGCAGTGTTTACTATCGACATAATGTACTCAAGTTAGCACAAGGGGTTGGTCATGGATATTATGGAGGGGATGAGTGAACGTGGTTTCATCCGCGACAAACAGTGCCGTGCCAGTGAACACCGATAGCAATGAGCAAGTTCATCTCGAAGTACATACAGTAAACATTCAATTGCTTATGTGAAGACATATTTCCCTTTCCGGTTATACCGATTCCTCTGACAGAGGAATAAGCCGCATATTTTTTCATCGTTCTACTACCACTGCTGTCTCCGTGGAAGCGGTGGTGTAATGGGACGGTGGTTTGGATAAATGTTGTGCAGCGCCTGATCCTGAACATGCCTGTCATAATTTTGATATATAATGAGCACTTTTCTCCACAACAGTATCGTGCCCGTATAGACGGAGAGCAGCACGAGAACTTTGGCAAGTTTCACAGGCCCTACTGAAGTCAGCAGTGCACACATGTGCTGACTAAAAAAGAAAATTATTTATGATTTGATACAAGTCAGTTGGACTCACAGTTCTTATGTAAGATAGCCCCTCAGATGCGTTTACTTCGAGATTGCTAACGGATACTCGAGGTTAGGTCCCTGAGGTGGGTACGCGAACTGCGCTCGGTTCGTGAAGTTTCTATCCAGAGAGTCAGCCCTCTCCTTACCCTCCAAGACTGTATTTCCGGGTCATCAGGGGAACCTATAGGCGTTTCTTTTTAGTTCTTGTCCCAATAGGTTCATTTATTTATTGCCAAGGTGTTGTTCATGAAGTGCTGCCACTCAGATGACGGTGATACACCTGTCCCCGTCTTTCCGCTTTCGACGTTTCATTTTCAGGACGATCAGGGAATGCTCAGCTTTGGCGATTAATGACGTGTAAATGGAGGCACATTGTACCACGCTGATCGTATCGCTATTGGTCATGGTAATTTTTCAGTGCTTCCAATTATACCTGGAGGCATCATACGTAGATAACGACGTCGTTTGGTTTTTGGAGCGTTTAGTGCAGCCATTTTCTACTCTGTGTCATCCAGGACGAACCAGAAGGCGGCGTAAAAATATGTTCAATGAAAGACAGGGCAAGAGGCGTAAAAACTAATCAAACGCGCAAGACGAAGTACCTAATAAAGCTCCGTGAACTGTAATAAATTAACTTGTACTTGGCTGAGACGATCGAAACGCCCGCCGTCAGTGTGCTCTGGCAGCACAATGAACTGCTGCATTTCACCGTTCCTACATGGCAGTACCACTGCTGCGAAGCAAAATGGCAATGTAAGAAAGGAGATGTTAAGACAAGACTGATTTTGCCTACCGAACACATGTGGTTTTGAGAGACATCTGTTAGAGTAGTTTTTCATCATTTCCATGTTTTTTTTTCTATCGAATATCTACTTCCGTGCGGGAAGTGTGTCATCAAAATCTTAGTGTTTTGCGGAACGTTTTCGTTAAACTGCTCCTGCACTTGATTTAAGGTGTAAGGTAAGGGACACCAGGTGAGCGTAATACTACGGAGCAAAATTTGCACGAGCAGTGCCTTACACTGAAATATTCGTTGTGGCACACAAAACCGCTACAAATCTCATCTAATTTGACCATTGATATTGAATGCACGTAAGCGCTCAATATTCTGATCATTATTGCCAGAAAATAGAGCAGCAGGGGCACCTATACTGCACTCGAAGTCTCGGGCAAGTCTGATAAATTCTACGGTCAGTCTTCCGAACCTCTCCAAAAGGCATGTCGCCCCTTGCTCCACCGAGGTGTAATTGGACACGCATTCCATTTTTTCAAGTCATTGCACAAGGCCAAGCAGGGAATACGACAAGCAGGCAATACCAAGCAGGCAACACAGGCAATACAACAAACACACCCCCAAGAAATGCAACAATGCCAACAATGCCACCGCAGCTAAGATGGAGAAAAAGTTTGCCCTTGCATAGCCTTATGTCTTTCTGTCTTTTCTCCTACGAATCGCCACAGATAACCGCGGCGCATAGAATAAGCTTGCGAGAGCTATATTTGTGAGCTTGGCGCTATCATCTAGTGAAACGAAGTTTCTTGCTAAGCATATCCGGTTCACCTGCGTTTGGTGCTTGTGGAGAAAAAAAAGAACAAGACATCTAAGATTATAAAGTTTACAGTTGTATGAGCTGAATGTAATATCTCAATGATTATTGTACTGACTAAAAGTAATATCAAACCATCACGGAAGTGCATAAAAATTATTAAATAGAGGCACGTGCGCGCTACACAGGAGATGGGGGTGTAAGGCCCACGTAAGCAAAAAAAAAAATCACAGCATATCCACGGGGTGAATGATGATGAGTGGGCGAAGCTCCGGAGGGAATCATCGGTAAATCGTGAATCTTTCGCGTAAATCGCCCAGTCGATCATCATGTAAAGGCGTGAGAAACACTGTATTCGTACGCTGGGATCTCGCGTTTAAGGGGGATATGCTGTGCTAGAGCCAGGCCTGCGCGGAACTGCAGGACAGTGACAGCGTAAGCAGGAGGAGCTACTTTCTTCGAGGCCACTTTAAACGCTTGAGAAAACTAGTGCAAGTAGAAGTGGTAGGTATCTCCTGCGCCATAACTTATCATTTTGCCAAGTAGGGAAGTACCCACTACGCCATAATTACCAGTGCCTCCGTAATGGGTTCAAAGGTACAAAGCACGCAGCTCAGTGTTCTTTCAAATGATGCCTCGACCTCGTTATACAATCCATTTTCGCGTCGTGTAGCGGTGTATTACTATTTTTCAACGTAACATTACGTTTGTTAATGCGATTCCGCGGGAGACATTATACCTGTTTAGGTCATTAAGCGATAATTTTTCAACCACAGGCGTAGCTCCTTTGTATCGGACACCTTATTTAAGTCGGCCTTATCAGGATGTACTTAGAAGGGTTTCAAAAATGTGTGTGCCGCCCGGTGTTAAAACATTTTTCTTTAAACTTCATTCGGAAACTCTCCCTGTCAAAACCTGGTTGAATTCGAAGGGCTGCTTCGTGCCATGGTCCACGAACTGCCGACTCTGTCCACGTGCGGAAACAATTGATCACTGTTTTGTTGATTGTACAGACGCAATATTTTTTTTTTTGGGACATTCTCCAGCGGACTCTTAAAAAGGACATTGACATCAATCCGTTCACAATTAGATTTCTACCGTTTAAAACGACTGCCGGTCCACCCTACGATATGTTTGTAGTACTTGGTTTGTACAGCCTATGGAGATCGAGACTTTGTGATCGCCATGCAGAAAATCCGCGTTCCACAAGATCTATCTACCGAGAAACTGTGGCCTATGTCAGAAGTGTGTACGCTGCCCAGGAAGTACCTCCTGACTGGATGCACTTGTTGGACGTCTGTGTGTGTTTGCCAGAGTTTTGACTGTGTAGGCGTTATCTCCCTGTGACCTCAGTTATCATTTCCATGTAATAAAGAAAAAAAAACAGGCGTAGCTCAGTGGTAGAACGCTGGACTGCCACGCCGAGAGCCTGGGTTCGAATCCAGGCAGAGGACACACCTTTCGGAATTTTTTTTATAAAAGTAGACGTGGCTACGTACATCACCAACAACGAACACCATGGGATGTACAGACCCACGCCCTAAGGAGCGTCGCCCCTAAAAGAAAGAGGGAAGGACAGTAACGTACATGACTCCCACCGGCCGTGGACATATGCAGGAATGAGTATGACGTTATGCAAAAGCGCACCGACCACTAAGGGATATCGCCACTGAAGGTACTGAAAAGGGCCCGGCAACACATTTGCAACAAAATAGAAAAATGGCGCCCATCACTTCTGGAGACCCCTGTGAACACGTGAGCGAAAATTTAATGCTCGGTACCATCACCCCAAAATTTCACAGTATGAACTTAGGGCACAAATGGTGAGTGACCGTGTGCATAAGCATTGTTTTTTTTTTTCTCGCCTGGGAGAACTAGCACATACGCATAGAACTAAGTAAAACGTTTATAGTGTACTCGTTTTCAACATTTAAATCGCTGGTCTTCTCTAGTATAGCTAGAAGACGCTTGTTGGAAGAATTCAAGTGAAAACCGCGATCTAGTGAAACGTACAGGCGACTTTCTTTTCCTATTATTGTACTGTACACGAGCGAAAATACGCAATTTGGTTTCGAACGCATCTAGAAAGTGCCAGTTTTTTTCAACACATGATATAAAAGTTACCTACTAAGAAGCAGCAATAGCCTTGACTGAATTCACAATCGCTGAAAGGTCGTCAGCTATGGTTTATTTGTTCGTTTTGAATTAAGAAATAACGAAACTGCGTATTCCTCTTAAAGAGCAACTAAAAAGCAAACGACTTAGTCGTTGCCATGTGAAGCGTCTTTTGTTGAAAGAAGAGCAGGCGCTTTCGAGCGGTGTTTCACACACAGTTGAGAATGTTCTGCTAATTACAGTCAAATAGCGTTTGGCTCACATGCTCACATAAACCTCCGCGAGTGATCGGCGCCGTTTTCTGACCTCATGCTAAAATTGCTGCACGGCGCTTTAAACAGTCCCTGAACGACCATGAGGTCGAAGCTCAGTTGAGGTGTTGCAGTCTTTCTCGTGTCTGCCACGAACATGCCGCAGCGAGAAATCTTCGAATGCGCTACGGTAGTTGCAGAGTTCCTTTGGCTTGTTCCTTCGCTACGCGCCGTCTTGCCGGCCTCATGTTCGTCTCGCCTAGTTCGTCGCGTGTCACTTCACACGCCATCTGCGGTGGTCTCTCTTGCTACTGTGCCGCCCGTTCAACCTGCGAGGCATCCCGCTAATGAGCTTGCCAACACAATGGGTCCGTGTGGTGACAGGCCCTGTTACAGAGAGTCCATGGTCTTGTTGTCCGCATGGCATTCGTTAAAATCCGCAAGCGAGTAACCCGATGTGCAAAAGGAGCGACCGCGTGTAATTGCTTGTTTTCGTTAGCGGCAGTAGCAGTTTATCGTTCTACCAATTGACACGCCCGATTTGAAATTTTATGCGCTCAAATTTATCCATTGAAATTTTAAGTTCTCATGGAAATTTTATGCCCCCTCTGTACCTCTCGCTCTCTCGAATCCTTTCGCACCGGTGTTTATTAATGTACGAAAATATGACTGCTAATGCATGACGCAAACAACGTGGCACGATAGTTTAGTTTATTGCCTATTGTACGCATACATACACGATCTGGCTTTGGCCCTGAAACGAATCCCACCTCGCATAAAGAAAATTCGCCCGGACCCATCGTATATTATTAAGAGCTAAACAAACAACTCAAGTGAGATTTTCTTAAATTCCAGTATTAAATGCACATAGGTTTTCTTTACCGATCGTCAAGCCACAGCTTCTTCGTATTTTTGTATTTTACTGCTTGTTCCATTGCTTTGTGTGCCGCTTTCCGAAGACCCCTCCTGTGGGCCGCAGGCCTCCATGCAAGCTTCGAAAGTGTCGAACATGTTGTAGTTTGTTCCGCATCCACCGTAGAGGAACAACTGGCATTTGTTTGTTGTGGTGTCGAAGTAGTACCGATAAAAAGGGAGAGTGCAGTGACCGGTGAAGAACTCCCTCTGGCAAACTGGTCCACCGAATACTGAAAGTAAAATCAAGATAAAATTAGCGTGGCTCTCCTATCGCAAACATCAATCATCAGCGGGGCATTGGGGCTAAGGAGAGCATTGACAAATTCAGGATAGTGCTTTCTGAACGAAACCACACCCAACTTTTCTAACTTTATATGAGCATTTCTCTCCATTTCTCCTTTTCTTTTTCTGTCTGTGTATCTATTTTTCTCTTTGTCTTTCCATGTCAGCTTCCCTTCCCCTCGCCTAGCTAATTGTGTGACAATCACGGTGTAAGAGTTTATAAGAGAGGCGCTTAACACTCTCCTCCAAACGCCTGAGAAACCGGCTTCCGCACGCGACCTGATTTTGTTTGGGGCGTTTGCGGTACTGTCGACGCCGTCGCGGAGGGGTGATTCCACGTAAGATCGAACAACGCATGGCTGGTCATCTTCTTAAATTTCTTTCAAAATTTTATATATTGCTGCCCGATGAGTGGATAGAAGACATCCGCAGTTGGTTTTGCTAGAAAAAAATTTTGTGGAAGAGCCGGGAGTCAATAATGACGAAGAGGTGGAGTGCCGCGCTTACCTGCTCTTCTGTTTTGGCCAACTTTGGTTATCAATTACACAAGCTATACTAAGGTTAGAAGGCTGAAATTTATTTCAGTAATTATATGCATGCGTTTGCTTGTGTTCAATTATTTTTGCTTTTTATGGGGAGCGTAGATGTTTTTATAAAAATCCTCAAACTCAGCCCAGGAAGCATTTTTCTGTCTACTTTGCGGGCTTATATCTCAAAAAAGGTTTGTGGCAGAGCGGCGAAAATTCCGAATTACGTTTTAACCAAACTCGTTTGTCAATCTGCAAAAATATAACATTCATATGAATTTTCAATAAAGAGATACGGGCGGCCTAACTTCAAAAAAACACCGAACAATGAAATTTCCTGACAATTAAAAAAAAACCATTTTTGATATTTTTTACACTTTGTACAGTTATTCTCCTTCAAATTGGCTTTCACAATCACCAAAAATATATTGCATAATTTTGTTCCGCTAGGAGTTACAGCACGTCGAATTAGACCCTTACGCATGGCTCAGCGAAGCATGCACGTCTGAATATTCTGACATTTGTGATCGCGTACGGCTTTTCAATTTTGGCATGATAATGTGCCTGGTCATTTATGTGTGAACGCTGCACATTAGCTGTGAGGGACACAACAATGAATGATTAGGGGTCAGTTTTGTACGCGTGGGGTTCTTTGATGCGCTGCGGTATCGGAGCGCAGACAGATATTTTTCGCCTTTACCTCAGCAAAAAGGCAGTAAGAAATCGATGCGTAGCTATTCCCCCCCCTCCCGCCCCCCCGCAAAAAAAAAGAAAGGAAGAAAGGATAAAAACGCAATAAGCAGAAAGCGCTTTCCAAATAATCTTTAGCAAAATGGAAAATTTGTGAAGGTCAAGAAGAACAACTTCATTAAACCATGTTTCTGGGCTGAAATTGTTTATTCCATTTATTAGACAGTTCAGACTTCTTCATTCATGTACACGTAACTCCTTCCAAGCAGACCCGGCTATTCGTGCCACGTACAAGCCAGGAGATGCTTCCGTTGACGTGGATAGCCGCCAGGCATGCCAAGACCATGGAACGCGGGTACTCTTATCCACTCTTCCTTCTTTAACTCGCGGAAGGCAACTTCTTTTCGTTCAAGGTGTATTAGATGCACACCTTTCAGTTTCTCTGATAAAACGGTTACAAAGTCTCTGGCTGTCCGAATTGCACTTTCAGTGTTGTTGAGCATTGCCTGATGCTTGACGAGACCTCCGACTCCATCGCATGCGTTTTTCCCGTGTCCAGTTGCTGAGAATACCCATTGGGTACTGGGACAACAGCTCTTTCGGAACTCGAAGAGCTGATATCTATTTCTGAAATGACTGGCGGCTCCATCACTCACATGTCACGTTGGAGTAAACCGGCAGGTTGTCTTCCACCGATTCTTTCGCTAGAGCCAAGCAGGCGTGAGCGGAGTCGTAGCTCAAGTCGTCACTAACAACAGCGAAACTCCTCGTAGATTTTCTCGTTGTGACCACGTATGTAAAGACGGATACTTGCTGCTTGTGCTAGTGGTATGCCTGAACTTCACCAGGAAGCACGACAGTCGAGTTTTCGGCAAAATCAAAGTGGAATACAATGCTTCCACGCTGCGTGCATTGCTTTTCCTCGTATATGGCTCTAGGTGGTGTCAGTGGTTGTGCATGATCCACCTTTCCACCAATACTCGAAGATGATTCAAAAAAGTGTCAGCACCCAAAACTTTTTTCACAAGGTCGCCTGCCTCCCGCATTGCTAGTAATATTTCTTCGTCTTCTGGGATATTAAGTTCCTCCAGTGTCAGGGGCCTGCTTTTTGGTCACTGATTGCAATCGCCTAAAGGCACTCCGATGGTGACAAAATGCATACGAACGATGGGTGAAGCTCATCGGCATCGATTTTGTGACCAGTAATGTTCTTAACAGCGGTAAGGCAAAGCTTATAGCTGGCGCAAATGGCACAAACACACATCATGCTGGGGATAACATTTTACCCGGCTCGGTCGCGAGGTGTAGAATCTAATCTGAGATAGGTGCGCGCATCCGTTTACCAATTGTTTTGCTTTTGTTTCCTTTGGCTTTCTATACCTTGCTTTGCCACTGGGGTGCCACTTTCATGCGTTACACTGATCGCAAGCGGCGGAACACAGTTTCTCTGGCGGCAGCGGCTGTCAACCGCGTGCGTGAAGGAAGCGCTCATAGCTACCTGATAGTGTTTTGATCTTGCTTCCATCTCCGCCTTGTTATCAGCACCTAAGTGCGGTGCGAACAAATGGCAGAATGGATAGCGAATCTCCAGTCCACACGCGTTTAAGTTACCCAAGAAGTGTTTGGAACACTTTTGGTCTGAGGAGGCGAAAATGAGCTCTGACTGTGCCTCTCTTAGAGCATCTGGGGGGCGCGCGCACCTGCTTGCTAGCCCCGCGCTCAAGGCTGCTCAGGTGGCCAAATCGCTTCCAAATTGACATCATCAGTGCCACCAACACCTTTTTTCGGTTCTGCAGGCCTCTTAAGGACCAGAAATTCAATTCTGTCTTCATTCTGTACACTCAGCGGGGAAGAAGCCGGATCAAGAACAATTGCCTGCCATTGCGTAAGGGTCTAATTCGACGGCCCGTAAATCCTAGTAGAACAAAATTATGCAATATGTTTTTGGTGATTGTGAAAGGCAATGTGAAGGAGAATAAGTGTAAAAAGCTTAAAAAAATATCAAAAATGGTATTTTTTAATTGTCTTCGGAAGTTTTCATTGTTCGGTGTTTTTTTTAAGTTGGCCCGCCCGTATCTCTTTATTGAAATATCATATAAATATAATATTTTGCACATTGACAAACGAGTTTGCTTAAAACGTAATTCGGAATTTTCGCCGCTCTGCCACTAACCTTTTTTGAGATATAAGCCCGGAAAGTAGACAGAAAAATGCTTCCTGGACTGATTTTGAGGATTTTTATAAAAACATCTACGCTCCCCATAAAAAGCAAAAATAATTGAGCACGAGCAAAAGCATACATATAATTACTGAAATAAATTTCAGCCTTCTAACCTTAGTATAGCTTGTGTAATTAATAACCAAATTTGGCCGAAACAGAAGAGCAGGTAAGCGCGGCACTCCACCTCTTCGTCATTATTGACTCCCGGCTCTTCCAAAAAATTTTTCCTAGCAAAACCAACTGCGGATGTCTTCTTTCCACTCATCGGGCAGCAATTAATAAAATTTTGAAAGAAATTTAAGAGGGCGACCAGCCATGCGTTGTTCGATCTTACGTGGAATCACCCAGAGGGCGGTGCGGATTGTAGACCCTGCCGCCTCGCACATTACTTGGTCTCACCGGCAATGTGCGCGCTGCCACTACTTCACGTTTTTTTTTTTTTTTTTTATTGCGACAAGAACTATATGGGCAGTCTTGGCGGGTTTTTTGCCATCGCTGTCATCTTCCTTTAATGTCCAATTGATAACCCCTCACGCATCATACTTTCTACCCGCGGGTAAAAGAACGCGAGCGGCACAACCAAACGCGGCTGAAGCACTGATGAAACGAGCCCGGCCCATCTATGTGGCTTGGAGGGCGCGTGCGATAACATCACCCCGCTCGGGAGACCTGCACCGAATCGAAGATGAACCGCCCCGCCGCTCTTTAACGGGCATGAAAAGCGACGAATCTCGGCAGCCACCAGACGTGCTGCGCACTCCGTAGCAGCGCCTTGAACACCTTCTCCGTTCCAGGCATGTCGTATATAGCAGCAACGCCGGCAATGACCTCGTCACATAGCGCTTACGCGAATGCGCCTACGAGTGCTCGAAGGAGCGCGCTCGCTCGATGCCGCTGTGCTGGGACAAGTTTCTCGATGCTGCAAAGTGCACGCTGCTTAGCGGGGTCGCGCGGTGTGGAGCCTGTGCCAGAAGACACCAAAACAACAGGACTTAGCTCGCAGCTCTTCTGGGCTGTTGTCTCTGCCACTCTATTGTCAAATGTTGCTTTACGCACCTGCATGCTTATTTTATAAGCCCAAAAGCACTACAATCTAGATTACCCTAGAGATGCTGCTCTTACTTCGTATATTATATCATGCCTGGTATCGCATTCATTGCTTCGCACTTCTGGCGAAAATGTGATCTTTTTTCCTTGCATGTGCGGCCGCGCTGTTTTAAAGGCGTGCATTCTGCTCGCGTGCATTTCACGAACTTGTCTCGACAAAGGCGGCAGCAAAGTAGGTGTTCCCAACGGGTAGCAAACCGTTCGAACTGGAATTGCGTTTAACTGGACTTGAGCGGAATATCTGCCTCTCTTCAAAGCGTCGTCCGACAGTTGTCTACAGCAGCGGAGCCGTTGATTCTTCAGGGCGGGCCGAACTCCGACGCCTCTCTACGGTGACGGCACCAAAAATTTATCATATCTGTAGCAAACCACTGGCACCTGCAATACACGTTATTTATGAAATGGCCAAGGTACCTCACACACTTCTCAAACCTTGATAGCTACCGTGATGAGAGAAATTCCTGCAGGGGCATATCAAACCTTATCGATTGAAACTCAACAAATTCATATGAGGCAACCCGTGAAAGTTACCCGTGCCTAGCATATAAGTTAGCCTTTCGTACAGAATTTCTGCTGAGTGAACGCTCACAAACGAAACAGAACAATGAAGACGTGCTTAAAGTTCCCATGACAGCCAATGTTTCGTTGCCGACTTTTACGTTGTAACGAGTACAAAAGTGCCTTGTAATCACGCCATGAATCCGCAAATTCATTAACGTGGACTCTAAGTAACCCTAACGTCGTCTTTTGTTCAGGTTTGACGAAGCTTCGAAATGTACGCCAAATGATATAAAAAAAATTGTGCCGCTGGGCTGACGGGGCGGCTGTACAAAAATTTCACTGTGCAAGTTAGGAGGTTAATGCACAGCAGCAAACATCTCTATGGTGTACACCTTGCACGTCATTAGGGCCCCCTCGCCCCAGGCCAGGTAAACAAGGGAACTGAAGATGTTAGAAACGAAACCGGGAACCAATATGTGCAGGTTAAAGCCACAAGGTGGTCACCAGATATAAGCACTCATTTTCCTTAAGAGGAAGAAGGGAAGGCTCATCTTTTTAGCCCGACCCGAAATGTGAACTGCTTCTATGAGTTCCAGAGTGATTTTATGTGCATGCTTTGGCAAAATAGCGGTATCACAAAACGGGTGTGGCACCGCACCTTCCACATCGCTGCGATAGGTGTGACCATAATTTTGACACTGTCCACCTTTTGTGTCCTTGAAACCTGTTATTGACATCGGCCCTACTTGTACATGTTCTCGAGACAACGGCAAGACAACGCGCCACTTCTCGCACATGGCACAAAAGCCAAGTGACGTTTCGCGTCCCATACTTGTGTTCTTCCACCTACATAGTGCGGAGTATTTCACGGACCAGCTTGTGATGTGTCACAAGCTCAAGCAAGAAGGAAAAGCCGACCCGATCCTGCCGTCCGCCCACTACTCACACTCTTGGCCCACTTCTATATTACAGTTATTACAGGTACGACAATGTAGAATGAAGGGAAGAAAGAGAACGTCGTCGTCCGTCTTTTGTATGGGGACACCGAGAAAAAAAAGTGAACCCGCTGCTGCCCTCGATCCAACGTACATACACTGTAAACGAAAATGTGACCAGCTGGGAGGTCTTGCAGGATAATACTCCCGCTTACCTCCGGTGACGTCACCATATACTCGACGCATTGGGATGTGCCGGAGTACATGCGAGGCCTCGCCGCGGTATCAATCCGGCGCGTGAAGCACGGAGGGAAACAGGGCGCCTTCCATGATTGTCCTCCGGCGAACAATGACCGGAGCTCTTATTTCCCTCCGGTATCTACCCGCAAATCCTCCGGTACCGCCGCCTGACCGCGCAGGGCAGCTCTCATTGGCTGCTGGAGGAGTGACGTCGCAGCCTGACGAGGCCTCTCAAACCTAGCATGGCGCCGGTCATAGCTACACAGTCGAACCGATACGATGCTTACGCGAAGTGGCAGGCCGTCGGCCGCATTATGAAGAAATGAAATCGTTTCGTGCATCTTGTGAACGTTGCAAGCAGCGATGAGCACCAAGGGACACTGTGGTCGACAGCAGCAGAGCGTCGCTGGAACCTACGTCGTGCTAGTGTTGTGGAGTGATCGAATGTGAGCCACGGACAGCAGGCACAATGACTGCGTCGGTGAGTGAGCCAGTATACTTTTTGAAGTGCGTGCGTTAGTTTTGTCAAAATCAAGTAAGCTCTGGTACGATTTAACAAATAACAATACCTGTGATGTAGAATTGAGTAGTACTAGAAGAATCGGTTATGTTACAGAAAAATATAGGAGTAAGAAATACGGCCGCATTGCCATTGTTCGAAACACGTGTTTTTAAGGCTATATAAATGGGAATAGCTTCTACAAATTTGCACGTAGGACTATGAGATTTAGCGCGTAGAATGTCTGTATGGAGATACACGCTATGTCGCAAAACTATGGCCGTAGTTATAGTCATAACGACGTTATAAGGATGTTAGTGTTAAAATGTGCTTTTCTGTTATAGGTCACGTATCAATCAGTTTATCTTTCTCTACAATCAGTATAATAAACGCTGCGTCATTGCATATTATCACCTGAAATTTATCTGGATCTGCCTTGTGAACTGGCCTAATAACAACTAAAATCGATAATATGTTTTTTTTAAAGTAACGTATCGAGCTAAACAATTCTCTTTGTATTACCTTTGAGAATGCATCTATGCGCTTAGTCTAGTGCCGTGTTCAAACAGGGTATGTAGAAGTGGAGATATCAGTCCACCGATTAAAAAAAACTTGTAAGTAGGCCTTCCTGCAACGTTTATTTCCAGCCGCTACTGCGGTCATGGTGGCATGCCCTTGGCTGCGCTGCACGGAACTACTGAAACAGAGTGTAGCTGAAGGTGCATTCACGTTTCTAAGCAAGTGCAGTGACCAGGTAGAGGGAAGAGGGTGGCACGAGGGGGGCAAAAGAAGAAGGGAGGTGGGCGGTGTTGAACGTGCAGCGGCCGTGGCCGTTCCAGACGTCGCGTGATGCCACCACAATCTTCTCTGCATGTAAATATGCGCGACTCCCAAAACAGCACCGGCAAGGCAGTGACGTCAGTTTTAGTGCTCCTGTCGAAAGGAATGCATGGGAAAATGAAAAAGAGGGGCGATTGTCGAACGTGTTCGTAGAATATTCCCTTCAGCTGGTTGCTCAGAAAAGCTTTTGAACAGGGCCGGGAGACTCGCTAGAAGAGGCCGTATGGAAGGTGAACTTTCGAGAATATACTTCGGGCGATCCACTCAACGTCAAAAACCAATTTTTCTTCTGCTGGTTCGAATGTTGACACATTTAGCGAGCCGCGACATTCGCGTAGACCTTTTTTGTCCCGGTGCTCGCGGCTAGATTCCTCCCTCCGCGCTGTTGGGCCTCGAATTCGCAATGTCCACGAACTATAGGTGGCGCGAGAGTCCAACCAAAATGGCTGCCTGGAGGAGGATAGTCGATAGACTATCCGCATGCCCGGAGTTCTAGCACACTGTACCCGGAGTGTACGCCGTTCGCCGCGTGTCACAGAAGCTTCAACGGGTTTTTCACCATGTCCGACAGCTTGTTTTTGCGAAGCCGATTTCATTAGCGACCATTTTGGAAGCTTCTGTGAAGGCAGAGCTGTTGACAGCAGCCTCTTTTCACGTGGTCTCCACAAGTCAGAGTCCACAAGTGAGTAAATATCGGCGTCGCGCGGGCACATTTCATAGCGACTGGGATTGATCAGGGTTACATATCTTAATCGCAATCAACGGTGGTCGCTGCTCTAGCCTAATCGTGGTAGAGTTTAGCGCTGGCGTCGGCCAAATCGGGAGGTCAGAGCTGAATCACGATGCGCAGATGGCGATCGTCTTGAGATCAGTGTGTCATGCTTGATCACGATCAACAGTGATCGCGTGCCAGCACCTGTTCCAGATAGAGTCTAAACAGGATCGGCCCAGATCGCGATAAAAAATCCCCGTTTGGCACCGATGTGCATCGATATCAGCACTGATTGAAATATAAACATTCGTTGGTGCGTGTGGCTGTGTGCAATATGTGGGAAAAAAAGAGCGAATGCCACGCAAACAAGCAACTTTGCGGCTTCCAGTGGTTCGCAGACTGACATTTAAACGCCCGCGTGCTTCTACAAATTTGCACATAGGACTATGAGATTAGCGCGTCGAATGTCTGTATGGAGATGCACGCTATGTCGCAAAACTATGGCCGTAGTTATATTCATAACGACGTTATAAAGATGTTAGTATTAAAATGTGCTTTTCTGTTATAGGTCACGTATCAATCAGTTTATCTTTCTCTACAATCAGTATAATAAACGCTGCGTCATTGTATATTAGCTGCTGCAATTTATTTGGATCTGCCTAGTAAACTGGCCTAATAACAACTAAAATCGATAATAGGTTTTTTTTAAAGTAACGTATCGAGCTAAACAATTCTTTTTGTATTACCTTTGAGAATGCATCTATGCGCTTAGTGTAGTGCCGTGTTCAAACAGGGTATGTAGAAGTGGAGATATCAGTCCACCGATTAAAAAAACTTGTAAGTAGGCCTTCCTGCAACGTTTATTTCCAGCCGCTACTTCGGTCATGGTGGCATGCCCTCGGCTGCGCTGCACGGAACTACTGAAACAGAGTGTTGCTGAAGGTGCATTCACGCTTCTAAGCAAGTGCAGTGACCAGGCAGAGGGAAGAGGGTGGCACGAGGGGGGCAAAAGAAGAAGGGGGGCGGGTGGTGTTGAACGTGCAGCGGCCGTGGCCGTTCCAGACGTCGCGTGATGCCACCACAATCTTCTCTGCATGTAAATATGCGCGACTCCCAAAACAGCACCGGCAAGGCAGTGACGTCAGTTTTAGTGCTCCTGACGAAAGGAATGCATGGGAAAATGAAAAAGAGGGGCGATCGTCGAACGTGTTCGTAGAATATTCCCTTCAGCTGGATGCTCAGAAAAGCTTTTGAACAGGGCTGGGAGACTCGCTAGAAGAGGCCGTATGGAAGGTGAACTTTCGAGAATATACTTCGGCGATCCACTGAACGTCAGAAACCATTTTTTCTTCTGCTGGTTCGAATGTTGACACATTTAGCGAGCCGCGACATTCGCGTAGACCTTTTTTGTCCCGGTGCTCGCGGCTAGATTCCTCCCTCCGCGCTGTTGTGCCTCGAATACCCTTGCCAGCACTTGCGCTCCAACCGAGGACTGCGTCCACTGAGTGCATTCCAGGAATGGGTGCGTGCAAAGCAACCTCGCTGGTCGACGCCAACAATGAACGCCGCATATCCCACTGGCACCACTGCGGGCTCGGGCTGGTGCACCGCGAGCTGTTCAGGCAGCCATGGCCGTACCGCGAAATCTTCACTTTGTCCCGGCCGTGCAGAATGTAAAAATCTTGCGTAGTGTTTTTCTTTCTTCTTCCTTTTTCTTTTTTTCTCGAAATATCGTCCATCCTGCCTCACTAACACTGCAGGAAATGCTACTTAAGCATCTTTCAGAACCGTGTACGCGACCTCTGGCAAACCCTTTTAGTTAATTTATATTTATTCCTTTTCCTGTCGCTCTCTTCCCCCTCCCCTCTTTCACTGCGTGAAGCCCTCTCGTTCTGGGGGCCACTCTGCCTCGTTGAAAAACCCGTTGAGCAGTGTTTGTGGGCACAGGTGTTTGTGCGTTCGTGACAATGCGCATGAGCGCAAGTGCCCGGAGCTGTCGGAGAAGTCGTCACATGCAAAAATAAAAAAAGAAGACAGAAAAAAAGCGAGGGAAAACGAACTGACATAAAGCCACCTGACTGGTCGCGAAAGGGAGCGCGATGTCCGTCACACGAGCGACGTCGGCGGCTGTGCGAAGTGTGTGGTTATGCCTTATTCAGACCGTTCAATTACCCTAGTAAATACTTTTTCATCTTGGCTCCCTTCAACTGTGCGTTTATTGTTCTTTCGTTTGCTGCCAT
This sequence comes from Hyalomma asiaticum, assembly GCA_013339685.2. Classification (NCBI taxonomy): domain Eukaryota; kingdom Metazoa; phylum Arthropoda; class Arachnida; order Ixodida; family Ixodidae; genus Hyalomma; species Hyalomma asiaticum. Next base: position 80,480,163 of record CM023487.1, on the reverse strand, counting down.
CCTGATAGCTAACAATCGGTGTACCTACAAATGTTGTAAGAATTTACCGTCCTCTCCGTTTATTCTATTCTTTTTTCTTATGGTACGGTGCCCTTCTTTTTTTGTTTGTATGTCCGAGGAGAAGACAGACACGACAGGAGCGCCTCTGCAAAGAAAAAGAAGGAAAGTGCACTGCCACCAAGCAAGATGACGTATTTTGCGTCCAGAAGTTGGTTTGGGACTCTCTTCTCCCCTCTTCTATCCAAGTGCAAGCTTCGACCGCGCTCCCGATCCTTCGCCTACGCGTGTGTTCCGGGAATACGGCTTGTTGCAGACAGCAACTGTTAAGTACGTTTTCGTATTAAATTGTGAAGTTTTTACTTTTTGCTTTCAACGCAGACATGGCTGTTGTAGTATCATCCTGATAAAAAATTTCCTTTGCCTCAACATGTTCTGCAAGGAAGTTTCGCGCGTTCTAGGAACTGTGACATGCATATGGGACTCTACTTAATAATACAACTTTGCTCATTTCTTGTTCTTTTCTCGTGTATTACAGCATTTGCTTTCGCCGTTTAAATGCTTTGGGACGTAGTTTACTTAGTTATGAGTCTCCCTTCAATCACTTGTATAAGGTTTCAGGAATGTTTCTCGCACAGGCAGGAAGTGCGAAGTTGAGTAAGAAGAAAATGTCTATTTTCGCTTTTGGCTGGTTATGTAGCAGTCAAGGGCCGCTTATGTCGTGGTATAAGCTAATCTGAAACTGCTACTTGCCAGCAGTGCAAAGTTGCTTTTCTCGTGCAGCGGCCGATAACGACCCTAGTTGCCCTTTCTTTTCACATTTAGTCATAATTTAACAAAAGCAAATGTGTGCTGTGATACCTTTATTGCTGCCGAACATTAGATTGCAGTGTGTTAGTTTGTTACGTGCTTTAAATCTCCTTGTTGTATTTGTGTGACATGCGTATGCAAGATATAGTTCTGTGTTACGAGCTGACCACCATACATTTTTCTCTTTTTGGTTGCCTCGACACATACAGGGTGTCCCACCTAAGTGTAACCAGGTTTTCAAAAATAATGGAGCGTCTTAGTGATTTTCAAGAAACTCATACATGTTGAGGATCAAGCGCCCTAGTGTTACGATTTCTTTTTTCGTTTTCGAAAATCAGTGAATTGGCCTAAACTAATGAGATAACTTGTTTAAATATTCGCTTCAGCAAGAAATTGTCGCTGAGAAATTTGTAGATCAAATTGAAAAGTGACCATCTTAAGTGTTTTCAACTCAGTACCAATGATGGGTTTGCTTGTAATGTGCCGTCAAAGAAAGCCCGCGATATACAAAAATAACCGTGTGATAGCGCCACTAACTCAGCGCTTCCAGGCAGCCGATCAGGGAACAACGTCCGCTTGTCTCTGCAGCACTGTCCGGGACATGCTTGACGTTTGCGGTGGCCGCAAGATGTGTGTTTGTGCGTGCGCGAGCTTCATTCGACGAATCGAAGAGAATAATATCTTCATGGAGTCTACATTCCCATGATCTCCTTATTTAATAAAAAAATCTTTACGCAAAGTCACTACGGAGTGCAACGCGCTTTCGTCGCCACTCGCACTGTGCGTCTGATTGCTACAGCGCTGCAGGTACACGCGCATGTATAGTGTCTTTTTTTTGCGCCTAATTAGTGGCGCTGTCACGTGGTTACTTTTACATTTCGTAGGCTTTCTTTAACGGTACATATCAAAATAACCATCAATGCTGCTTAAGGAATTTTTTTTTATTTGATCTACAACTTGCGCATTGATATTGTGAAGGAATTGGGCGCACGCAAATATGAATTTGTTTTATCGACAATTTCTTACTGAAGCGAACAAATGAAAAGTTCGTTAATTAGTTCGTTCTAATTAATTGATCATGAGGAATGAAAGAAACTCGTAACAGTAGGAGACTTGATCCTTAGCACGGCCGAGTTTGTTGCAACTCGCTAGCACGCTCGATCATTTTTAAAAACTAACATTAAGTTAAAAAAATTACATTACCTTTAAGTAGGACGCCCTGTATATCGGTTTCTATTTCGCTATTGCTAGAAGTCTACTGCAATGTTTCAATGTGTGCGCAGAAAATATATGGCACAGCCAGCCGGTGTTGTGTTTTAAAAAAGGAGTTTCATGACAGCAGCTCCAGTAGGATGAACAGCCCTTTAACTGTTAAATGAAGCTGGTATCCCTGTTAGCTGCGTGATTAGACGAGAGCTATCACGATTAGACGAGATGCGCAACAACCGCTGGGTTTATCCCGATCCTCTTCACTCCATGACGAGACGCGAGGGAGCCCTGGTGAGGCGTGCCCAAACTCACTCTTTGATGACTCCTCACATTGATCACTACATACAAGGACGGGTCTCCTGCCTGCGTGGCATGCGGTGGATTCTCGGATAACGGCCACGTTCTGTGGAATTGTCCGGGTGGTCGTGCAGCATGGGCGAGAGCCTCAAGCACCTACCTACCAACTTAAGACCCGCGACCCTGGAGGAGTGGCTGGTGGACTCCTCCCCAGACATCATGAAGGCATTACTCAGACACTTGAAACGTCTAGGCCTGTTTCGGGGCTAGGCCTTCTTTTTTTCTATTAGTGGATCCGGACTGGGGTTGGTTTATTTTTTTAATAAAGTTGTTCTCTCTCTAGTGGCATGGTCGTGCCACAGAAGTTGTGTGCGCGTTCGCTGCGGCGAAAACAGCTAGCTGCATCGGATCACCCTGCGGATGTAACATTCCTGGTGTAAAGACCCGATGTTTCAGAGAGAATCGGTGGACTCGACTCACTATATGGCCAAGATTGAAACGGCGGCAGACTACTTCACCGACCATAGAGCAGTATTTGCTGCCGTAAAACCAAACCGGGAATAAACCATGCAAACAACACAACACATGTGGCTCTCTATGAGCCCAACCTGGATTAGCGACACAGCACGAAAAGCTTGAACTTGCACAACCGACCCTAGCTCAGCTACGCCGGAGCCATTTATTTCATTGTGAGCGTTAGCGGTTCTGACACCTGCGGTGGCATACACCATCCCCGGCAATCTCTACGCTTTGACAATTCCATCAGAGCTTATGGTTTTCAAGGAGATTACGGCATAGATGAAGCAAAAGCTGCGAGCTTCGCGTAACCACAAAGGTTTTCTTCATCTGGCTAAAGTACCTGGACAAGCCCTCTGTCAGATTGTGAAGAACACATGCTTAGTAATTATTTTCCCGTATCACAGAGTGGAGCACACGCTGGGTTTTCGGGGTTTCTCCGGTGGCTCATTTTTAAGCCAAGCCTTTCTTCTATAACACGTCAGTTGTTAGAGAGCACCCGCCTGTGTTCCTTCGGTTTTATTCGGTTTCGCGCTGCGTACATCAATTCCCACCAGCACATCCTCCTCTGTTTGAAATTACGCCTGCTCCTACCTGGTTCCTCCCTTCAAGTGACGGATGTCCGCACATGAGGTCAAGCCACCCATTAGCCCCACTAGGCCAATGAATTTCACCCACAATTTCGCGTGTCTGAAAAGTGATAAGTACACTGGCATTAAACGAATTTCAACTGACCTTTGCTTCCGTAGCAAGTCTTTTCGCACAGTTCCTTGGTTGGAAATCTGTTGGCATTTCCCTTGCGCCCTCTGTAGTAGAACTGTTCACACTGGCCGGTCTTCATGCTGTACCGCCACTTCCATGACTGACTTTTGCAGTACCCCCGGTCGCCTTTCAGTAGGCATCGTTCAGGAATGCTAGAAGCCGCTACAGAGGACGACTCGTTAATGAGCACTAGTACGTGATAGGAACCACATAATGGCACTCGAAATAAAAAGCTGCTGTTACGAGCATATCACACGCATAATTACGCCGCATGCTATGAGGCCATTGCTCTGACGCCAGTTTCAACAGTACGCCGTGGGGTAAAGAATTACTGCCGAAGAGGCTCCGCTGCAAGTGCGCATTCTCACTCGGTTATTTCATGCCGCTGCATATTGACTGGGCACATGTGCAGTTCTCGAGACCTACTACACAATCAAGCTTATCAATGCAGGTAATGTTTTCAGGCAAAGCGATGATTTACATTTCTCTAAAAGTTCGTATTCCGTAAAAGTTCCAGTCCCGCTGGAGGTTATATTTTAAATCAAACGTCACTGCAGAATACATAAACATACAGAATACCTACAGATAAAACAAGCAGCGTATTCAGTGAGTTTGTTTTCCTTTCTTTTTCCATTGTCGCACCTCAATCAGCTGTTATTAAATTGTGCCAGACGAACGTTCTACTTCAGGGTCGACTGCCCTTCATTAGAGAAAAATGTCGTTCTGACAGTACCTCTTCCTCTTTTCAGATCCCAGAACACAAACGTAATTATGTGCAATACGCAGCCGTTATTTAGTTCTTTAAATCAGCAGGCACTCGTAGAGTTACTCATAGTTTGAGTAAATTTTATATCAATCTTTTATGGCCCTCTAACAAGAAATGCTTAGCCACATAAATCTCTACCCCGGTAACAAGACCCCGGCTAATAGACAGCTTGTTTCCAGCTTGACCCAGCTAGAGATTCGGCTAATAGCTAGCTTGAAGAAGCCGATTTACAGCTTGCGACAGCTACTGCGCGTCTAAATTATTCAGCTGCTGCCCCCTCTTTTTACGGCTGATATCCGACGATTAGAGCATTGAACAGACTTTAAACAGACACTCTGTAGCCCGCGTTCTTTAGGCTTCTCGTGTGCTTATAATAGCAATAATTGAAACAGTGCTTATAGGTATGCATGCGCTCAACGTTTGATGCATCTTCTCATGCAGTAGAGCGCTGTCTCCGAAAATATACACTCATGTCATTGTACTTGGGTGAACTAAAACAGGTGCTAGCCGCAGTGTCGAGAGAAAACGAAATAATCCTGTTGATGAGGGGCTCCTGTGAACCTCTAGCTCACAATGATGATGATCGCTGGAGGGGCTCGTATTCGGTGGCCCTTTTGCGTTCATCTCCATTCAGAACAAGTTGTTCACAGAGATTCCAAATCACCGATTATTTTGCTTTCTCTTGACCCTCGGGTTAATGCTTGTTTTAGTTCAACGACATACCAGGACACGAGCATTTCCTTTCGGCATGCAGTACTCTACAGAACATATGCACCTAAGCACTGTTCTTTTTATGCAAGCAGACAATTTTACAGCATATACTTGCTGAAAATGATGTTCTGAATGATTTAATAAACTTCGGAAGCACTTATTTTTGGGCTAGTTGGTGACTTGGCTTGCTAAACCTTCTCAAGCGCAAAAAGAGACGCTCGTCTGTATCCCTCTTGGTCCTATTCTTTTCCTCCTTTTTTTCGCCAGAATATGTTTAGCAAGTTAATAAACTTGCTTGGTGCTTCCACCAAAGATGCGGTCACAAAATTATACTTCATTTCATGAAGGGTAGAAACCACTTTTTGACCATACCATTAGATCATGCGGGAATAAGCCACCGTATTTACAGCGATGAGGTGCGTCTCCACATGATTGTTGCATTAAGATTTCCACGGAAACTGAACGATCTGGCCCAACTGCCCAGCTTGGTGAATGTGAACCATTTCGAATTACACACATCCACTCCGGGAGATCGGCAAGGGTCAGGTATTTTAAAAAAAATAAAATGACACCTACAGTCGCTCAATCATATTGGGCATGTTAAGGCACATAAGAGAAATTTGAATGTACTAATGATAAATAAGGCAGGCAAGAAATATTGTTCCAATGAGCAAGCCGAAGCAGACACAATTAAGGTGGTAAGAATATATATTGGAACGAGTAGAGATAGTAGGCTAAACGGGAAGGCCGTTTTAATAGCGGAAACGATATCGCCGGCCCAGCCCTGATCACAGACCGAGAGAGAGACTGCCCCACTACGTCGTCTCCTTCGTCTTCCTAGCAATCGTCGTCTTCCTGTCGTAGCACCGTGACATTACCCCCGGCGGCAAAAGCGCCGACCCGGCGCCTGCTAGATCGTGATCGCATGGTATGGCTTCAGGCGACCCACGTGTACGACATCAGATGACGCAGATGACGGTGAAGCATCGGCTGGAGCGATTTCGTAGGTAACATCAGTGACCTGGCGGACGATGCGGTAGGGGCCGGAGTAGCGGGAGAGCAGTTTTTCCGATAGGCCGACACGCCGTGAAGGAGTCCAGAGGAGGACGAGGTCGCCTGCAGAGAAGTGGAGCTCACGATGACGGTTGTCATACAGCGACTTCTGTCTTGCCTGCGACTGAGATAGCCGCCGATGGGCGATTTCGCGTGCTTTGGCAGCTGTAGAAATAGCGTCGCGAGCATATTCAGAGGGGGACGCTAGATCTGTTGGCAGGAGCGTGTCGAACGGGAGTGTCGGTTCACGTCCATAGAGGAGGTAGAAAGGGGAGTATAGAGCGGTGTCATGGCGGGACGAGTTGTAGGCGAAGGTCACAAATGGAAGCGCGGCGTCCCAGTCTCGATGATCCGAAGAAACGTACATAGACAGCATATCGGTAAGTGTTCGGTTCAGGCGTTCCGTGAGGCCATTCGTTTGAGGATGATATGCTGTCGTTAATTTGTGTTTCGTGGCACAAGAGCGAAGGAGATCTTCGACAACCTTGGATAAAAAATAACGTCCTCTGTCTGTAAGGAGTTGGCGAGGAGCTCCATGGTGCAAGATGACGTCTTGCAGGAGGAAGTCGGCGACGTCGGTAGCGCAACTGGTCGGAATGGCCCGTGTGATGGCGTAGCGGGTTGAATAATCTGTCGCAACGGCAATCCACTTATTTCCTGATCGTGAAGTAGGGAAAGGGCCCAACAGATCCAGGCCAACACGGTAAAACGGTTCAGGTGGTATGTCAATCGGCTGGAGAAGTCCGGCCGGAAGGAGAGCTGGCCTTTTACGACGTTGACATTGTTCACAAGCATTGACATAACGTCGGATGGAACGATAAAGCCCAGGCCAGAAAAATCGTCTCCGGACACGGTCGTGCGTCCGCGAAATACCGAGGTGTCCCGCAGTAGGTACATCATGGAGTTGCGCGAGTACAGTCGCCTGCAGATGCGAGGGAACAACTATCAGTAGTTCTGGTCCGTCGAGGCGCATATTTCGGCGGTATAAGATGTTATCGACGATGAGAAACATGCGAAGGGAAGGGTCAGAGGGGTCAGAGCGTAGGCGGTGGATGACGTCACGCAGTGATGCATCGCGTTCTTGCTCTTGACCGAGGTTCAAAAAAGCATCGAGCGTGAAGATCCCGGAAGCTGCAGTATGGGGGTCCGAAGTGTCGACGGGGTGGCGAGACAAGCAGTCGGCGTCCTGATGCAGCCTACCGGACTTGTACACAACTGTGTAGTCGTATTCTTGCAGACGTAAGGCCCAACGACCTAGACGACCCGTTGGATCTTTAAGGGTGGAAAGCCAGCAGAGAGCATGGTGGTCGGTGGTAACACTGAAAGGCCGGCCATAGAGGTATGGCCGGAATTTGGTCACCGCCCACACAAGTGCAAGGCACTCACGCTCTGTAATGGTGTAATTGCGTTCCGCATGTGAAAGCAGACGGCTGGCGTACGCAATAACTCTGTCGTGTCCGCGTTGACACTGGGCTAGAACAGCGCCAATTCCATGCCCACTAGCATCTGTTCGGACCTCTGTCGGTGCAGATGGATCGTAATGTGCAAGAATTGGAGGGCTAGTCAGCACGGTGACAAGGCGTGCGAAGGCGTCGGCTTGGTCAGGGCCCCAAGAAAAGGGTACGCCTTTCTTTAGAAGATCGGTCAGAGGCTGAGCAATATGTGCAAAATTTTTGACAAAGCGACGGAAGTAAGAGCATAGGCCCACAAAACTTCGGACGTCTTTGACAGAGGTCGGTGTAGGGAAATCGAGGACAGCACGAACTTTAGTAGGGTCAGGGCGCACGCCAGACGCGTCGACGAGGTGGCCGAGAATAGTAATTTGGCGGCGACCAAAGTGGCACTTGGAAGAGTTCAGCTGTAGTCCAGCTGCACGGAACACCGAAAGAACAGATGAAAGGCGCTCAAGGTGCGTGTCGAAGGTCGGAGAGAACACGATGACGTCGTCGAGATAACAAAGACAGATGGACCACTTAAAGCTGTGCAGAAGCGTGTCCATCATGCGCTCGAAGGTGGCTGGGGCATTGCACAGGCCGAACGGCATGACTCTGAACTGATAAAGGCCATCTGGCGTTACAAACGCGGTCTTCTCACGGTCCATGTCGTCGACGGCAATCTGCCAGTAACCAGAGCGAAGGTCTATTGACGAAAAATAAGTCGCACCGTGTAGGCAATCTAACGCGTCATCTATGCGTGGCAGCGGATAGACGTCTTTCTTGGTTATTTTGTTTAGATGCCGATAGTCCACACAGAACCTCCAGGTGTTATCCTTCTTTTTAACCAGAACAACAGGAGAAGCCCACGGGCTCGAGGACGGCTCTATGATGCCCTTGGTAAGCATCTTGTCGACTTCCTGCTGTATCACTCGGCGTTCGGCATGTGAGGCGCGATAGGGCCGTCTGTGAATAGGCGCTGCATCGCCCGTATGTATGCGATGCTGCACAAGGGATGTTTGTCCCAAAGGTCGACCTTCAAAGTCAAAAATGTCGGCATAGCGGGTGAGCAGATAACGAAGGTCGGCTGCCTGGGACGGCGACAGGTCGTGGGCTATCATCTTGGTGATGTCGCCGCGTGTTGCATGAGATGTTGAGGGAAAAACGTTGGACTCGGCTGAAGAGCTGGTGCGAGATGGGTAGGGCGAAAGGGCTGCTAGTTGGTAATCGTGCGACGGCGAGATCGTGGCCAGGGATATGCCTTGGGGTAGAACCTGAGGGCAGAAACCGAAGTTCAGGAGCGGAAGGTACGTTGTGTTTGCCGAGATCGTGACAACGGTGTGAGGAAAAGAGACACCGTGCGAGAGTAAGGCACTGATAGAAGGGGTGACCACGTAGTCCCCATCCGGTACACAGGGGTTAGGCCGAACAGTAACATAGGTAACTGCTTGAGGCAGCAGGCGAACAAAGTCGGCAGAACAGAGCTGGGTCTCTACTGTGTCGGGGACGTTTGGACTATCCGGCAAATCGAGGTGGACCACGCCAGCCGAGCAATCAATTATAGCCGAGTGAGTAGACAAAAAATCAAGGCCGAGGATCACGTCGTGAGGGCAGTGTTCAAGTACATGAAATAACACAGACGCCTGGCGCCCACCAATGCTTACACGGGCCGTACACATCCCCAGCACTGCGGGCATTCCTCCGTCTGCAACTTGCACTATGCGGGTTTCGGCAGGTGTAAGCACTTTCTTGAGCCGTTTTCGGAAGGCAGCACTCATAACTGAGATGTGGGCACCGGTGTCAATCAGGGCGGTCACTGGTAGGGCGTCAACTTGTACGGCGATTAGGTTCTGGTCTGTCGGCAGTGTAAGTAGAGGATTTCCAGGTCGGAGTTCCAATGCAGCGTCACCTCCGGGAGCTGCATTTTTCAGTTTTCCTGAGGTGGGCGTACAGAGGGGTGCGGCGATGGACGGCGGGGCAGAGGCGAGCGGGAGCGACGATCGTTGGGTGAAGGTGACCGGCTTGATGGCCTGGCATACGTCGGAGGATCGCGGTACGATGGGCCACGATAGGTCTGGTCACGATAGAAGGATTCACGGTAGGTCGGTTCATTAGCAGCGCTAAATGATGAACGTCGTGTGTAGTACGTGGGGCGTGAATAGGACGGCTGACGATAAGGGCAATAGCGGGAAATGTGCCCTACGCCGCTACAGGTGAAGCAGATGGGCTTGTCATCAGGTGTGCGCCATTGGGCGGGATCTCGGTAGCGGCGAAACGTCGGTGGTGGTCGATGGAACGGAGCAGTAGGTCGAGACGGAGGGCGAGTCACGGAGCACGCAGTCTGAATGCCTGCGTTTGCAAGTTCTTCGCGGACGACTGCCTGTATGAGAGAAATCGTCGGCTGAGTATCCTCCGAAGGGCGCACGAAAGAAGACGGTGATGCAGCCTCGATTTCACGCCGCACAATGCGCAGTACGCTATCTGAGGTGGTCGGCTGAAGGGTGGAATAAGCGTCTTCGCACGACGACGTAGCAGCAGTGTTGGGAAGCCGCATGATCTGCTTTGTGATGCGACGGCTCTTCGCGCCCTCGAAACGTCTGCACTCGCTGATAATTTCGTCGACGGTAGAGCAGTCTTTAACCACCAGTAAGTTAAATGCATCGTCGGCGATGCCTTTCAGAATGTGGCCCACTTTGTCAGCTTCGGACATGCTGGAATCGACGCGGCGGCACAGAGCTAGAACATCAAGGATGTACGCGACGTAAGACTCTGTAGCCGTCTGTGCCCGACAAGATAAATCTTTTGTAGCAGCGCACTTGCCGCCAGCGAGTGGGCCGAATAAATCGCGCAACTTCTGCTTGCACAAATCCCAGCTCGTCAGTTCTTCCTCGTTGGTGTCATACCAGAGGCGTGCCGGGCCCTTGAGGTAGAAGACAAGATTGGCTAGCATAAGTGTCGGGTCCCACCGGTTGTGTGCTGCGACGCGTTCGTAGAGGACTAACCATTCTTCGACGTTCTCGGTATCCTTACCAGAGAAAGTGCCTGGGTCGCGCGGGTGGGTCAGGACGACTGGCGGTGGCGGCGTTGCAGGTCCTTGCGTTGCCTGGGTTGACGGCGCGGGTGCGGTCCTTGCGTTGCCTGGGTTGACGGCGCGGGTGCGGACGCCGTGGCTGACCCGTCGGCCTGGTCGCCTGTCGGCATGGTAGGACGGCCAAGGACAAGACCGCTGCGGAGTTCCGTCTTCTCCGGTACCCCGCACCTCCACCACGATGGAACGAGTAGAGATAGTAGGCTAAACGGGAAGGCCGTTTTAATAGCGGAAACCATATCGCCGGCCCAGCCCTGATCACAGACCGAGAGAGAGACTGCCCCACTACGTCGTCTCCTTCGTCTTCCTAGCAATCGTCGTCTTCCTGTCGTAGCACCGTGACAATATATATATATATATATATATATATATATATATATATATATATATATATATATGTGTGTGTGTGTGTGTGTGTGTGTGTGTGCGTGTGTGTTTATTGAACCGGTGGATGGCGTATTCTTAAGTTGTTTTCAAAGCGGTATGAACACATCATTTACCATAGTTGCTGTTCTACTTCATACAACCTCAGCATTCTATTGCCATGTGGGCATTTATATACCCATGTATTTATTTCAGACTTTATGCTTATGTCAACTGCTTTTCCTAGCGGGGGCCCCGCCACGGTGGTCTAGTGGCTAAGGTACTCGGCTGCGGATCCGAGGGTCGCGGGATCGAATCCCGGCCGCGGCGGCTGCATTTCGATGGAGGCGAAATGTTGAGGCCCGTGTGCTGTGCGATGTCAGTGCACGTTAAAGAACCCCAGGTGGTCGAAATTTCCGGAGCCCTCCACTACGGCGTCTCTCATAATCAGAACTGGTTTTGGGACGTAAAACCCCACAAAACAACACAAAAGAAATTTCCTAGCGGGGCCTCGTTTCATGAATCCTGTGCACGCTGCTTTCTCGTCCCCGTCCCGTAATAATAATAATAATAATAAAAATATTAATAATAATAAAAATATTGTCACGGTGCAAGAATACTAAAGACGACGACGATCTCGAGAGGAACAAAGGTTGCGTAGCAGTGGGGCGCAGGCTGACGGTCCGCCATTGGGGCTGCACCGGCTAATCTCCCTGTTCTAAAATATACTATCAGAAGCGTATCCCTGTGCCCGTTTCATTTTGGTGAGAGGTGCGGGGTATCGCACAAGACGGAACTCCGCAGCGGACTTGTGATCAACCGCTCTACAATGCCCACCGACGACCAGGCCTCTGGATCAAACACGGCGCCAGCATCGGCGTCGTCAGCATCCTCGACGCCGCAACATTCAGTCGTCCTTACTCATCCTCGTGACCCTGGAACGTTTTCCGGCAAGTCCAACGAGAACGTGGATCAGTGGCTTGGCTTGTACGAACGAGTTGCAGCGCACAACCGATGGGACCCCACGATGATGCTTGCAAACCTTCTCTTCTACCTCCAGGGATCAGCACGCATTTGGTTTGACACGCACGAAGAAGAGTTGACCAGCTGGGACTTATGTAAGCAGAAATTGCGCGACCTCTTTGGCCCACCCACCGGTAGCAAGTCCGTTGCCATGAAAGACCTGTTTTGTCGGGCCCAAACATCCACAGAGTCGTACGTCGCTTACATCCTTGATGTTCTAGCTCTTTGCCGCCTCGTCGACTCCACCATGACCGAGATTGAAAAAGTAGGCCATATCCTAAGGGCATCGCCGATGACGCGTTCAACTTGCTTGTCTTTAGGGGCTGCTCGACGGTGGACGAAATTATTAGTGAGTGCCGTCGTTTTGAAGACGCCAAGAGCCGTCGCATCACCCAACAATACACACGGCTCCCAAACACCACTGCTACGTCTTCGTGCGAAGACGCTCATCAGTCCCTCCAGCCGCGCACTGCGGATAGCGTTGTGCGAATTGTACGGCGGGAAATCGAGGCTGCGGCACCATCGCTCGTGCGCCCGTCAGAGAATGCAGAAGAGACTTTGTCGCTAATCAAGGCAGTTGTCCGCGAGGAACTTGCGAACGCAGGCATTCAACCGGTGTGCTCTATTACCCGGCCCCCAGTCACACCTGCTGCTTCACTTCGTCGGCCATCACCGATGTTTCGACGTTACCGAGACCCGGCCCAGTGGAGAACACATGACGACAGGCCCATATGCTTCCATTGTAGCGGCGTGGGTCACATTTCCCGCTACTGCCCTTACCGCCAGTCCACTTTTACGCGATCTCCGTTTTTCTACCGCCGAAATGACAACCGACGTCCGCCGTTTAGTGCCGCTCCGAATGATCCGACGTACTGCGACCGTGGCCAGGCCTATGACGACTCATACCGTGGCCCTCCTGCATCATTCAGACGCTCGAGCCGTTCACCGTCGCCACACGATCGTCGGTCCCGCTCGCCTCTGCCCCGCCGTCCTTCTTCGCCGCATCCTTCCGCACGATTATCCCAGGAAAACTGACAAATGGAGCTCCCGGAGGTGACGCTGCATTGGACCCCGAACCTGCAAATCCTCTGATTACTTTGCCGACCGACCAGAACCTAATTGCCGTGGAAGTTGATGCCGTACCAGTAACTGCCCTGATCGACACCGGTGCACACATTTCAGTCATGAGCGCTGATCTTCGGATGCGGCTGAACAAAGTTCTCACACCTGCCGAGTCCGCCATTGTAAAAGTAGCTGACGGAGGAACACCCGCCGTGCTGAGAATGTGTGCTGCTCGTGTAAGCGTCGAAGATCGTCACACATCCGTTTTGTTCCACGTCCTTGACCACTGCCCTCATGACGTGATCCTCGGCCTTGATTTTTTATCGGCTCACTCAGCTGTCATTGACTGCTCAGCTGGTGTAGTCCAGCTTGATTTGCCTGATGCTCCCGAACTTCCCGACACAGCGCAGGTCCATCTCTGTTCCGCTGACTTTGTTCGGCTACCGCCGCAAGCACTGACGTGTATCAGTGTTGTGCCCAATTTCTGTGTGCCGGATGGCGACTATGTGGTCACTCCAGACGTCAGCGCCTTACTATCGCATGGCGTGTCTTTCCCTAACACGGTAGTGACCATATCAGATCACAAAGCTTGTCTGCCGCTACTGAATTTTGCATTCTGCCCTCAGGTACTACGTAAGGGCATATCCCTCGCCACTCTATCACCGTCACACGAATACCAGGTTTTGTCCCTCTCGCCGCATCAGTCTTCGACCAGCTCTTCGGACACCTGCAATTCGTCTACGGCCACACCACCTCGATCGCACGACGACATCACGAAAATGATAGCCCAAGACCTTTCACCCTCACAAGCCAACGAACTCCGGGATCTGTTGAACCTGTATTCCGATATTTTCGACATAGGCGGTCGACCTTTTGGACAAACCTCGTTAGTGCAGCATCGCATTTATACCTGCGATGCACCGCCCATTCACAGGCGGCCTTATCGCGTGTCACACGCAGAGCGCCGAATCATCCAGCAAGAGGTTGATAAGATCCTCAGCAAAGGCATTATTGAACCATCATCCAGTCCGTGGGCTTCTCCTGTCGTTTTGGTAAAGAAGAAAGACAACACCTGGAGATTCTGTGTAGACTATAGACATCTGAACAAGATTACAAAAAAAGATGTATATCCTCTGCCGCGCATCGACGACGCGTTGTATTGCCTGCACGGTGCGACGTATTTTTCATCAATAGATCTCCGCTCCGGTTACTGGCAGATCTCCGTCGACGACATGGACCGCGAGAAGACGGCCTTTGTTACGCCAGATGGCCTTTACCAGTTCCGGGTCATGCCTTTCGGCTTGTGCAACGCTCCCGCCACCTTCGAGCGCATGATGGATACGATCTTGCGCAGCTTTAAATGGTCCATCTGCCTGTGTTACTTAGACGACGTTATCGTGTTTTCCCCAACCTTTGAAACACATCTTGAACGTCTTTCGTGTATTCTCTCAGTGTTCCGTGCTGCAGGCCTACAGTTAAATTCTTCAAAGTGCCGCTTTGGTCGCCGCCAAATTACAATCCTCGGGCATCTAGTCGATTCGTCTGGCGTCCGCCCGGACCCCGCAAAAGTTCGAGCTGTCCTCGATTTTCCTGTCCCAACATGTGCTAAAGACGTCCGCAGTTTTGTTGGCTTGTGTTCGTACTTCCGTCGATTCGTAAGGAACTTTGCGAACATTGCTCGACCTTTGACCGACCTTCTCAAGAAAGACGTACCCTTCTCATGGGGCCCTGATCAAGCTGCTGCTTTCACAAGCCTTATCACACTGCTCACCACACCGCCGATTCTTGCTCACTTTGACCCATCTGCCCCGACAGAAGTCCGTACAGATGCTAGCGGCTATGGAATTGGCGCTGTTTTAGGCCAGAGTCAACGGGGGCACGACAGAGTTATTACGTACGCCAGTCGCTTGCTTTCCGACGCTGAACGCAATTACTCAATCACGGAGCGCGAATGCCTCGCACTTGTATGGGCGGTGGGGAAATTCCGCCCATACTTGTACGGCCGCCCCTTCACTGTTACGACGGGCCATCACGCCCTTTGTTGGCTCTCGACACTCAAAGATCCCACAGGCCGTCTAGGGCGCTGGGCCCTACGTCTTCAAGACTACACCTACACAGTGGTGTACAAGTCCGGCAGACTACATCAGGATGCCGATTGCTTGTCTCGACACCCTGTCGACGGCCCCGGCTCCGATGATGCGCCTGCTGGAATCTTCACGCTATCCGCCTTCCACAACATCGCCCTAGAACAAGAACGTGACGCAACCTTACTCGACCTCATCACCCGCCTCAGCGCAGATCCGCCTGACCCTTCCCTTCGAATGTACCTCATTCTGGATGGCATCTTATACCGCCGTAATATGCGACCTGAAGGGAACGAGCTGCTCTTAGTCGTTCCCACGCATTTGCGGGCAGCTGTACTCGCACAGCTCCATGACGTACCCACCGCTGGTCATCTTGGTGTTTCCAGAACATACGATCGTGTCCGGCGACGATTTTTCTGGCCAGGACTCTACCGTTCTGTGCGACGTTATGTTGCGGCTTGCGAACCTTGCCAACGTCGCAAAAAGCCCGCTTTGTCTCCAGCTGGATTACTCCAGCCAATGGACATACCCACCGAACCATTTTATCGTGTCGGCCTTGACCTGTTGGGCCCTTTCCCTACATCCAGAAATGGAAATAAGTGGGTCGCCGTCGCAACGGATTATGCTACCCGCTACGCTATAACACGAGCCATGCAGACCAGTTGCGCTACTGACGTTGCCGACTTTCTGCTGCAGAATGTCATCTTACACCATGGAGCTCCTCGCCAGCTTCTCACGGACAGGGGCCGTTACTTCCTATCCCGAGTTATTGAAGACCTACTTCGATCTTGTGCAACCAAACACAAGCTAACGACCGCATACCATCCTCAAACAAACGGGCTCACAGAACGTCTGAACCGCACACTTACTGATATGTTAGCGATGTATGTCTCCTCCGATCATCGTGACTGGGACGCAGCCCTTCCTTTTGTGACGTTCGCTTACAACTCGTCACGCCACGACACCGCTCTCTACTCTCCGTTCTATCTGCTCTATGGCCGTGAACCGACCTTGCCTTTCGACACAATCCTGCCCAGTGACCTGAAGTCCCCTTCTGAATATGCTCGCGACGCCATTTCTGCAGCGGCCCAAGCACGTCACATTGCTCATGACCGTCTTTCTGAGTCCCAGTTACGACAGAAATCTCTATATGACAGCCGCCATCGTGATGTCCAGTTCTCCGTGGATGACCTCGTCCTCCTGTGGACTCCTTCAAGGCACGTCGGCCTCTCGGAAAAGCTGCTCTCCCGCTACTCCGGCCCCTATCGCGTTGTCCGACAACTCAGTGATGTGACGTATGAAATACTTCCTGCCGATGCATCCTCGTCATCCGTGTCATCTGATGTCGTCCACGTCAGTCGTCTCAAGCCATACCACGTGGCCGCAGTCTAGCTGGCGCCGGGTCGGCGCTTTTGCCGCCGGGGGTGATGTCACGGTGCAAGAATACTAAAGACGACGACGATCTCGAGAGGAACAAAGGCTGCGTAGCAGTGGGGCGCAGGCTGACGGTCCGCCATTGGGGCTGCACCGGCTAATCTCCCTGTTCTAAAATATACTATCAGAAGCGTATCCCTGTGCCCGTTTCAATATTAATAAATTCACGTGCCTATAAGCAGACGACGCAATTTTCATCAGCCGTATCGGGCTCAAGAAATAGCGTCAGTGGAGGTAGGGGAAAGCGAAGGAAAGAGTAGAAAGAAGAGAAACGACATAGTTCAAGGCTCATCAAATCTTGAACACATGGGGTTCTCTAACGCGCACCGATAGCGTACAGTAGACGAGACTCGGACATATTTTCCTCCATCGAAAATGCGACCGCTGCAGCTGGAATCTAACACGTGTTCTTTTTTAGGTTAGCAGCCGAGCACTATCACCACTAGACCACCACGGCAAAATCCGCGTCTACAGCACTGTTTATTTTATTGCAGGTGCTTCTGCTAGTTCAGTATGAATCACTGCAAACATCATCCTCCGGTAGTCGTTAGGCGCCGGCGGCTGCATTTCGATGGCGGCGAAATGTTTAGACCCGTCCACTGTGCGCTGTCAGGGCACGTTAACCCCAGGTGGTCAAAAAAAAACGGAGCCCTCCACTCTGGCGTCTCCCATAATCATGGCCGGCTTTGGGACTTCAAACCCCAAAAATTAATAACATCCAGTAGTCGTTGTTTTCAATGTACCGCTCATTTCATTAGAGGCCCGTGTGCCTGCTTCCTTTGGTTTTTTTAATGCATGTACTTACCTTCCCCGTACACACTTATTTGAATGCCAATCTGTAAATTCAGTAAAGGAATACCCACTTTCATGAAGCCCTATGTGGCTGTAGGTTTAATAAATGTAAAATAAATAAATACATCAAATTTCTTGCACATTTTCTTGCCTTACTGCCACTACAATTACCATATTTGAAATTTCACCTGCTTTTATCTTGCTCCTCATGGCATCGGTCTCACAGGTGGGGCAAAGCCGCGCACTTAGCCTACTAGATCCGTGCACTCCACCCGCTCAACCACGGGTCTGGTTTATGACACAACACTGCAAGGTACACAGTCGAACATTCAGCAAACGAAGTACTACTCACTTTTGTTTCCGTAGCAAGTCTTCTTGCACAGTTCCATGGTACTAAACCTGTTGGCGTTTCCTTTGTGGCCTCTGAAGTAGAACGATTTGCACCGGCCTTCCTTCTTGTTGTAGAACCACATAATTGAGCCCATTGAACAGCGCCCAATGTTCTTTCGCTGTAGGCACCGCTTAGGAATGATCCTAGATGCCAGTACAAGGAATGACACGTTAATGAGAACAGTAATACAATCCGCATAACAATACGAAACACAGCTGTTAGGAGCATTTGGCATGTAGATTTGCATGGTAGTGCAAGGTGCAGTTGACACAGGTGCAAATGAACTACTGTACAGGGGTTCCTCACCGAGTTGGAATTTTTTACTCGGCTGTTTCACAGCACTTTAAATCAGTGTGCATATACGCACGCTTGTATAGCTACGGGCGGATATGTACAATGGGAAGCGATGGTCTCAGGCTAAGCAATAATTTAGCTTTTCGAAAACTTCATATTCCATAAACGTTTCTGTAAGGCTTCAGGTTGCACTGGGCCACGCGAAACTGCTGATCATATAAATGCGATGTAAGAAGGCATGCATCCGCTTTTATCTTGTTTTTGTTTACCATGGTACGATGTCAAATGTGCTATTATTATATGGCGCGTGGGTCTCATCCGGATCGGCTGCCCTGGTTTACACATAAAAAATATCCTTTGACAACAGTTTTTATTTTGTTGCAATTACCCCTACACATGCCTAATTTGGTACAACACGCAGTTGTAGTTCCGTTTAAAATATCAGGCGTTTCTTGGCGACTATGAGTTATATTGACCATAGCAGTCTATCTTTCTACTTACTCGCCTACGTCTCCGTGTTCTCGTGGTCGTCTTCAGCTGGCGTACACCAAAATTTGGATGGAAATGTATAGACATATATGACGAACATAAATGTCACGATTAGCGATTCTTCCATCGTGTGTATCTCATACCAGTGGTTCTCTGCCCGCGTTACACGTGTATGCGCCATAGATGGTTTCAATTATCTAGACCCTGTGCCTCTCGAGGAGCAGCTGCCATACATATTTAACAGATCATTATAACATTATAACACATCATTATAGACCGCGAACGGCATACCGTTTGTGGCGTAGGCATAACAAGTAAAGAGACATACACGAACCCTCTGTAAAGTCGAAGGAAGCCACCAAGCGGTAGGGCATATGCAACCAGGGATCCCTATGTGACAAGCAAGCACGCAAAGCTACGGCTGCTCCTTGAACACTGGCACATGTGCTAAATAATCTAGTGGGCCCGCATTGTGGTGCTGTTACTTTGTGACGTCAGTTGCGTCTCTAATGTGTGTTACGCACAGCCAAAGCAATGCATAAACAGTACGTGTGTTCTGTTACTCTCGCGTTGCTTTTGTACAACTTTGTTTGATCCCGGATATTGCAGCGAAAAACTTATCTCCTATGCAGGTCAGCGCACAGTAGCTTGCGTTTCTATTCGACAAAATGGGAGCATAAGCTGTGCACTCAAGTGAGACCCAACGTTAAGTCGTACCAGGAGCTATCCTTCTGTTGGCATGGTGCTGTCGACGTTTCTGGGTAGTCCGTGTTATGCATGCGCGCACTCATGCCTTTTGCACAAAGGCATTCATGCTCTACATAAGACATGCCTGAATTCAAACAAATCGCCCTAGGCAATTGTTCCTGGACTGCTTCACATAACACCGATTCCCACAATGCGTGAGATCAGGAAATTTTTTTTCACTGAAGAATACGTCTCGTACTCCACATTTAAGTTAGTTAACCAGAATCGACAAGTTATATAAGGCTTTGAATATGCAGACATTCGTCACCATTTGAATATGCAGAACCACAATCACCATCATTTTGTCAGCCTCCGGAAGCATCAGAAGCAAGGTGAACTAGAACTGTTGAATGGCGTGACCCCGCCTCACCGCCTGACGCATTTACCGGCGACCGTAGCTGCAGCGCTGCAGTCTGTCTAGACATCAGGCACACCGCGCATCGCGCGACAATTTCCATGCGCGTCGGCTGCACCCGGCGTTCTTTCTGATCCTAATTTGTTTCTTCCTACTGCAACCGACGCTCTTGGAGCATATCGCCAACAGACGTAATGCGAACTAAGACAGGTTAAAATATAAAAACTGTAGTGATCCGCTGGACGGGATTTCGTGCATGAACCCTAAACCTTTACCATATTGTCTAAAGCTGCCCTATCAGAAAACCCAGTGGCACTGGCCCAGTGGCACCTGGTTATTGGACCAGTGTGCAGCGTCACGACGCTGCGCACTGGCAAACTGGCGCACTGCCCGCTGCGTACCTGACGCTGGCAAGCGGATACAGCGGCATTCGTTACTGCCCGATAACCGCCGTTCCGCACGTTTGTAACAGCCGTGATCATGCGAATATCGTTTATATAGGTATAGCGCACGTACTAATGAAATAAAAAAATTGAAAGAAGAATTGAAAAAAAAATTAGGAAAAAAGGCTGAATTTGATCCTACTACACACGCACGCTTCACACTTTGACGCGTGCGCTCTACCACGACGCCACGGTGAAACACGTCAGTGCTGACTTTTTTGCTATGGTAAAAACAACAGTATATGTTGTATGTGTTGTCATTTTCCTTTTGGAAATGCAGATTCCAATACCTAACTGCGTGGAACAAGCAAACCAAAGGTAGCTTATCACATCGGTGTGCTCTCGTCGGAATATTAACACCCTTCTGGTACGTTTCGCAGCAAAAGAAAGAAAAGAAGAGACAGCCTACCTGAACGGCACATTTCGAATATTCGCACTGGTCCGCCAATAAATGGTTCTATATCACTTTTGCGGGGAAACTGTCCCCCTTCTGTACTGCGCGCTAAATATTTAACATATCCAGTAAGTAAAACGTATACGAAAAATTCCTCTCTCCTGTTTATGTTCCGCGTAACACAGCCGTGCCGACGATTAGGCTTAGTCTAGTACTTCGTCCGCGATGGTCAATAACGCCTTGTACAAGGAACGAAGAGAATAAATTGCGAGGACCTATTAAACGTTTGAGCGTGTTCGCGCTCATGACGCATTATAATGCGGTCATATTCCGCCACTTATCTACACAGATAAAAAGTTTGATCCATGAAGAGTGAGCGCGTTCTTAATAAACTTTGCTCTACGGTGGCTAAGTGCTCCCGGGAGCATTCCGCAAGGGTATAAAAAGGCGCGCGTATCGTTTGCCTGCTGGTTACCGTGACACACATAACTGCGATCGCACTTTCTAGGTGTCTGCGTGGAATTGTTAGCGGTATGCGATGGTGACAGCAGTTTGTGCCGAACTCGCGAAGCTAAGGAGTTTTTTCGCGTAAAAGCTAGCGATTACGGCGATATTGCAGAACCGGTAAGAATTTCATCGACTTATAGCATCGGACGCTTTGCTGCCTTCTCTGCAAGTAGACAGCCACCATTATTGTGGCTGGAACTGTACGAAGTGTTCACGAACACGATGGAGTTCACCGATCTGAACTCCCGATCTGATACGACTGAGCGATTTATGTGTTGATCGGATGAGCTCTCATATATGTTCTTTATGGACGATAATAAACTAAAGTTGCGGCATTTCTTCACAATGCATCAGCGCCCTTCAAATTTGTTAGTCTGCCATCAAACTTCTGCCCGCAAACAATAGTGTATAGGCCGTATAATAATTCCCCTATATCTAATCCCAAGCTGTTCACGAGTTCAAGCGTGAAGCGCTGTTGGCAGTCCAGTGCGCTGGTCCAGCGTGCAGTGCGCCGCACTGCACGCTGACAACGTGCAGTGTCTTGCGCTGCACACTGTCTACGCTGTAGCTGCTCGCTGGGACAGTGTGCAGCGCCATTCCCAGCGCGCTCTGCCCCCTTTCGGCGCTACCAAGTGCACACCAGTGACATTACAGCGCTGCGCAGTGCTAATATAGTGTCGGCCAGTGCCTCACAGCGCTTTACACCGACTTTACAGCGCCAGCCAGTGCCAAAATTACACTGGGAGACACTGTTTTTTCCGATAGGGTGGTTAAAATTCTGCACACCAAATCAGTGTGTGTCATGGTTATTTGATCTGAAATAACAATTAAAAATTCATCGAGATATCGGAAGGCCTTTAGAAACCCTTGATCAGAAAGCTCACGACTAAGGGAGCGGCCTACGGCGGCTAAAAATATATTACACAGCACGGAGGCTACACATGATCCTATGCATATCCCCTGCCGCTGAATGTAAAAGTCATCATTGAAGGATATAAACGTGGCTTGTCAATAAGGTTCTAACAATGACATGAAACTGTCGACCGTAACTTCGGCAGAGTTCTGAATGCTTGTCTCGCCATTTTCCTCAATGCACTCCCTAACTGTCACGAACAATTGATCATGAGGCACTGAATAAAACAACTCTTCTACATCCACCGATAAGGCTTGCATTCTACAGCTAGTTATAAATCTAGCTCTTCACTACACTAGCAACTTTAGTCAACTCCAGATCCTTGCACATAGCTGCAGCTCGGCTCTCGATCCTTGTGGCACTAGGCTTTAAGCGCACGAAGTTCTTGGCGATCGCTTGTTCCGCCTTCCTGCTGCATTATTCTCTTAAAACGACGAACCCTCCGGTCTTGTCGGCCTGAAGCAGCCGTAAATTATTTTCCTCGAACAACGAGGCGACTCTCTTTGTGGGGTCTTTTGCACTCTTGGTGACCATCGTGTTCACCGTTTTCTTGAGGGCTTCTACTCCTTCTAGAAGGCATCTTTCCTTCGCTTCTTCGCGAGCCTTGTTCGAAACGCTTCGGTTAAGCACTAAGTGGTCATGGGCTGAAACCGTAGGTTCGCAACTTTACTTGAGGCCCTTACTTAATACGTCGGCAGCTTCTTCAGGGATCACATCTCCGAGGGCTACAAAGCCTCTTGAACCGCTCATCTTGCCCTCCGTTTTAGAATGGAGGCACTTCATTGAGGCACCTGCCCCATCAAAATTTCGTCAAATGGACGGGAAGTATGCTCGCATCGCGCAACTTGACATCATCACGCCACGCCAGTTCTGACGCATAGAAAAGCACACGTACTAGACCTTGCACTCTGCGTACCTGGCGCCATAGTTCCGCCCTTTAGTACTGTGAGCAACTGCTTTTATTGTAGGCGAGCCTCGATCTATGGCGACCAAGATGGAGAGCGATCCAAGCAGCTCATGATGATCCATGTAGATGGAAAATGTACAAGTGATGATGGTGTGCAGAGATGAAGAAGAGCCAGTCGTATGTTGAGCTCACACTAATTCCCTCTCGCGGTGGAAGCGGCTGCCTGGCCGCGCTGAGGAATTACGAAACTCGCCGAATGTACGGTTTCAAGCGAGAAATATGCACGATTTCTCTCCCGCGTCAACGGTGGTCAGATGGGGGCGTAAGGGGCGAGACGCGGTAATTCACCGGTGATATCTGTTCAATGACTGTGTATGGTCCAATAAAACGACTGGTTAATTTTTCACATAAGCCTGTAGCGCGCACGGGAGCCCAAAGAAGCACCTCATCGCCAGGAGAAAAAGTCACAGCACGGTGACCAGAGTCGTAGCGGCACTTCCGTACCTCCTGGGAAATGTCGGTGTTAATACGGGCGCGGCGACGGCAGTCCGCAAGCCGATAAATTCTTCATAGAAAGGAGTTGCTTAGGGTACAGAAGCCGACAGAAATGATACATCTAGAGCGAAACTTGGGGAGCGACCATAGACGAGGAAGAATGGGGAAAAGCCAGTGATGCGTTGTGTGGCCGTGTTGTAGGCAAACGTTACGAAAGGGAGGATTGCATCCGAGTTTGTATGGTCTGGGGCGATGTACATTGCGAGCATGTCCGAGAGAGTACGGTCGAAACGCTCTGTCAGGCCGTTGGTTTGCGGGTGATAACTCGACGTGGCCTTGTCAATGGTGCCTGAGGCACGCAGGACTTCCGCCAGAACGGACGAGAGAAAAGCTTTGCCACGGTCACTGAGGAGAACGCGTGGAGCACCCAGGACGCAAAAAGATGTTGCGTAGGAAGAAATCCGCGACTTCCGCAGCAGTGCAGTTTGCAGACAGGCTGTCTCATCGTAGCGCGTGAGATAGTCAACGGCCGTGACAATCCAGCGGTTGCCAGTAGGGGTCTTCGGAAGAGGGCCGTACAAGTCCATGCCGACGACTTCGAAAGGCGACGCCGGGCAAGGAAGAGGCTGCAAGAGGCCCGAAGGAGCAGTAGTTTTTCGCTTGCGACACTTACAACGGACACAGGATGCGACGTACTTGGAAAAGGCTGTGGAGAGGCCAGGCCAGGAACAGCGACTTCGGATTCTGTCGTAAGTCTTATGGTAGCATAGATGACCTGCAGTCGGATCATCGTGAAAAGCTGCGAGCACCTCCCGTCGCAAGGAACGAGGTACGACGGGGACCCATTTGTTACCATCTACATGATAAATGTAGCGTTGTAAAGCCCCATCGTGAAGCCTGAACTGTGCAAGTAGTCGACGAAGTCGGGCATTGGGAGGTAAAGAAGAATCTTCGAGACGTCCTACAATGGTTCTGCAATAGGGGTCAACACGTTGGTGAGACACAAGAACAGATGACCGTTCTGGCTTCAGGTAATCGAGCGTCGAGATGGGTGAAGCCGGCGAAGGGGACGCGTGCTGTACTTTAGTATGGAGAGTCGATGGTGATTCGTCGTTCTCGGCCAAGGGGTAGCGAGAGAGAGCATCGGCATCCTGGTGTTTTTTTTCCGGACCTGTAGGTTACCTCGAAGTCGTACTCCTGTAAACGAAGCACCCAGCGCCCAAGGCGACCCGATAAGTTCTTTAGCGATGAAAGCCAGCACAGAGCGTTGTGGTCGGTGACGACAGTGAAGTGACGACCGTGGAGATATGGGCGAAATTTTTGCACGGCCCATACAACAGCAAGACACTCCATCTCGGTGATGGTGTAATTCCTCTCCGCAGGGGTCAGAGTGCGACTAGCGTAAGCTACAACTCGTTCACGAGAGCTGTTGTCACGTTGAAGGAGAATGGCACCGAGACCATGACTGCTGTCGCCTGTGTGGAGGATGGTGGGTGCGCTCGGATCAAAGTTGCATAACACCGGGTCGGACGTCAGGGCATGTTTCAAAGCCGCGAAAGCACTTTCAAAATCTCCAGACCAAACGAATGGAGCTTCACGTGCAAGGAGCTGATGGAGGGGAGAAGCAAGCATAGCAAAGTTGCGTATGAATCGCCGGAAGCAAGAAGCAAGTCCGAGAAAACTACGCAGGTCTTTTTGACGCATTGGACGGGGAAACTTCAGAACGGCGGCAAGCTTCTCAGGATCCGGTCTAATTCTTTCTTTGCTGACTAAGTGTTCCAGGATCTTGATGGTCTTGCTCGCGAAAGTGCACTTTTTGGTATTGAGCTGTAGACCAGCGCGTGCGAGGCAGGCGAGCACTTGGTCAAGGCGGTCGAGGTGTTGAGAGAACGTGGTTGAAAACACGACTATGTCATCAAGATAGCACAGACACGTCTTCCAGTTCAATCCGCGCAAGACATTATTGATCACGCGTTCAAATGTGGCAGGCGCATTACAAAGCCCAAAGGGCATCACGTTAAACTCGTAAAGCCCATCTGGAGTGGCAAAAGCGGTTTTTTCCTTGTCAGATTCGCACATCCGTATCTGCCAATAGCCTGATCTAAGGTCAAGGCTCGAAAAATATTCGGCGCCGTGTAACGAGTCTAGTGCGTCGTCAATTCGTGGCAGAGGGTAAACATCCTTGCGTGTGATTTTGTTCAGTGCGCGGTAATGGACCCAAACACGCACTGAACCATCTTTTTTTCTGCACTAGAACAACTGGTGAGAACTAAGGACTTGAAGAGGGACGTATGATATTCTGTCGAAGCATGTCGGATACGTTCTCCTCGATGATTTTGCGCTCCGATTGAGATACTCGATATGGACGCCGGTGAACGATAGCGGAGCTGTCAGTCTGTATACGGTTAGTCGCGGCTGCAGTCATACTGAGCACGGGGGAATTTACATCAAACAGGGAATGGTGCTTACTCAACACGTCGAGCAGATCTTGTCTCTGGGCAGGTGTAAGGTCAGCACTTATGGTTGCCGAGAATGGTGCTAAAGAGGCAGTGAATGGAGACGACTTGGACTCGGGTGGTACGGTCGAAAGGGCAACAATCCCGATGGGATAGGTATCAACGGTACAAGTGGTAGCAGACCCTCGCGGCAGCAATTGAGGTGCGGGTGTTTGATTCAGGGCGGTAAGAAATGCGCAGCCCTTAGAGAAGCGAATGAGGCCAGGAGTAACGACAATTCCTCGAGAAAAAGTACGTCCATAGGGTGAGATAAGCACGTCGCCATCTGCAATAGTACTGGAGTTAACGTCTATAATTGCTTCTCTAGATGGCCAAAGCACGTAATCGGAGGAGGCAACGAGCCGCACCTTTTCTTCAGACTGAGGAAGGGAGGAGCCGGTGGCATTCAAGTGCTTAAGACGCTGACGACAATAAATTTATGCGGATGCAGAAGACAAGAAGTCCCACCCAAGAATGAGGTCATGTGTGCACTCCAGGAGAACAGCAAAAACGATGTGGTGACGTATCCCATCAATCAAGACACGAACAGTGCACTGTGCAGTTGGGCGAATGATAGCGTTCGTCGCTCCACGCAGAGGAGGTCCACAGTATGGCGTAGTCTCTTTCCGGAGGCGGCAACAAAAGTCGGCACGAATAATCGAAATAGCAGCACCTGTGTCCACGAGAGCCTCTGCCCGGATACCTTCTGCAAACACTACTGCCAAGTTCGACGGTCTGTCCGGAGGAATTTTTGGCTGTCCGGTGGATGCTGTTTCCCCTCCTAATACTGCATAGGGGAGTTTTCCGAGTGGGCGTTGGTGACCTGGGAAGCAGGCCTAAGAGGCGACACTGAGCGACGGCGCGGAGACGGCGACCTACGACGAGAGTTTCGAGGATTGGCGGGCATATCAGTAGGGTAGGGCGGTGACGGTGAGCGGTCAAAGGAAGATCGGTAGTAAGTCCGCTGGTAGCTCCTTGCTGGGCGAGCGCCTGTGCGTTCGTCTGGAACGTACCCTCGTTGCTCGTCATATTGACGTCGGCGGCAAAAGCGGGAGATGTGCCCTCGATAGCCGCAGTAAACACAAGTTGGTCGAGCAGGACACGAAGCGTTGTAATAAGGCTGTGGACGCACCGGCGGTGACAAGGAAGCCACAGGGGCACGTTCTTCTGGCGTTGGAAAAGAGGCAGGGGTCGCCGGAGAGAGTGCCGCGACGTTGGCATAGGGCGGCATCTGGTGAACGCAAGAATTGCCAGAGCACGTGAGACGCGATGCTGACGCTATTTCTTCTTTGATGACGTCTCTTAACGCGGTGGACCGAGAAGGAACACTTCATGCTGGAGCACATGAAGTTCTTCACGAACGATGTCGCGTATCAGGGTGCGCAAGTCCATGACCGAAGGGATTGATTGATTTGTGGGGTTGAACGTCCCAAAACCAGCTCTCATTATGAGAGACGCCGTAGTGGAGGGCTCCGGAAATTTCGACCACCTGGAGTTCTTTAACGTGACCGTAGGGAGACGAAGGTCAGGTGTATCGGTGCATAACCTGAGCGACTGAAGTTCTTGGAGGCGCTGGCAAGTGGCTATGACGTCCTGAACGCTTGTCGGGTTTTGTGAGGCGAGAGCGTTAAAGGTGATAGTGTTTATGCCTTTAATAATATGGCGTATGCGGTCTGCTTGGGACATGGAGGCGTCCACACGCTTGCACAATGCAAGCACATCCTCGATGTACGAGGTGTACGATTCTTCGTGGGCCTGAGTACGTTCACTGAGCTTTTTTTTTCGCGACATCAGCACGAACAGAGGGAGCACCGAAAATTTGACGCAGCTGTTGCATGAACGTGGCCCAGTCAGGAATGTCAGGTTCGTGGTTCCAAAACCAAGTCTTTGCCACGCCGAATAAGTAAAAGGGGACGTTGCGTAATTTTTGCGAATTATCCGACCTGTTAAAGTCGCTGACAAGGTCGTGGTTTTGAAGCCAGTCCTCAACGTCATCGCCTCGTAGACCAGCGAAGATTGACGGGTCGCGCTGGCGGCTGTTGACGGCGAGTAAGGGCTGCGCAGGCTGCGGTGAGGCGTTGGGATGGGATCGCCGTGCTTCTCTGGACCTTGCATGGCTGTAGGTGGTAGACGGCGGCCCGAGCGGAGCCCCAGTGAGAACGTGCGGGAGGTCTTCGGGAACGGAAATCACCTTCCACCACTTGTGAGCAACTGCTTTTATTGTAGGCGAGCCTTGATCTATGGCGACCAAGATGGAGAGCGAGCCAAGCAGCTGATGATGATCCATGTAGACGGGGGAAAATGTACAAGTGATGATGATGTGCAGAGATGAAGAAGAGCCAGTTATATGTTGAGCTCATGGTACCTACACACGCGCCTCAAGATGCCCACATGCGGTTTGAGGTAGCCAAACAATGCACTCATAACCTCAGGAATGATTCCCTTTCGCAAACAAAAGGAAATGTACCTGGCACGACGCGCTGAGTTGACGATGAGGTTCACACAGGCATTGACATGAAAAGATGAAGCAAAGACATTTAGAAAGGGGCCCTCGGTGCTGGTCAAGTATTTTAGAGGAACTTCTTTTTGGGCGAGTTGGTGCATATTTGTTGGGTATGGTTGCGCATTCAACGGACGAACACAGGAAGGAACAGACAGAGTAAACGGAAAGAGCGCAAAATATCAACGGGTTTTATTGTTTCTGTCATTGCATATATATGCATGTCCCAAACAACTCGAGAGAGGGGGAAGAGAGGAGGAATCACATATCAACAACCTCACGTCAAAAAGCTGCGCAGTTGTACGCTGATGATACAACCATATCTGTACCTGATAAATGTATGCATTCATTACTAAATATGCTAAATATGTCACTTCAGCACCTAATTAAATGGTGTAACAGTAACGAACTTCTTATCAATCCATCTAAAACCAAAATTTTGGTTTTCCATCCATATGAAAAGCCCTTAATTGAATTTCCTTGCGGTCACATGGATGCCGTCAACGTGCACGCCAAGTAGGTTCTGTCTGGTCGGAATCGTCAACAGAGGATTTTGTGCCGTGTCCAACAATGCAACGCCACCTCCAGGAGCTGCACTACCTAGTTTTCCTGCTAGGAGCGGCGAAAAATTGTCGTGCAAGATGGTCGGCGAGGTTGAGGCGAGCGAGATTGGCGGCGTTGGGGCGAAGGTGGGCGGGCATAGCGGGCTGAGCAGAGAATTCTTGAGGGGCGACGTGTTGTAAGCTCGATGGGTACGGGTGAGGACGGCCTGTTGGTAAAATAAATAATTGGCAAAATTATTCCAGGATGGAGTCCAGCGGCTTCGGCAATAGCGGGAAATGTGTCCGACGCGGTGGCAGTGAAAGCAAATAGGTTTGTCGTCAGCAGTTCGCCATTCAGCTGCGTTCCGGTGAAGGTTGATACGGGACGGGATGGGGTCGCAAAGTTAGGGCGGACACCGGATCGTGGAGGCAAAGACACCGCATGAATGCCCCTGTTGTTAATCTCCTCGCTAACAACGGCTTGTACTAGCCAAACCGGAACTACAGCTTCCGAGAAGGTCTTGACTTCGGCAGTACTAATACAGGCGGCCTCACGCCGTACAACTCACGCCGTACATCTCGTGTAGCGTTGTCATAGTTAGCGGACGCGTGAGAAACACCCTCACAAGACGACGTCGCTGCAGTGTTGGGCAAGCGGGCGAACTGATGGACGATTCGTCGGCTTTTAGCCTGCTCCAAACGACGGCATTCTTTCATGACGTCGTCAACAGTGGTGACATTGGTGAGGACAAGCAGGTTGAATGCATCGTCAGCGATGCCTTCCAGAATCTGAGCTGCCTTATCTGCATCCGACATGTTGACGTCGGCCTTGTGACACAGAGCCAAGATGTCTAGAATATAGGCGATGTAAGGTTCAGTAGATGTTTGCACCCTCTAGGACAGTTCCTTTTTAGCAGCCAGCTGCCGACCGTATGGTTTCCCAAACACGTCGCGCAGTTTCTGCTTGAAGCTGTCCCAGCTTGTGATGTCGGCTTCGTGAGTTTCGAACCAGGCTCGCGGTGGTCCGTCGAGGAAGAACAGTACATTTGCAAGCTGGAGAGTGGGATCCCACCTGTTAGTGGTGCTTACACGTTCGTACCGCGTAAGCCAGTCCTCCACGTCTGCACCTTCGCGGCCTGAGAACACGGCGGGATCTCGCGGTGTTGTAACGGTGACGAAGGTTGACGCAGATGGATTTGCGGGTGGTGGCGCCGTTTCGTCAGAAGCCATCTTGGGAGCTTCTAGAAAGCGGCCGCTGCGAAGCTCCGTGGCGAGGTCAAGGATCGCGCACTTCCACCACGATGTTACGCATAAACAAGGCTATGTACAACTGTTTTTACAAGCGCTGCCGTAACTGTGCACAACTAGAACAGCCCGCGTTAGGTGGTCACTTCGTCGTCGTCTTCTCTGGCCTCACCACGAAACAGCTTGTATTCGCGTATGCGCCGCAGCAATCTTTTGGAGCCAAGCATTCGCAGCCTGTTTAAGATGTAATTTGCTCGCAGATGGTGACCTGAGTGAAAGGGCTTAACTGGACCTTAATTGATGAGAAAGATTGGTGAAATTGCAGACATTGACATGTTTCCTTTTTATATTCTGTGAGCTGCACAAACACCCTCGAACTATATTCCCAGCTACGCGTTTTTCGAAAGGATAAGTCACAAACTGCCGCATAATTGCGTGGTGGTTCTGGCTCCGTCAAAAACAAGAACATATTAAATAAACTATCATTTAGGATGCAGCTTTCCTTTATAAGAAAGATGCGTTCTGTAGTGTTTATCGCTTCTCAAACTTTAAGATTCTTCTGCAGCACTTACCAGCCCGGACGTGAGAAGCATTGCATCCCATCCCATGCTCTAACGAATAACAAGCTTTTTTTCGGGATTTGTTAGAAAATGTGTTCGAGAGATCAAGTATTATGAAATAGCTGAACGAGATTTTATCGATTTGCAGAATCTAGTTCGTTGAGGGCGTTCTTGCGAACAGTGAATGGCAAACGCGCGAACGAAGGAAGTCCATGCCACTCGACGTGCGTAATGAATCCCAGAGTACTTCACCAGACGGCAAGACACATCCGTTTGCAGTAGGCAAGACATGAGCGTACACACGGCGTAAAGCTCTATGAGTGAGCGCCGAGGTAGCAGAATGTCAGCAGATAGAAATATAGGGAGTGCGAGAGCAATTAATGTTTCTGGATTCGTGCTTGTCAAGGCCACAAAATCATTATATGAGACACCATAACGCAGGGCTCGGGTGATTTCGCCACCGATCGTTGTTAGACGTGCAACTGACGGTACAAAGGCGTCTAGCGTTCTCCCCTCTACCTCAAGTGCTACAACTGCGGCTGCGATCGTGCCCACGTCATTCGTGCCAGCAGCAGAACAACGTTATCTTTGTACCACTGCTGGAGCTTGGCACTGCCATAGTCGTGCCACCATGCGAGGATGATATGGCTTCAAGCAGAATGTAGTGATAAAGAAACTACAGCCGGCAATGAGACCGAGTTTTCGGCGTTTTGTGGCACTGTTCGGTACATCTTATGTATTCTCGCTATAGATTTTACCCGAATAGTGAGCAGAAAGCGGCCAATTCTTCCATATGGAACATGTATCGATTTATCCAAGTTGGTTATATTGAGGTTTGATTTTATTGCACGCATTTCCTTACTGCGTCTGGGAAAATGTACCTGCCCCGAACACTACCACTAGGGTGTATGACGTTGCTATACATTTTACTAGGTGTCCTTTGCTGGAAGACTAGCCGCAGTGGGAGCTCTCCTGTCCATACTATATAGCACCAAGGTCGTAGATACTACACAAGGTACATCACGCGCACACTATAGACCTAAGGTTTAGGAAGCTACGTACAAGACTAAGCAGTTCTTGCGCATATAATATTACGCCTATTTTTGACACACATATTGGACAATAGTGCACTGCCGTATGAACATGTACCTTTGAATATATGTTCCCCAGGAACCGCCCTCATGAGTTTCTTAGTTTTGCCTTGAAAATGGGGTAACAAAGAAGGGATGCGTGTTTCTGGGCTTCAGTGAGTGTTTTTTATATCGAGTGCAGATGGTAATAATAGAAACACATACCCAATGCAGTACCGATGATCACCACAAGAATGCAAAGCCTCATTTCGACGTCCAGGTTCTTGTTACTTTGTGCGGACGTCTGTGACCCTATGCTTTTATAAAAATACCGGATGAGACTTCTGCGAACTCGCAAGTGTGTTATCTCGCAGCATATTGAGCGTCAGGAACGGGCAAACACCCCCAGGAAGCGTGCAACAATCAAACGCGCATACAATTGCTGCAACGACAACGTCGCTGTGCTGTCAGATTAAAAAAGCACTAAGGAGTAGCAACAAAGTACGCAGTTTCCGCTAGGCCCCTGAATGCCAGATCAGAGCGAAGCTGGCCGATAGTTAAATGAAACATTGCACTTTTTAGTCATGTGATGTTTTGGCAGGGAGATGTCACTGACTGACCCCAGCTAAGTGGCTTCAGTTCGTTTGGCGAAGGACTCGCAATCGCAACAACAATTCTTTGGTACATCTGAGTAATTCATGGCGACAGCTGCAGGTTGTCCTGCGCTATACAAACCTGTCCAGCCAAACTACCGTCAGTGATGCGGAGTCTCAAAATTTTGTCGTAGATAGCAGCATAACGCGGGATTTGTAAACGTGCGTAGCCCGCAAGATATTCTTTTTAGCAGTTGTGGAAATGCAAAGAAGTTCAACTGCTGGATGTGAAGGTGACTAACCCCTGTTTTTGAATTCCGAACAACATCATAGACAGCTACGTTGAGAGCTTCGAAAGCTGATTCGCGCCCTTGCCATGCGAGTAATGGAACGCGTCCGAATGACGTTTGCGCGATGAGACGCCTTCTCGCGTCGACAAAAGAAATGTGATGAAAACACTCACGATTCCCATTCCTTTTGCTTATTTCGTGTTCAAGTCTACGAAAAGCTCAATGCAGAGAACATTAAGTGCCTAAAAAAGTACCGCGGGCAAACAACCATTCCGGCTACATCCATGGATATCCAAGGATTCGTCCAGCCGCCATCTTGTTCGGACAGCAAAGTAGCCTGCATCGTTTATGTCTTCGCGTGCCTGCATTCGCAAAGCTGTCGATTTTGCCGTCCAAGTGAGAAATGGAATGTGTCTTAAGGTGGCTGCTATCACGCAGCTGTGCATCTAGCCGTTTATCGTGAGTATTGGAACACACCGTAAAGCCAAAGCCATGTGTGCGTGTCGTGCCGGTCGATAATATTGTACAAAAGAAATTGTCACGTGGCCGTGATTAAGGAGTATGCTTACTCCAAACTGTTAAGGGTGGAAAGCTTCTCTTGAAGGAAAACTGTGATCAGCGGAGCAGGCGGGCACAAAACTTTATTTAGGTCCTAAGAAACTGCAGTTGGACGGCCCCTTCTAGGGGATCCTGTAGCAGTTGCAGGCCGCTCCCACGCAGGGACAGGAAGACCGTGGCCCTCCGTCCCTCTCGCAGGCCTCTCTGGAGAGCCCGAAGTTGAACCGAAAGGTCGCCGCTTCTCA
Source organism: Hyalomma asiaticum (assembly GCA_013339685.2). Classification (NCBI taxonomy): domain Eukaryota; kingdom Metazoa; phylum Arthropoda; class Arachnida; order Ixodida; family Ixodidae; genus Hyalomma; species Hyalomma asiaticum. The sequence goes on along the minus strand of CM023487.1, from coordinate 80,446,730 downwards.
GGGCTTCCTCATAGTCCTCTTCTTTGCTGAACTCTTTGTCACGTAATGCAGGACATTGCCAGAGCATGTGAGCTAGAGAGCAGTAAGGCCTCTCCGCAGTTCGGACAATGCGGTTCAACGTTGGACGAGAAGTTACTCAACCTGCCTCTCGAAGGGAAAGACCCCGTTTGGAGCATCCTGAAGGCCGAAGACCGCGGTCGAGTGAGTGAGACCGCGGTCGGTGAGGAAGTGGAAAGACCCTCCGAGAGAGATGATAAGGAGTCACGATCTCGTGAAAAGTGAGGAGCGGGTCCCTGTACCTTCCGGCGTCCCCGCCCACGAAATCGCCGGGACCGCCGCGGTGAGTGAAACCTCGGGCGCGGTCATGGGCAAACTCATTGGCGCTGGGAACATTGGGGTGTACGTTGGCCCCCGTGTGGGCCGGGAACCATTTTATGGTGTGAAACCCGGCAGCCCCCTCGCTGCCGAGGATAGCTGCTGCCTCCCGCGAGATCGAGCCCGAGGCGAAAGCTCTGACAGCGGACCGCGAGTCCATGAATACATTTGCACGTAATGGGTCCCTCATGGCTACAGCAATGGCGATTTGCTCAGCAACCGTTGCCGAAACCTTCATAACCGACGCAGCACATAGGAGCTTGCCACTATGGTCGACTGTGACCATTGCAAAGCGATCAGACCCGCCGTACTGTGCTGCATCGACAAACGTAGCGAGGTCCGGGCCGTCTGCAACTGATTTCAATAAGAAACGGGCCCGACCTATGCGGCGTCCTACATTGTACTGTGGGTGGACATTCCTGGGAATTGGATCTACGGCAAATGTACCTCTGATAGAAGATGGTAGGGTCACTTTACGTTCGCGAATCTCTGTAAGAACGCAGCCAATGGACTCCAGGATACGTCTACCGGCCAGCGAGGCCGATAGGCGCACTACCAATTACAGTCGGTAATTGGTGTGCCGTTACCACAGCTGCACAGCGGCGGCTACATGGCGGGTGACAGGTTTCTCCAAACAGGGACCGTAGAGAATTTCGGAGGGAATGCGGCAAGGGGTCGTCCGTTCGGCGGAGATGACCGCGCCGTGGCAATGATGGCAATACACGTCTCTGGCAGTCCTGTTCAAGCAGAGGCTTGGAGGCATGTCGCCGGGTAAACACAGCGGCAATTTGGCCCTACTACGGAGTTCTGTTAACTCATTACAGGATTCTTGCCCGAAGCTATTTTTCGCAGATGCTCCGTGCAGCGAGGGGTTCGAAGTGTGGGAACGGAGAGGCGTAAACACAGGCTCTGAGGAGAGAGCGAACACAGGTTTCGATTGATGAATGTGCTGCATACGGGTTGGTCCCAGAAGGCCGTCGCGGCAGCGATCGGATGTACTTAACGTTGAAACGGTAAGGCGGAGGAGGGAGCTTAGAATTAACTTGGGTCACAGACGCGGCAAAGTGAACAGAGCTCGAGCTTGGCACTGCCTCGGATCGAGAGATGGCGAAGTGGTAAAGCTTGGTGCTTATCTCGTTATGAGTGTAAACGTTAAGCGCTCGGAACGAACTGCTTGGTGTGGCTTGAGCCCAGTTGTATTGTCATTATGTCTGCTGACAGTACTGGCTGCCCAGGCCAAGTTTTGTAGATAGTGTACAGCTAGTGTAAATAAACCTGCTTGTTTTTGCTGTGAAGACATCTTGGCCCAGACTCCGTCCTTCAATTTGTTGCAGCGGTCAACGGAACCATCAAGGAGGATGACGAATCGAAAATTGATTGCACCCCCTTTCCACGCGCACATACGTACACGCACGCACAGCGCTGTATTTTATTTATTTATTTGCAATACTGCTACTCTGCTTCTAGACCGTGGCAGTTGGGCAGTGCAATAATTTTTCAATAAGAATTCAAAGAAAGAGAAAAATACAGAAGGAATAACATACAAGCATAACGACAGGATATGCACGTCCTAAATGCAATTGAGGAATACAGAAATTTATGATAGGCCAGCCACGGTGGTCTAGGTGGCTATGGTTCTCGGCTGGTGATCCGAGGGTCGCGCGATCGAATCCCGGCTGCGGCGGCTGCATTTCGACGGAGGCTAAATGTTGAGGCCCATGTACACTGAGATGTCAGTGCACGTTAAATAACCCCAGGTTGTCAAAATTTCCGGAGCCCTCCACTACGGCGTCTCTCATAATCAGGGGCCGAATTCACAAAACTTCTCTTTCGTAAGTGCTTTTTGCCATTGGTCGGAAGCGTCTCTAATGATATGTCCAGCAGCGGCATTGGCTGAAATTTTCTCTTAAGAGCTTTTTTGTCGTAAGTTGTTTTCGTGAATACGGGCCCAGAGCTGGTTTTAGAACGTAAAGCCAGACAACCCAATCAAGAAGTTTATGATAATAATGTTAGCAATAACATTGCGCATTATATGCAATAACTAGACGATACAATGTAGGGTGTAGATATGACACAATGCTAAAGGTCAAACGGAAAGGTTATAATGGTTTTAAGCCCATGGCTATGCGTACCACCGCTTATGAAATAAACGTCTGAGTGTAAGAACTACTTAAATCCCAGACATCTTTTTGTCTCTACTTACAGCGGATCTACAGCCACTCAACACATCACACCCCCATCCCCCGAAATTCGGCAAGGTCGCGGGTTCCAGTCAATTCGGTTATGAAATTCACCATCGAAACGTAAAATCTAGTTCGATCTGAAATGACTCCTTTATGTCTCTAAATTTACAGCGGAACTTGAGCACCCAAAACGGACTTCCAAATATCTGGGAAAGGTCGTGGGTTTTAGTACAACCAGTTACGAAGCTATAAGTGCAATTTTCGACACCCGAAATGATATCTTCCTTTGGCTATTCTCATCAGTAGGAAATATCACACTGGTGGGCCAATTATACGGCCCACCAGAGTTGATGAGCATTTTAATTGATTGATTTGTGGGGTTTTACATCCCAAAAGCAGCTCTGATTATGGGAGACGCCGTAGTGGAGGTCTCCGGAAACTTATACCACCTGTGGTTCTGTAACGTGCACTGACATCGCACAGTACACAGGCCTCAACGTTTCGCCTCCATCGAAGTGAAGCCGCCAAGGCCGGAATTCGATCCCAAGACCTTCCGATCAGCATTCGAGTGCCATAACCGCTGGACCACTGTGGCGGGGCGAGCATTTTAATTAATAAGTTATCATTACCGGAGTGACGACATTGGTAGCGTTTGTATATCCGTGTCTCTCGACAGGGAAATAGAAAGAAATACAATTCCTGAGATCGGATTCCACAAAGATAAGGTTTAGAAAGCTGAATCGGCATTTCGACGAGCAACTTTGACAAGTAAAGTTAGCGGTACGCTTGACACGAACGCTGTACGAGTGTGTAACATCGCAATGGGTAATATTCTGACCCAACAACCACCTCCTCTTTTTGCGTTTGAGCGAGAGGTATGGCCCGCAAGAGAAGGATCGGATATTTCTGGGCTTCTGAGCACTTTTCTAGTAAATGCAAATGAAAGGTTTTAGACAAATACCCAATGAAGCAGCGAAGAATGCTAGGAGAATGTGGAACCTAGTGCTGATGTTCATGGTCATTAGGCCGCACAATTGCGCGAAGGGTTTTGTGACCGACGCTCCTATTACGATGCGAGATAGTGGTTTCCCTTACATGCGCTTCCGCTCTTGCTCCCATCTGTGGCATCCGCTCTCCTTCCAGACTGCGTCTCAGTAAACAGCGATATCACGTGCGCACACGAGGCAGTGAACTGTGGTAACCAAAGCAGCAGCATCCTCGTCCTTGAGTTTTCACGTCTCCAAAGAAGCCAGTCAATACGCCCAAGTAGCCAGCCGTATTATGCGATTATGTACGCATCTGACTTCTGGTTAATTTTGGATGCGAAGCTCGCGATTGTACAACTAGGCAATCTATTACTGCGAATAACACGCAACATTCAACTGAAGACGAAAATCTGCCAGATGTGATACGCTGAAGATAGTTTAGGTTGTTGAGGACGAAAGACGCTGAGAGCATAAGTTCGAAATGCACAGTAGCCCTGCCTTGTTTTTCTTCCGTGTATGTAGCGCCGTTCGTAGTCATTGTCCGCTTTGGGCGGTGGTTGCCTTGACGTCTGAGCGAAACGGAAACGTGTTTATTGCAGCAAATGTGCAAGGTTCGTTTGAAAGGCAGCTGAGCTAACGCAGAACTGTTTCTAATGTCTTACGGAGATAATCTTAGGTCGGCAAACTTACTCATAAGTCCACCCACTAAGGCTTCCAGACTCAGGCTGACCATTGAGTGAGTTTCAGTACAGCTCAGCAATGTTTTCATGAGCTTGAGCTCAGTGCCATTGCCTGCGCAAGTTTTTCAGAAGCTTGAGTCTCGGCGGGCACGGCTGAGGCGTGTGTATGTGTTCTTGCCCAAAAGATGAAAATGCAGTACAAAAGAGTGTTTACAAGCTTTAAAATGAGGAAGAGCGAGGATATAATCTGTTTAAAAATGAAGCCCATCAAGTATGTCATCGACCTACTGAGCCCATATCTACCTTATATTTATAATCTTGCCTTAAACGTTGCAATTTTCAACGGAAAATGAGGAATGCTAAGGTAACGGTCATTCCCAAAAATGGAAATAAAAATGTTCTCAATAATTATACATTTCGATCCTCCCGCTATTCTTCAAAGGACTTGAAAAAAGAATTCACTATGAACTAGGAAAATTTTTGTCAAGCATCCTGTGATATCACAACACAATGTGATTTTACTTCTGGTTTCTCAATGGAAAATGGTCTAGTCATTCAAAAAGAATTCATTCTTAAAAATATCGAAGCCAAGCATTTCAAAAACTGGGGATGTTTCATCATGTATCAGAGGCCCTTGGTAATTATTCACGAAACATTACTGGGAAAGCTGCAGAGTTATGGAGTGTGTGGCGTCGCTCTCAATCTAATGCAAACCTACTTGACAAACAGACACCTTTGTGCACCGATACACGAAGAATTCTCTTCTATGCAAGCTGTTAAATATGGCTTTCCTCAATGGCAGAGCATTGGGACCGCTTTTGTTTATCATATTTATTATTGATATCGTGAATGTTGACCATTCATGTCAATACGAAATCTATGCTGATGACACGAACCCATTTTCTTCTGGCACAAGCATAAATCATCTCCTGAATATAGCTATTCAACATTAGAAAAAAACATGTTGCCTGTACACTTCGAAATTTTTTTCTAATTAACTGCTCCAGAACTAAATCTGTAGTTTCGCTCCAAGTCGCCACTTAATTACCTCACTAATTACGATAGTCTCATGTTAAATAATATCAATACTGATGCATCGTCACTGGCACATATCATTGCCACTGCGCACGATCTATGCGCATATCCTTCACAGGCTATAAATAGCCTTATTCCCAATAAACTCTGTTCACTGTTGCACGGCCGTGTCTGTACGCTTCAAATACTGATATTTTTTTACCGCAATATCTATGGTTGGTATTTGTTATGAATATAATGACACGGAACTTCAGCGCATTTGTGTTTGTTGGGCGGTTACAGCCGTCCGCAGCTTTATTTTGCGCACCGCCGATTATGGCGTTGATGCTGAGGAAGACAACGAAGAAGACGTGCTGTTCGATCGGTGCCATGTTGTAGGCGACCGGCTGTTGCCTCTTCTGCATTTATCGTGGCAAACTGGTGGAGACGCTGGGTAACACCCTACCATCCTCGCTTCGAATCCGTGCCTCCATTCCCACTAACCCGGAATAAAACCAGCCACTTCGCCACAGCCGCCGCTTGCCAAGGCTACCTCCTGAATACGGGCCTGTGAGCCCGGTAAGGATGGCCACCGCAGGGACAGGTCATACGCAACAGAGCGACACTGTCCAGCCTACTTATACTCCGAGTGTCGTCTACGCAGAAGGCGTTCCGAAGTCGTTTGACGGTGATGTGTTCGAGGACGCAGATGATTGGCTTGAGCACTTTCACAGAGTCGCAGCAGGCAATGAATGTGACGACTCCTCTGGCAAACTGCGTTAATAGAAGACTACGCGCGTACATGGTGCGAGAATCGTGAGCGCTCGATCACTAGCTGGCCAGAATTCCAACGGCAGCTCCGTGAGACATACAGCCGCCCCTAGAGGAAAGAAAAGGCAGGGCAGGCACAGCATACTCGGTTTCAGAAGCCAAACGAAAACATGGCTGTTTGTCGAGGATATGTCGCGCTTGTTCAGATATGCTGACCCTGATATGGCTGAGACGAAGAAAGTTCGTCTGCTAATACGAGGGGTTAAAGAACAGCCTACCAACTACCGTCGCTGAATTCATAACTGAAGCAAGGATGATGGAGCGAACGCATCCACAACGGCCCCTGCAGTACGACCCCAAAACACCGTCGCCGTCGTGTCGTGTGTCACCTGTGGATATGATGCAGAAGCACTTCGTGAGCTCGTGCGAAGCGTTGTGTACGAAGAGCTCGAGAAAGTGCGCACAACCACTTCGCAGCCGAGTGTTACTGCGTTTGGTGACATCATTCGGGAGGAATCCAGGGCTGCTACCCAACCATTGGCACCAGTGAGAACCGATGTCCTAGTTGGACGTATGCGGAAGCGCTGCGGAGTCCTCAACTGCCTACATGACGCCGTCCACCTTTTACTGCTCTAGCTATGCCACGTCAGTTTAGCGCTTCAAATGGAAACACGTATGAGCACGTGGGTCTGGGACAGGTTACGCGGAAATCAGACATGTGGCGCACCTCATATGACAGGCCGCTTTGCTACCACTGTGGTGAAGCGGACCATCTGTATCACCAGTGTTCTTATAGCGTAGGAGATTGGGCCTTCAGGGATTTCGCCTCAACTCGCGCCGACCAAGCAGTGGTGAGCGCCCACGCGAGATTGAGCAGTACCTGGCTACGCAACAACCGTTTCCTCCCGCATGCAGACGCCAATCTCATTCGCCATGTCCTCGTCGTCCCAGCACGTTCGCTGATATGCGCAACAGGATCCCATGTCCACGCCCATATCAGCAAAGCTGAGGACAGCGACCTCCGGGGGTGGGGCCGCTGTTGATCGTGCTGACAAGCATCCTCCGACGCGACCAGTTAACGACGATGATTTAACTGTACAGGCATCTTCTGATAACGACGGAGGACTTTCTGCTGATATTACGATGACCATCGACAATTGCCAATTCACCGCCCTCGTTGATACCGGCACCGACTACTCCCTTATGAGTGGTGCATTGGTGACCACTCTCCAAGATGTGACGACGCCATGGAATGGGCCTCAGCTCCGCAGTGCAGGTGGTCATCTCGCGACACCCGTTGGAAGATGCACTGTTCCAGTGCATATCTGCAGCTCTGCTTTCGTCGGATCTTTCGTCGTGCTACGCGAATGCTCCAGGCAGCTTCTTTTAGGAGTGGACTTTTTTACAAAACATGGGGCCATTATAAATCTTCCAGAGCTACTGGCAACATTTTCACGCAACGCAAGTTCGCACGGCTCCAAATCGCACAAGGTAGCGTTGCGGGTATGTGGCGATTCTGTGACCGTACCGCCCCATTCCAGTGTCCTGGTCACCGTAGTGAGCGACAGCGACCGAGCTGCCCTTGAAATTGTTTAAAGCAATACATCCATGATCTTTTCCCGTCAAGTATGCGTCTCCCGTGGCCTCCCGAATTGGCCAAGCAGCCTTATGAAATTTTACTCACAAACTTTAGTCGCGAATACCAGCACTTCGCGAAAGACCCGGTTGTCGCTCACTTCGAAGAAATCGGCGACGCGAGAACCAGCATATCAGTCGCAGAACTTTCAGCCGTCCCACATGAAGACTAGCAGTCGACTGTTCAACTGGATGTGAACTCTGCACTCGCAGCTTCGCAGCGGTAGAGTCTTCGCTGTCTTTTACTTTCCTTTAGCGACTGCTTTGCCACGACGTCGACGATCAAGGCAGACACCCGTTGCGAAGCACCCGATTGTTAGTGAACCTGACCAGTTTGGCACGATAGATGCTGAAGAGGCAACAGTCACCGTGCAAAATGGCACCGATCAAACAGGCACGTCTTCTTCGTCGTCTTCCTCTGCCTCGATGCCATAATCCGGGCGGCGCAAAATAAAGCTGCGGACGGCTGTAACCGCACAACACACACAAGTGCACTTAAGTTCTGTGTCATTATGAAATGGGATCACCATACCGAACTCGTACACAACAAGCTTTGGAAGGTCTCGGGTATATTGAGAAAATGCCACCGTGAATTTCCTGTTCCTCAAGAGATCTCGGTATTTATTGCACTCTTCAAATAAGATCTGCGTTACTGCTACCTAATTCGGGGTAGTAGAACAAATCAATTGAATAATCTTACTATCCTGGAAAAAGGGCGTTACGTTATGTTGCAAACCTTCCGTCCAATGCCCACACTTCCGAACTATTCGTTAAATTCAGAATGACTAAATGACACCTTCTGTACAATTACTCTTTATTAGCGTTTTTCACACATGACAGGTAAAATTGCGGATGTACACGCAGTGTAGCTGATCTAGAATTAAATCCCTGTTTGCGCCCGAAGCGCCACACGGAACAGTGGCATGCTCCGCAGTCGCGTACTAATTATGGTTTTCAAGGAACAAGTTACTGCTTGCCTAGTTCACTAAATAAGTTAAAAATGTGTTACGAAAACATTCGCACACTTTCTAGTACTTTTATTTTCAACATGATTTGTTAAACATATCGTTGTAAATTTCCCTCTTTGTATTACAATTGTTTTAAATCATGTGTATTCTATGTGTAAACATTTGCTTCGTGTCCATTTCTGCTTTTGCCGTTTTGTTGCCAAATTGAACCTGGAGATTTGGGGCTTCCCAAGCTGTTTTAATACAGCTTTTTTCCATGTGCCAACCGCTTTCTGAAGATATGTATGCGGTAAACGCGGTTCTTCAGCTGGACACTGTTAGGCTCGGACGATGTCACGCCAAGACCCACCAAACCTAACAGCGGAAAAATTATTGTGCTTGGCTCGGCGTGCCTACAAAGTGTAGTACTGTGCCTCGCTGCATACCGAGCGGTTGCATCCCGCGACCCACTCTTGCCCTAAGTACTCTGGTGCACGACAGTGATTATGCGCAGGCCCAGAAAGAAGTAAAGAAAGAAAGAAAGAAGAAGGAAAGAAGAAGAAAGAAAGAAACGCACAGTGCATGGCGAAGCACTGTCTTACACTCGACCGACTACCCACTGTGAAGTGTACCCCCTGGCCAGAAATAAAGAATGCGGATGAAGCCCGCGCCACCGGAAGGTATAACGGACATTATGCCAATTTAATATAAAACGGGACGGTCATGTTAGCCCAAAAGGAAGTTTAGCGGTAAAGCCTAATACGCAATAAAAAGGGATACGGAAGCTATTAAGCTTTAAGAGAGAGAATTGAGAATAAGCTGTATATGGTATGCCGATAATATGTCACTTTTAAATATCAGTGCACATGCTTCCATGAGTGCCAGGAGGCGACGGAAGAGAAGAGGTTTGCGGGACTACGAGCTCGATGCTTCCGGTGATCGCTGCGCTGGTAATTTATTTATGAAACGTATACTTGTTTATATTCTGGTTGATTTTGTTGCAAAGGCAACTCTACGGAGAGCCCCGAGGGTTTTTGCCGTCGCCGTCACCGACATGTAACATAAAAAGTGCAAAGTTGATAACGCACGCACGCGAGCAGGGGTCGAGAAACGCGGCTCAAGCAGAGATGTAAGGATTCCGGCCCGTATCCGTCGCTCAGAGGGCACAAGCGATCAACCCCGCTCTGGCAACAACACCTAGCCGTAAAGAAGGCCTGCGCTAGAGCGGCATTGCGTGGTGGTGGTAAAAGAGTCACAGTTTCGCCGCAAGGGCGAAGCAAAGAATGCGATAGCAAGAAACTGCAATGCTATACGAAGTGAGGCTCGCAGCTTCAGGAGCAATATTAGTTGTAGCAAACATGCACTTGCCAAGTGAGCGCCTCCCGTGGGCAGCGCGTGCTGGTACGAAGGGCTTTACACGTTATGCGTCACAAAGCTACACATACAAAGCTAGGGGAGGCCGCTAAATGAACAAACAGAAAATGATCGCGAACTATCAAGTGAAGCACGCACGAAACGAACGCACAGATATACACCGAACGAGCGCGTATAAGCTGTCACAATGCATACTCTTAGGTTGAACAGCGCTCCTGTTGCGAAGGCGGCTGAAGCAGCGAAGAAAACTAGCGCGCTTCAAGTGTCGAGCTGTGACACTTGATAGTTCGCGCTCATCTTCTGTCTGTTCGTTTAGCGGTGTCCCTTGAGCTTGAGTGACTTGACATTCCTACGCTCCCGTAACATCAGCGCGGACATCCCAGTGAAAGCTCGAAACATCCCTCTTCGTCTCACCACGAGACAACCGCGCGAGCAGACACCGGAAGGGCAAGGTTCTTTCTGCGCAAATATTACACCTGGTGACAACTTTCAGTGACAGCACAGCGAAAGCTACGGAGCCGAAGCGCGCACATTTTTGCAGCACTCTCGCATGAAGTCCACGAAAGCTAACTTTTGCACAACACATAGCGCGACATATATGTCACCTAATTTTTTTTCTTTTTGCTTGCAAGATTACTTCATTCTAATTTAGAAAGGTTGCCTCGTAATCAAATTTCGTTTTTTGCTGTTTCTGGTTTTCTGGTTTCTGCTGTCAGTTCCACGTTTTCCACACCCTCAAAACAACGATGGCGTCAGGCGGTTCAAGCAGGTTCGCGTCGACCAGTGCGGACGTGGAAGGATCGGCTGCCGCTTCTGTAAATGTTTTCGGTCGGATTTTCGTGGTTCTTGCGGCCAAGCTGTGCACCATTCGACGCAGGTTCTTCCGAGGATCACGTCGATACAGGACTTTGTCAGTGAGTGGTCCTTTTGCTGAATTATTGCCGGTGAGGCGCGGGTAGGCTTAGGCCTAAAACGACGAGGACGGGCAACATGCCCACAGTAGACACGGTGATGGGAGAGGAAATCTCTCGCGAAGAAGCGAATCGCCCTGGTTGGACGACAGCGCTGGGCAGGAACAAGAAAGCTCGTCTAGGAATACCAGTTACGGCGGGCAACGCATCGAACGTGGGCTCGATGGGAGGCCGCCGCACGGCAGCCCCGCAAGGCGCGATGAAGCGCCTCGCAGCCGCATCGAGGCTGCCTCGTCTACCGAGGGACCACATACGAATCATCATCCGGCCGAGGGACGGACTCGACGTCAGAAAAGTAAGCCAAATTAGGCTCGCGCAAGCTCTTGCTATGGCAGCTGCTTTAGCCTCGGCTAAGACCCAAGGTGACACCGTTTGCCTTAACGTTGCTCAAAACATTCTTGTCATTTCCACGCCGGCGCAGAAGAATGCGAACGCGTATGCTGGGATCAAACAGATTCGCATAAGCGAAGGGTTATACAACGTGGCGGCGTATGTTGCAGCCCCCGATAACACCTGTAAAGGAGTCATACGAGGAGTAGACGTCGACATCAGCTGTACCCAACTCCAAGCGATGATTGTCAACCAGCGAAATCCCAAGGCCGTTGAAGCCAAGAGGATCAAGAACACTACCACAGTGGTCGTGCTTTTCGAAGGCATGAATGTGCCGAACTACGTCATGTGCGGTGTCAGTTTACTGCGCTGCACGCTCTACAAGCGACAAACCGACGTGTGTTACGCGTGTGGAGGCCTGGGCCACAGGGCCGATGTCTGCCCCAACCCAGACAAGAAGATGTGCAGAGTCTGTGGACTCGCCTCCCCACCTGAAGATCACCAGTGCTCGCCCACGTGTTCTCTTTTCGGAGGCCCTCATCCAACGGCGGACAGAACGTGCAAACAACGCTTTCAAGTCTCCTACGTTTTTCGAAGGAGAAGACGGCGCCGAAAGCGTGCCAACAAAAATCAGCAACAGCCGGCCCAGGGGTGCCGGTCACGTGATTCCAGCGTGGCAAGTTCTCCCAAGCGGGGGCGGTCGGTCACGCCAGCTTACCACCGGCGCAGCCTCTCCAGGGGACGCTCTCGTTCCAGGGGGCGCTCTCGCTCGAGAGGGCGCTCTCGCTCGCGGGTGCGGATCCAGGAAGCGCCTACCTGGGCGGATCGAGCGAAGCCGAAGACAGCGGCGCCGCCAACAAAGGTAACGCAGGTAGCATTGCCAGAGCACAGGGAAGACCCCAGGGTAGCTAGGTTGATCGAAGAGAATGCTCGCCTAAAGACAGAGCTTCAACAGATGAGGGCTGACCTTGAGTCGCTTCGCAAATCTTACTCATCCCAGGGCGACAGCCAGCAGATGCCCCCATCAGCGGAAGCACAGGCGCGCTCAGGTAAACGCAGGGCCACGCCCTCACAAGGGGAGTGGGACTCTATGGAGACCGAGTGCAACAGCACAGCTCTGGAAAGCATGCAGCAATCATGCTGTCTCCTTTTCAACTCATTGTTTCTTGGACGTACCATATGGGTTTTGCTGCAAGGCTGACCCTCACATACATGCACGTGTTTGGTGTGTCTTTATTGAGAGAGCGTGTGGTGTGTGCACAAAACATCAGGTGTTTGCGTGTGATGTGGTAGATTACGATGTGGACGTTAGGGCTTAGTGCACCCGCAAGAACGCACCAATGCAGCGAACATCGAGGGAGAAGAAAAAAATGTCGCATATGAGGGAAGCTGTG